>WOVY01003438.1:0-60063 GCA_013436015.1 Rhipicephalus annulatus
TTATATGTGTATGTTACATATTTATTAATTTCAGCTTACCTGCTACTTTGTTGCCTTAAACATCATCAAATGGTGCTACCAATAAAAGCATTGCTGTGACTCAGCTTGTGTTGTCTTGTTATTGTCTATCAAAATGTTTTTTTTTCTGATATGATACACAATTCGTGGCATTAGCAAAAAGAACAAAACTGCATGGCATGTACAGATCACTCACAGAAAACTTCGGTCATATTTGAAATAATTTGAAGTGCAACTTTGTCATGGACATCTGAAGTACACACCTCATAAGCATCAAAGCGTCAATTTCAGGTAAACAGAAATGTGTTAATGTCCTGCTTCCACCTTTCTCTCCGCCTTCATAGCCTGGGGACCGCATTTCTTTCTGACAGGAATGAAACTTGGGTGCATAAATTTCACAATTGGATCACAGCAGTGATCTTGTATTTGTTTTTTTAGTAAGACTCAAATACTCTCTTTCTCTCTTTTTCTCCTCTCCCCAAGAAATGAGAACATTTTTGCTGCCCCTAAATGCGACTCGCAGGCACTTTTCTCTCGATCTTTGCCGATCCGCATTCGATCTCTTGATTGCAATGAATAATTATTTTACAAATCTCGCGGCACACAGAAGAGGAAATTGGAATATTCGTCGCCTATCGGGCACGCGCGGAACTAATCAAAAGGCTACATGGCACATCATAGGTCACAGGTTCTTACAAGTTTAGGAAACGCTACGTGGCGTCTAGCGCATAATTGTGTGCTGTGACTCGAAATATGCAGTTGTTGTTGGGAGTATGTGAAACTCGCGCAGCAGTGTTGTGAAATCATTGTGAAACAACATATCTGCCTGAAAGGCGAACAACGGGTTTTCTGCGGTC
The DNA here is from genome assembly GCA_013436015.1 of Rhipicephalus annulatus. Taxonomy (NCBI): domain Eukaryota; kingdom Metazoa; phylum Arthropoda; class Arachnida; order Ixodida; family Ixodidae; genus Rhipicephalus; species Rhipicephalus annulatus. Next base: position 876 of record WOVY01003438.1, read on the forward strand.
GGTAGGGGTCCACTATCATCATCATCATTGCTTGTTCTCGGTTTTCCACGCCATCTTGTAAACCTTGTTAGCCAAAAAGATGGGCACGTTTCTGACTGCTGCGATTTATATTTGATTGCTACTGGAAGAAAGAAAGTGCCGTCTATGTGGACCGAAATGTGTTTCTACATCTAGCCGCCCCGTTTGTCATAGTCAAATTGTGAAGCATCGCTGCTTCGACAGCGTCGGAGCACTGCAGCGCTTCAACGCAACTCTCGTCGCACCCAATTCCTCCCAAGGTAAATTTCGTTTGTTTAGAAGTTGAGCCACGGCCCGAACGACTGATTATCGCTAACAAACAGCTCAGTGTCGTGTCGATATATTCTCTATCAAGTGGCTCCATCGACGCTTTGAAAGCGAAGGGAGCTCGTTCCGGGCGCTACCGGCTGTCGCGTCTTGTTTGGAAACGTTCCCCGTTTAAAAAACATTAGTTTCTTCTTGTATTTATTTGCCTTCACCTAGACTGCAGCGTCTTTCGTATCTACCGATAATAAAACTTAAGAGTTCTAAAAGAAAGCGTTACTCAGTTCTTAATCCATCTTGAAACTGGGGTCGCCTGTCCCACAGCATGCCTTGGTTAATCTGCTTATGATCGATCATATGCAGGGTGGTCGTAGGCGGATGTTTCTAAAATCCTGTTGTAGGTGGTGACGCTGCATTGACCGTTCGAGTGGTGTTTTTTCATGCATGCATTGATTCGCTTTATTTCCTAGCAGCCATGAAAGAGACTGCAAGTTGTCTGTTTTTTCTTTCAGTGGTAAAAAAATTGCTGTAAATAGAAATCATGTGGTCCGGACCCGCTGGACCGTGGAATCAATGGCCGATTCATGCCTCCATGTCTCAAACGTGCCTCACGAACAGGTAAGAACCGTTGCACGTGTGACAATTTTTATTAACATAATCTATTAGTGTAAAGGCATTGACGTGCCAATAATGTTTTGTAGTCAGCATAAGCTTAACTTCACTGCTACTTCATCACAGAGGGAAGCACCTATATAAGAACCATTTGTCTTTAAGATTTGGCGCCACGCGCATGTAAAAGGTCCACTGAAAAAAAGTGTTAGCAAAGAGAAGTGGGTAGGCATTTTCCTGGCATCGCTCTATAATGTGTGAAACCGTAAACGCATGCGTGCTATTTTGAGTAACGCAAGTTACCAGTGCATTAAGTATGCATTGCCATTTTTTCATTCGTTTTCTAATTAAAGCTAAGGGCCAGTAAATGTACGGCAATCTTGTATTAGAAATGTCATGGTAAAGTATGCTAGAACAGTGGAGTACCCGGACCGAGCTTTCGAAAAGTGAAGCCCGAACAGGGGGCAATGCACTCGTGGGTGCTGTGATCGGTAGACAGCAATGTGTCGCCATTTTATGGCAGCGCACGCCTCTACCAAAGCAGTTCAAAAAGCCCGGGTTCGAATTGCAGCTGTAGATGTTGAGTTTTTATTTGTCTAGTATACAACTTGTTAGAACCATATTGTTTTTATATTTTTCATAAAGCTAGCTTCAGTTGTTACATATTGGCGACCCAAAAAGTAATTCGAAATGTGAAGTAAAATACAAGAACTTTGACAGTGAGCGTAATTTATTTGTAGTGCCACGGCGTGACAATCAACGAAAACGTATTGTGCGTCTTCAACAGCTTTGCGAATACGATAAATCTCCGAGGCCATACCTTACGTTTTTGCTAAATGCCGTGCAGCAGTGCGGAAATAATCACGCTTTCTGTCCATTTTCATTTGTCTCTACTTCACATTTCAAGTTTACTTTTCGTAGCATTATGTACCAACTGAAGCTAGTTTCAAGAAACAAAGATAACAATATAATTTTAGAGCAAAAAATAAAAAAAGTCCACATCTACAGCTGCAATTAGAACCTGGGCCTTTTTCATTTCAGCATCATAATCTTGGTGTTTCTGGAGTTCAGAAGGTTCAGTCTTGGGCATTGCAAAACTGTGAGAGTGCTGGAAACATTCACTAAGACACAGAATGCATGTTACAAATTGCTTGTCCTTTGCTCTTCATTAAAAAGTGATAGTTGTTTTTCTGGTCTCAAGACTAAGAAACATTGCACAGACAGAAAGGTTCACGATACATGACTCTCCAAAATAATTTGTCCTTAAAAATCTTCCTCTTTTACATTTGACACCAGTTTTCCATCTTGGCAAGGTATGAGATAAAGCACTGGTGTTTCCATCTTGTCACATAGTGTAGAACAGGGACAAAGGATGCAAGAAATAAACAAGTGCTGTCTATGCCCCATTTTTTCCTGTCCTCGTCTGTTTACAGACTATGTATAATAAGGTCTTCTTCTGGAACCATTCCTCTCTACCTTCGTCATCTGAATAGCTCCTTGAAATTGAAGGCCAACTTCAACAAAATTTGGCGCTCGCAAAAAGTCAATATATAGGTAGTCTAGCTAGAAGGTAGTGCTGCTTGCCAAATGTCGCCTTCGAAATACAAGCGCTTACCTTAGAAAAAAGCTTGCAAACGATGGTGCTTTTGAGACGAAAACTAGAAAAACGACACCATTGCGGCTGACCGGAAGTGACGTGAATTCCAGAAAAATCTTCTGCTTCGCACTCCCCGAGTTCGCACGTCGCGGACGCGCCCATTAGTGTGTGTGTTTTTTCAATGTTAACTTTAGAAAGCTGCTTGAACATACGTCTTATCGAAACGCTGGTCCGGGCTTCCCACTGGGGAGATCGCAGTGTCTGACGCCCGTATTCCGAAATGCTGCTTGACTTGAACTTGACTTCCCATCTTCAATGCAGCACGAACGTGTTTTAAGCGCACTGTCTTTAGGCGGTGCCCAGGCCGCACAAACGCAGACGTGTTTCAAACGCGCTGCAATGAAAGAGGGATTCAGCTACAGAGAGGCTCACAAGGAGTGACGTGGTGGCGTTTCTGTAGTAATCGTCATATCCGGTTCTGTCCGATTTGCCTGGGCACACCCCTAGAGCTCGGCGTCATCTGCTTACTGACAATTATAACACCAATTATAAATAAAATACGAGACTGCAATATTTTTCACTGTCGGTACAGTAACTGTATATATACTACGTATTTATGGCCGTTTTCCGCCCAAGTTAAATTTCGTTGCAGTTGGCCTTTAACTTGGAGGGACTCTTTCAGAACTCATTTCTTGTGCCTCATCATTTGTCTGAAGAATACTCTTTTTCTCAGTGGACTGGGCCTCAACTCGCCAAGCAATGGATCCAAATGCAGCAGGCACCCCCTGGGCCCGAACCGCCTATGCAAGCACCACATATGGCCCCATCTATGGCACCCAGAGTGCCTGCACCATCTTTGCCGGCACCGCAGGCACATCATGGGATGCCTCCATCTGTACCACACAAACCTCTTCCACCGCAAATTGGTATGCAACTTACATACGCCTTGCTTAGCCAGGTGCTATCCTTACTGCAGCTAGCTTGCTTGGGCTTTCTGTGCATTGTATTGAATGAAGCAAGGTGTATATTGGACAGCAGTAGACACACAGGTTTCAGGCTTGTGTTTTCTTTCTCGTGTGCTTGTCAACTTCAGCCTAGTGCCTTCTGAAACAAACTCTGTCAATTAAAACAAAAAAAAGCCAGGCCTGCGCATAAGGCGTAGCACAGTCGCAGCGAAAGCTAAAAGAGCGACCTTTCAGAGCCTTTCAAAACATTCATGTATAACTACTGCAAGCACACTTGCTTGATACCCACTAGGGCATTAATAATAAAAATTTTTAGTTAATAGACCGGCATTCACTATGCTATTTTCTGTCATTTCTTCTCAGAAGCGTGGTATCTGCTAAACATTTGCAAGGGAATTTTGTGCCAATTGTTTATGCAGTGGTTGACGACCATGAATTAAGGCTGAACAAGAACAAGCTTTTGTAATGGGTTGGAGCATTGGACGACCCACTCATTACGCTATCGAATTGTGCGACGACTGGATTCTTTCGCTGTTTTAAAATGCTTTATAAGTCATATTAACGCGATTGCTTTCCTGCCATCAACCCTGCCTAAGGCAAGTTAGCCTACAAGTTCCAAGTACCGGTGTGGCTCAGTGGTACAATACTGGGCTGGCACCAAGCGGACCTGGGTACGAGCCCTCCTTTTTCATTGGTGCTAGGTTTTTTTCAAATTCTGCTCGATGTGGTTACAAGCTGGGGCAGCGGGCAACTGCGTTGTGACTTGAGTTGTGATCTTATAGCAGCTTTCACTGTAAAAAAATCCTCTTGATCATTATGATTGAATTGCTGGAAGGTATGATCCAATCAGTATGCATGCTATGAGTGGTTTACAAAAAATCTAATGTATGCCCTTCGACATGAGTTTTCACCATTCTGAGGGCGCTTTAGCTGGGGTTGTGCAGTGTGCAGATTGATCTTGACTACTTCTTAATCCACTACAAAGCATGGTATGCTAAGCGATCACGGCTTATTTGACAGTATTGATCATACTTGAGCATTGAGATAAGACACTCATTAATAATTATAGCACAAAGATGTCAAGGAGCTGAATGTAGAATGCTTCATATTATATTAAGTAAGGTGCTGAGACGATAGCAACAGTGCTTCATAGGAGTATGTAAGGCCTGTCATCATAGTTCAAATAAAATCTGTGTAAAGTGACGTTGGACACTGATTTGTGCACCACTTTGCTTAGTAGATTCAAACAAATTATTTTTGAACATTCCACATAATGCCTAATAAGGCTTGGTGGGGCCGGTCTTTCATATTAAGCAAGTTGTGCTATACGAGTCATGTGAAACTATATAGATGGAGGACATACCAAGGACGAAATGTTACTTCACTATTGTTAATGAAGCCGTAGCTAAGGTGGGGGGGAGCTGGTCAGTCATCCATGCTCAAGATTCACAATATGAATACTAGAAACAGGTGAATAGTTGTGTGGCATCAGGCTAAATGTGTGGGGCCAGAATACTAATTTTAGGTCAGCCATTTTGTTGCCGTCTTTTTCTGTCTTTTTGTAGGTCTTGAACAGACTTATGATAGCAGAGTAGGTCAGGGAAAAAATGGTTGTTGAGGGCATCTTACTAGAAATGAAGAAGGAAATGGGCAGGGCAGTAGCTTAAAGGCAAACTAACTGAGGTTCATCTAAATGTAACAGGCTGAATCCCAAGAGAAGGCAAGCACGTTAGGGAGAAACAAACAGGGAAGTGGGCAGATAAGATGAAGAAGTTTGGGAGGGATAGCAGGGCCGCAGAAAGTACAAGACCAGGCTGATTGGCAAACCATAAACCAAGCTTTCGCCCTGCAGCGGGCTTAGCTAACCTAACGCTGTCTGCTGCCGCCCCACCACTGCTGCTGCTGCTGCTGATGATGATGACCAGCGTTATCAGTGAAGTTTGTAGTTTTACATGCACAGTACTTGTGGTTCCCAGCAAGAAAAAAAAAAAACTAGTTTTTATTTTATGGTTCTTGCTTTGCTCTCTGCTTGTGTAACCAGGAGGCATGCCGTCGTCTGGGCCACCTCCACCACAAGGAGGCTACTGGGCAGGGCCAGCGTCGTCGTCTTGGGGGGCTGGGGAAGGAAAACCCTGGCAGTCATTGGGTCCACATAGGCAATGCCTGGAGGTGGAATGGGCCCTCCTGCAGTTGCTCCCATGCCACCCATGGGTGTCTCTGAGAAGGAAACCTTTGACTACGGCCACGTCTCGTCCAGCCAGCCACATGCCTCCCAGAGCTACGATTACAACCATGGCGGGGGCTGAACAGTACGCCCAGTACGCACCTCCACCACCACTCATGGACGTAGGTGCAGCTCAGACATTGCTCCAGCCAAATGAGGCAGGCATCCTGCGGTTATTTAGTGGCGCTGAGGAGGACCGTGTGGCATAATGCCACAGTCACTGCTCTTGCATGTGAAGAATGCCTGGTAACAATGTATACAAGTTAAAGCTCAGTCAACTACCAACAGTTATGAACAGACCAGCGTTGTTGTATTGCACAGCTGTCCTGGCTCGAATCATTAAAGGTTTAATATAAAATACTAAAAGCTTAGTGCTGCCCATGAAGCCCATGCAATATAAGAATAAGACAAGCCTGCATAAACTGATTTAAATTGTCACTGGGATTAAATTTTTTTGGGTGTTAACATGCTTGCCAACCAATTTTTTTTCCTACTTCATGAAGTTCAAGCTAATGTAAAAGCTATTGGTGTAGTATGAAGGTGAGTCAATGGTGTCGCAATTTGTAGGGCCACATGGTGCCCTACAAAGCAATGATATTTGCAGCTATGCATTCTGTTGTAGTTGTTCATGACATAATTAAACAGAAGGCTGCGGAAGATGCTTTTTGAAAGTACATATTGGCTTTGTAATATCTGAAGCATCATGGGAAGAAGATCTAATGACTTAGTGCATGTGTGTTCGTCGTCCCCCCATCTTCACCCATCCTTAGAGATAAGGAAAAATAAACGATTTGAATACTTTAGATATGTACAATGTGCAAATTTGCACAACAAAAATAAAAGTTATGTCTAGGCCACAAAAAGCTGTGTTTGCATGAGCATTATGGCGAATTATAGGGGTTCCAGCAGCCAAGACAGTTCAACAAGATAAGGATAATAATTAAAAATAAAGCTTGGCCATTATGTCATCCTAAGTGACACACATTTCAGCTATGCCATTGGGCTTCTCTCGCAGAGTTATCCAAATGCCGGGGAGCCTTACCAGCACCAATACTGGGGCATGGGCCAGAACTCGTGCCCGCCACCATTCTTGAGGAAGGAGCGCTGCAATGACAGGGAGGATGCCCAGGTTCCCTTTTTGAGGAAGAAATGCCACAATTAGGTCAGTTTTTGTGTCTCTTCGGTGTCGGGCATTTACGAGCAACGTTGAAAAACCCTGCTTGTATCTCACCTGAGGACGTTAGATGCACATTGCAAAGTGGTTTCCAGTGGTAACCAAGCACGCAGGAAACAAAAGACACCAAGAAACAAGGCATGACTGTGTGGTGTTGTTGCGCTGCTCATGGCATGGTCTTCTTTCCTGGTGTCTGTGTTCTTGGTTGCTGGAAGGCATTCTTGCAATGTAACTGTGCCTGTTTCTAAAACCTCTCCTTGTGTCGTTTCAGGATTTAAGCGTGAGCATGGGCACATTAACATGGAAGCTCCCATGTCTCTTGATGTCCTAGATGCCGCCAAACGCAAAACATTGCCCGGTTGGATTCGTGAGGGTTTGGAGAAAATGGAGAGGGAAAAAATGCGCAAGATGGAACGAGAGAAGGCAGAAGCAGAGCGGCGTGCAAGGATCAGCAGACAGGCTGAAGATGACGACCCAACAAATACAAAATCTAAGTTTGTAAGTGAATTGTGCATAACATGTCCAGTGAACGGTGTGCTGATGTCTTATACAGAGTGTTTCTGGGTGTGTGGGACATCCATAGCACATACTTGCAGTGTTATAGAAAATATTGAATGCCGAGACTTTTCACAGTTCAATTTCTGGAATTTGTACTATGACATAAGTTCTAAATTGGAATTGTAGTTAGATCTGCCCATAACAAAGCTCCATATAACAAATTTCTCAGTATTACAAAGTTTTACCTTTCCCCATCTTTACTCCATAGAACCACACGTATTTGTAACCTCTGTGTAACAAAGTGGCAGCGGGAGACACCCTTGATATAACGAAATTTTGCCGCCGACAAATGTGGGATTTTGCCCTAAATATTGTCATTTTGGCTCGACCATGCACCTTTGCGGTTGACCCACCGACGAAAAAAAGCGCGAAGCGGCGGCGGCGGTGTTAAGGCAGGCTTAAAGCCCTGGCGGTTGCGAGGCAAGAGCAAGCGCTCGATAGTGCATGCGGGTGTGTAAGAGGCCGGCCGTCACTACTGGAGCCATCAATGCACGTGCGTGCCCCCACCCATTTAAGGGGGGAAAAAAAAGACTCTTGACAGAGGCACTCTTTGGTTGCTGTAGAAGTCTCAGATCTACACTTTGTCAAGTGACACCAGGTGATGCAACTAAAAAAAAATCTTGCTCTGTGTTGTTATGCCAGGTTAGGTTTCAAGCTTGTGTTGCATATGGATGTCACCTTTCTTAATAGTGTTGTATCGTATCTGTGTTGTTTGCTCTAATTATCGGTGCCGTACGCTTGTGTGTGGTGTCGGTGCACTCTCATGGAATGGTGCCCGATGAGAATCGGTGTAAAATTTTTTTATATATATTCGGACAATCGTGTCACCACTAATGAGGAGATCTCATATTGGGGGCTGGTGGCAACTGTTCGACACCACAATGACGAGAGATCTTCGGCGGTCAACTTGTAATGCGCTTTGCCGTCTTGTGCCCTGGCATAGGGTCACTAGACTCCAATGAACATAGCGATTAGCTCGCGTTGCCAGAGCCACTCTTGTGGTTGGACGAGCATGGTATTGACGTCCTATAAATGTTCACCAAAGAAAAAAAGTCACTGCAAGAACAAAACAGTGAATGTGGCAGCAACAAATTATAATGTTATAACGAAGTAAGGTAAGCAGTTAAGTTTTTTTAGATCTGGTATCGCACAACTCTATGAAACGCTGGTGGAAGAGAATACGGTTGCATTAAAAAGAAATGCCCATTTCACAGTCTCTTCGCGTGTACAGTGCAGTCTGTAAAAAGTGTACGAGCCACCTCCTGATTGCTTCCGGTTTGCTTCCGAGATAGTGCATGCAATAATGATCGCGCCTGTAAAAATCAAAGTTCACAGTTGCTGCTTGAGCACCCCCCTCCTCCTCGCTTTGTCGTTTCATGTTCGTTATGGGAATAAAGGCTAGCCTGCTGCCATTTCGCAGGCTTTGCTGCCTATTTCCGTGGTTCTCATGTACTAACATGACTCTATATCCTCCTCCACAGTTTGTCGGCACTGGGGGAGCGAGAGTGATGTTAAGGGAAGACGTGGTAATGAAAATTGTCTTTATTTATTAAGCTAGAAGATGAAATTCAGCATGCAGATGTCATTTGTTGTGCTGATATTATAACTGAAATCAGTTTTGAGCGATCTAATATAATTTTTGAGTTACAACACTTGATAGATTCTCATTGTCATGCCAAAATTAATTTTCTAATTAGACACAAGCTCGTCAAAATTTGGGCATAAGAATATTCACTAGGGTTCATTTTGTGCCTTAATGCAATTGGTTTATTTTTAATATTTAAGTAAGCACACAAAATATTTTTCTGAAATGTCCTGGACATATTTTCTTACCAACAACTTTTACAAAAGGCCGATTACAAAAGTCTGTATGATGTGGACACAAATATGGACAGCTTCACGGCGCTCATCAATGTATCAGAATCCAAGTGCAGGAAACGGAGTGGCTATAGCTTAATTTGTTTATGAAATGGCACAGGATGACTGACAACAACTGCTCAAAAATTGAAACCTGAGAAAATGGGAATCGCGAGCGCCGGCTGCGGGGGTGTTCATCACTTCGCAAGAAGCTTCATTGACTCGTGTCTCGAAGGGACAGTCATGTCCTCGCAACTAGGCTGTTGCACTGCCGTCCAAGGGTTTGAAAAGGTGATTGGGCACATGTTCCCCCCCCCCCCCCCCCCCACTAAGTCTCCTTGGATGTCTCGCGCGCATGTGTCGTGAGCCAGTCAGAAACTCTCCAGACAAAGAATAGTGAGCGTTGTTTGGAGCTCGCTGGGAGTCATCATTGGGCCTTGCGCCTGCGGCGAACCCTTACCTTTCGTTGCCCCTTCCGAACGCTAGGCCGAAGAGCGCTGCGGTGTGTTCGCATGTGGTCGTACTACGTCGACCCGTACCTCTTGAAGCCAACACAAGCAGAGTTCGCCCTCGCTCGAGCGATCGGGTCCTGTTGTCTTTGATCCTGAGAGCGTGCAGTATAGTCGAAAGGGCCCGTTCCTCCTAGCGAAGTGTCACCGTGAATCCTTTTGCCCACAAAGACGTGCTTGTGGCACCCTTTGTGTTGTTATTTTGCCCATGGCTTGGATAAGCCTCGTTTGCTATCCCGCCACCCTTTTGCAGAGTGCGCTGTACTGCGTTTGGTGTTGCCGCAGGCACTAAAGTGTTGCGACTCGTTTGAGAGCAGTACTGTGTACTTGCCGCGCTTGAGCGTCCGAATGCGCGTGTGCAGCGGCGGTAGTCACGAGTGGCGACGTTGAAGGTGTCCTTGTTGTTCCCTAAGACTGAACCCGCTCTAGTGGCTGTACTCCTTCGGGATAAATTAGGTTTAACTTTATATTCAAATAGCCAGAAGTTTGAAATGTAATGCCAGCACATTTTTGAGGGTTGTGGAGAGGAGTTGGCACCGTTTGAAGCTTACTGATAATTTTGAGCTACAAGAACTCATGTTAGGTGACAGGGGTAATAAAGGTATCCTCAGTTATTTCTTCATCAGATTGCATTAAACTGTATAATTATGTTGAGGTTTGTGAGCTGGTTCTTGGTACCCATTTATATTTTAACTAATAGTTCTTTAAGCAAATTCTAATCATATTTTGTTGTTTGCAGCAACAATGAAAATGTATTTATTTAATGCTCAGTTGTTAAAGAAGCCCTACAACACTTTTTGAGAATGGTGAGAAAACACTGCCGATAGGTTGTAAAAGCTCTCGACAACACACGAGCCAAATATTATAGCGCAGCACAGAGCCAGGAATTTACAATAAATGATTAAAGTCAGCTAAGAATTGCTTTCTCTTCTTTCAACAAATAACGGAGGAAACTCAAAGATCACTCGTAGAAGGCCATGTGTCAACCATTGGCCGATTTGAACATGGCGCACTCGATCGTTACAGAGATGGCCGTGAAAGGCCGCGACTTGTCCATGCGTGCGCGCGCGATCACACTGAAAAAGTCTTGCATTCAAAGAAAAAAAAGAAGAAAAAAGTGCTCAAGGTCACAAGGTGCGGGTGACGTATTTTCTTTGCCCCTGCCATCCTTCCCTCCTTAGCATCCAGCGCTTTCGTCAGGAGGAGAGAAGAGAGAATGGAGTTGCAGCATGCGACAAATTTTTGTAACTGCACTCGCACTTGACGGATTCTTAAAATTTTTGTAACATTGAGTTCGTGAGGCAATAAGCTCTTCCAGTGAAATAATTCCAGGGTTACTTGAAAAAAGTGTTTCAGGGCCCCTTTAAAACATAGGCGGATACCAGAATGTATAAAAGATACAACACTGCAAGCAGATTCAAAATTGTACAAATACCGTAAAAACCGGAATATAAGTCGAGGTATTTTCAATAAAACAACGAGGTAAAGTCGCCCCTCGTTTTATTAGCGGTGTCTAGCCGACAGTGCACCGCTGTCTGGCAACATGTGGCTTGCATGTGCATGAGAAGCTGGACACGGCCATATTCGCATTCAAATCCAATAGCAGGTTTTTTTTTCTCTCTTGTCTGTTTTCTTGTGTTCGTGATTTGCCTCCGATCTGATCAAAGTTCTTGCTCCGCTTGACATTGTGTTTTATTTTTAGTGGTCTTTTTTCTCTTCAATGAATAAGAGTAGCGGTACGAGAAGGCAGTACTCAGCTGCGTTTAAAATAGAGGTTGTTGAGTTCGCAGAAGCAAATGGTAATATGGCTGCTCAGCGCCGCTTTGTTGTATCAGAAAAAAGCATGCGCTATTGGAGGGTGCAGAAAGGGAAGCTGCAGATGTGCAATCCTCGGAAAATGTCATTTCGTGGGCGAAGTGCGGTTCACGCGCAGCTGGAAGATACACTAGGGAACTTTGTGTGGGAAGTTCATGTGTGCTGGCGGCCAGTGACCATGGATACCATTCTCAAGAAAGCTGTGGAACTCGCTCACGAAGCTGGGCTCACGAGAGAAGTGTTTCGTGCACCAAACTCTTGGATGCGTCGATTCATGAGACGCAAAGGATTTTCTTTCCGGTGGCGCACATCCATCTGTCAGAAGTTTCCAGACGAGTTCGAGGACAAGCTTATAAACTTTCAGGGCTTCGTGAACCGGCTTCGGGAGGAGAACAACTACATGATGGGGCAGATTGACAATGCCGATGAAGCCCCGTGTGGTCGACATGCCTTCATCGACCATTATCATGCTGCGCGGCGCCAAGGATGTGAAACTATTGTCCACAGGCAACGAGCACTCGCGCTTCACCGTCATGCTGGCATGCGCGGCAGATGGTAGAAAGCTTCCGCCTTTCATCATTTTCAAACGTAAGACAATGCCGAAGGAAGTGTTCCCGCCCAGTGTTGTCGTTCGCGTCAACAAAAAGGGATACATGGACAAATTTATGATGTTCGAATGGATACGAGTAGTCTGGAACCATCAACCAGGTGCACTGCTGCGTCTTTCCAGCTTGCAGGTGTTGGATGCGTTTTGTAGTCACTTAAGCGACGCTGTGAAGCGTGCACTGTGCGATGGAAAAATGGACCTTGCCGTGATACCAGGTGGTATGACGTCCACCCTCCAACGGATCGACGTGCTAAACAAGCCGTTCAAAGAGTGCGGCTGAAGTACCAAAAGTGGATATCCGGCGACAACCCAAAGACACCGACGGGCCGCCTACAGAGGCCTCCGGTTACAACTGTTTGTGGCTGGGTGCTTTCCGCCTGGCGTTCCTTGCCAGATTTTATGGTGGAAAATGCTTTTAAGAAATGTTCTAACAGCAACTCGCATTGTGGCACGGAAGATAACGCACTGTGGGAGGTGGCCAGCGACAAACTCTCGTCTTCAGAAGACAGTGGTGCTTGGTCTGACGATTAGGAACAGTTGCAATGGTGATTGAGGGAAGCTCCGACGATCGGAGTGCGGTGTGCCCAATTCGGAAATAAATGTCGTTCGGCAATTTCGGGTCGTTTTCCCCCCCTTTTTTTTCGGTAACCTGAACTTGGGGGGTCGACCTATATTCCCACTCAACCTATAGTCCGGTTTATATGGTACTGTTTCTTCTCAGCACGATAAACTGTAATTTGCTTCATTCTAAACCAACTTTTGCCATGCTTTGATCTGTGTGTATTCCTGATGGCTGTTTAATTCTTTGTTTTACTGTTCACATGTTATAGTGCACAGATACATTTTTCAACAGAAAATGTAATTATGAATTATGATAAGCGTTTTTTCTGTGTTTCTGTTGTAGCTCCATGTTTTATTACATTGACGAGATATTGTACCGCTTGGCTTTCTTTATCCCGACGCTTCGACTTTTGACTGACCAGTATCTGTAGTAGCTGCATTACCTGTAGTGTATTCTGTGTTTGGTGGATTTATTCACATAGCAAGGGCACATGTTCACCAGTGTGTGTACATTTTTAGGATTCAGACTCTGAAGATGAAAAGGATGCGGTTGACATGTTCAGTGAAGCTGGTCGTGCAAAGCTGTCGCCAAAACGTAATGGTGCTTCGCCACCACGTAAATCCTCGCCAGAGTCCACACCTGTGCGGCCGAGAGAAGAGGAGTTCAGGTTCCAGACGCCTGAGGAAGAGCATCAGGAAATGGTAGGCTTGTGAAGAAGCATCAACTCGAACATTCCTAGTGAAACCTGAAGTTGTTGCGGTTCCCGGGCTATAACAAGGGAGGTAGCACTGGATGAACTGCATCGTGTCACAGAATCGTAGTGGTCATGTCTTGCTGGTAGTAATGGTGTGGTTTCTTTGCAAAGCTAGTGTAGTTTCAAACAGAGCAAGCTTTTAAAATGCAGAGTTTAGGAAGTGACTCTGTGTTGACAGGTAACTCATTGGGACAGGCATTTTTGAAACAGTGTAAGTATTCTTTATTATGTCTGGTGCTGGGCACATAATCCAAATGGGAGGTAAAAAAGAACACTTGAGATTATACATGACCATTAATCAGTGTATAGATGTGTGGTGAACTTTAGCTAGAACTTTTTTCTATTTCTTTATATAATTTGGGGCCATGGGCATGAGTGACGTTTGTCTGCCAGTTAATTCACTGTTTCTCTGGCTTTGTTGCTGTTATCTTTCAATTTAAGCTAGAAATGCTTAAGTTAGTCATTTTAAAATGTTGGATTCCGCTACTGTTCAATGGGAATTACACAGGTTATTTTCTGTCTCTATTCAATGCATTTGTGGAAAAGTGTTGGTTGATTACGCTGTAGATTTGCTTGGTATTACACGCATCTTTAATCAGTTGTGCGCTATTGTAGTAGACATATGCAAGCACATGCTATGCCTTACGAGGAATGTTCCTCAATTTGCAGATGCTGAAAGTGCGCAGGACGCTCACTGAGCTGTTGCTCGAAGTGACCAATGACGAGATGCACTCCTTATGCCAGGAAGTTCTCCAGAAAGCAGTGCTCAAAGGTAGCTTTAGTGCCGTGTTGAAGTTGTGTACAGTAGTCATCGTCATGGTGCAGTGTTGTTGGACATTTACGAAGAAAGTATTTGACGTGCAGTCATCCAGACTCACGGGAACTAACATCCATGAAACTGAAAGCATATAAATGTTTAGTGCGACCTAGCCTAGAGTACGCAGATTCAATTAAGAGGCCACACCAAAAATATCTATAAACTGGAATGAATACAATGACTGACCATTTGGTTTGCCTTTTCTGAATACAGTTTAACCTGCTAAACGAATCTCCATATAACGAATTTCTGAATATAATGAAATTTTTCTATTCCCCACCGTCGCTCCATAGGAGCACGTGTATTTGCGACCTCTATCTAACAAAGTAATTGCGGGAGACAACCTTGATATAACGAATTTTTCGCACAAACAATCTTGGAATTTCGCTCCGCATTTCGGCATTTTGGTACGAGCATGCATCTCCCACCGCTGCCCCACCATTGCCGAAGCGTGAAGCGGTGGTGGGGGGCACGCGGACAGCGCCCGCCTAAGGCAGGCAGGCAGGCCTGTGCCTTACGAGCCGGCGTTGCCCCCTTTCTCGCCGCCGCGGTCACATGCGCAGGTGTGCCCCCGCCCCCCTCCAAACCAAAATAATAAAATCGAAACTACTTTTACACTTCGGCAGTGCCACACTTTTAGTTAGCGTCACATGTGGGGCCGCCCTGCATATGGAGCGCGCTTTGCCGAATAGTTTCTGCGGTAACCGTGTCTGTGTTCACGCCGTTCGCTCTTCGTTTTCAACGCCGTGCGCGCGTGCATAGTTTCACTGCGGGTGCATGGTGTGTGTGCCGACGACATTCAGCGTTGCTGCTTTTTTTTTTTATTGCGATAGCAATTTATGTATATGGGCTGTTTCGGCTGGGTTTTTGCCGCCACTGCCTTCATTCACCGTATATATGTATACATACCTATATCTATGAAAACTCAAGAAAAAAAAATCCACCCGCGCTCGGCTCGTCACGATGTGCCGACGGGCGCTTATCTCCCACATGCACTTTGCCCCGCAAATGCAGAGGGGGGAGAGGGGGTTAGATGCTTGTGCGCACCTGCTTATCCTTCGGTGGGAAGAATCGCGTGCCTTTGACTTTGACCGGAACGATTACGCTTGCTCTTTTCACACAGTCCCCTCGCGTTAAAACCGGACTGATACTCGTCAAGATAGCAAGCGCACCAGCGATCGCGACCGCCGTTAAAATCCAAGTTCATTATTGCTACTCGAGTGAAACCCCCCTCCCCACGTTGTTTCATGCTCGTTTATGACAGGTGGTTTACTTTCTGTTTGAGCTTTCGATGGCAGTTCTAACAGGCGGGTGATGTTATGCACTTTCAGGCGATAGGGGTGGGCGGACTCATTTGATATCTGCTTCAGCAGCGCTCGCGCGCTTTTATTCGCTTGTGAAAGTTACAATGCACGGGGTAATGTTGTCAATTTGGAATTGTTGCAAAACATGGCGGTGACAGCAAGAATCCGCCGAGAGTGTCCACATAATTGCTATTGCAATAATAACGCAGTTTTTTACTGTAAAATGAGTGTTTGGGGTTAGCTCTGACTTCAGTCCCCCCCCCCATTTTGAAGTTGCGCGTTTATTTTCCAAAAGTTCGCACCGAACCTGCATATAAGGAAAACCTCTTTATAATGAATTTTCCAGGAATTTATTAATTTCGTTATATCCAGGTTTAACTGTATTCAAGAAGGAGCAGTGTGAGCCATTAAATTCTCGAAGCTAACCTACAGATGTTAGGTCATGGCAGAATAATATCGAGGTTAGTTTATCATCTCTATCATGGCCACTTCAGAATAAATCTCTCTACATATTTACATTGTCGTACGAGACGTTCCTTTCGAACGGGTCACAGTAAAATGTTGAGGCAATCTGTGAGCCACATAAACTCGCACAAGTACTCGTTATTTCTAGATGCCAGTGACTGTTGTAATAAATTACCCTAAAGTGCGGTTTCCGCTGCCTCAGCAGACTCCTTTGTTAATATTGTTGCTAATATGAACTTTGGTGTGTAAAGTGTTCACAATCCGCTATTGCATGATTTACCTTGTATCCTTTTCAAACTTATTTGTATAAAAAAGCAACACTTAATGTTAAACTGTTTTTTTTGTATTTTCTACGTATATTTCTTTTTGATTGACAATGTGTCCTTTTATGCCACTCATCTACATGCGATTTTTCGTCACCATTTCCTCTTGGGCCCAAATGTGGCTCAAGCAGGAGTGATGTATAAATAAATAAAATAAATGTATAAATAAATAATGTAATAATAAATAAAATAAAAATACGCAGTGGTGGCACAGCTCTGTCAAGATCTGACCATTGAGTCATCCTTCAAGTTGTATTAAACGTGTACCAATTGACTCATAAAAGCAGATGTCGTCTGCCTTCGATTGCGCCTTAGCAGTAAATTTGAAACCAAAAATTACGCTGCCTTTTTCACAATCATTCTTGAAGTTGGTGGAGCGTGCATGGCCACGGATATAACTAACTGCTGTTTGTTACAAAACATTCTCCCCTGCAAAAGTTTCAATGTACTGCTCCTTCGGTACCTTTCTCACCCCACTTCTCCTTTGTGCTGCAGTTTGGAATTTCTCGTGCCAACCTAGTTGAGATTCCTCTCAAGAAAGATATTGAATCGGGAAGGAGTCTTGAATAGTGTCCTACAGTGTATAGATCAGTGCAGTTTCTGGCATGGCCAGTTAAAATATTGTTGCGTGAAGGCACAAGGGAAACTAGGCGTTTTAAAATATATTTACACAGCGCCAACGCGCAAGCCAAGATGGCGAACAAGAGAGCGCGCGCACCCAAGTCACCTCGTCTTCCTCGGCGCCTATCTCACTGTTTAAGTGGGGCATTGTCTCGTAACATAACCCCCGGGTGCTGAAGCACCGTCTCGGTGCTTTCTATTGTGTTGCCGAGTGGTAAAGCTTAAGGCGGGATACGTGGACAATGTCTGTAGACAGCGAAGCGGAGGCGGAGGAAGACTCGAGCGGGGCTATCTCGTAGGTCACATCTGTCACCTGGCGCAATACGCGGTAGGGTCCCGAGTACCGGGAAAGCAGTTTTTCAGAAAGTCCGACGCGTCTAGTCGGAGTCCACAATAGCACAAGAGAACCTGGTGTAAAGGAAATTTGGCGGTGATGTGAGTCGTAACGATGCCGCTGGTGATCTTGCGATGCTAAAAGGCGCTGACGAGCAACTTCTCGTGCTTTGCGAGCCCTGGTGATAGCATCACGGGTGTATTCAGTCGTAAAGTCGACAGCTGTCGGAAAGATGGTGTCGAAAGGTAAAGTTGGATGACGGCCAAACACCAGATAGAAAGGTGAAAAACCAGCTGCATCATGGCGTGAAGAATTATAGGCAAACGTAACGAAGGGCAATGCAACGTCCCAGTCCTGGTGGTCGGACGATACGTACATAGCGAGCATATCAGTTAAAGTCCGGTTGAATCGTTCAGTGAGTCCGTTAGTTTGCGGGTGGTAAGCTGTCGTAAATTTATGTTTCGTCTCGCAGGAGCGAAGCAGGTCGTCGATAACTCGGGAAAGGAAATAGCGCCCACGATCTGTTAGGAGTTGGCGTGGGGCGCCATGGTGAAGTATGACGTCGTGCAGGAGAAAATCGGCAACGTCTGTGGCGCAGCTGGTCGGCAAAGCCCGCGTGATAGCGTACCGGGTTGTATGATCCGTCGCGACAGCTATCCACTTATTCCCCAAAGTGGATGCAGGAAAAGGGCCTAGGAGGTCAAGACCAAGTCGGAAGAAGGGATCAAAGGGAACGTCAAGTGGTTGGAGGAACCCGGCAGGACTCATGGAAGGTTTTTTTCGGCGTTGACACTGATCGCATGAGGCGACGTAGCTGCGGACCGAGCGATAAAGACTGGGCCAGTAAAATCGACGCTGTACGCGGTCATACGTCCGAGACAGTCCGAGGTGACCGGCAGTGGGAGCGTCATGAAGCTGGCCGATCACGCTCGCACGTAAGTGGGAAGGTACTACAAGGAGCAGTTCGTGTCCATCAGGGCGGACGTTGCAACGGTACAATGTGTCATCCTTAAGCACGAACAATCGAGTAGAGGGGTCGGGTGCCGCAGAATGAAGCTTCTCGATGATGTTACGTAAGGCAGGATCTCGGCGCTGTTCCTCACGGATGTTGCTTAAAGCGGAGAGAGACAGCACACATGGCGATTCATCGAACGCTTCAGGTGGGTCCACTGGATTCCGAGATAAGCAGTCAGCGTCATGGTGTAAACGGCCAGATTTGTAGGACACCGAGTAGGTATACTCTTGAAGCCGTAGTGCCCATCGACCAAGGCGCCCAGTGGGGTCCTTCAAGGACGAGAGCCAGCAAAGTGCGTGGTGATCGGTTATGACAGTGAAATGTCGACCATGTAAATAAGGCCGAAATTTTGCTACTGCCCAAACGAGAGCAAGGCATTCCCTTTCGGTGATGGAGTAGTTCCTTTCCGCCTGCGAGAGGAGACGGCTGGCATAGGCGATAACGCGGGCGCAGCCGCTTTGATGCTGAACCAAAACAGCACCGATTCCGTAACCGCTGGCATCTGTGTGTACTTCTGTAGGGGCAGAAACGTCGAAATGGGCCAGAACAGGTGGTTTTGTTAGCGATTCAATAAGTGTAGAGAACGCCGTAGCCTGCGCAGCGCCCCATGTGAAGGAGACATCTTTTCTCAATAAGTCTGTGAGAGGACGGGCGACTTCCGCAAAGTTGTTCACAAAACGTCGAAAGTACGAGCACAGACCGAGAAAGCTGCGTACTTCTTTAGTGCAGGTCGGAACAGGGAAGTTACGCACGGCTCGCACTTTATCGGGATCAGGACGTACACCAGAGGAGTCGACAAGGTGGCCCAACATTGTTAGTTGCTGGCGTCCGAAGTGACACTTTGACGAGTTCAGTTGGAGACCGGCATTGCGAAATACGGCCAGTATTGAGGAAACGCGGTCGAGGTGGGTTTCAAAGGTCGGGGAAAAGACGATAACGTCGTCAAGGTAGCATAGACAAATTGACCATTTGAACCCACGCAAAAGAGAGTCCATCATCCGCTCGAAGGTGGCTGGAGCGTTGCATAATCCGAAGGGCATGACCTTAAATTGGTAAAGACCATCGGGGGTGACAAAAGCGGTCTTCTCGCGGTCCATGTCATCGACAGCAATTTGCCAGTAACCTGCTCTTAGATCAATAGAAGAAAAATACTTAGCGCCGTGAAGACAATCTAGGGCGTCGTCTATGCGCGGTAGCGGGTAGACGTCTTTTTTAGTGATCTTGTTCAGATGTCGGTAGTCAACACAGATTATGTGTACTAGACAGATTATGTGTACTTGTATTATGTGTACTAGACCATTGTACTAGATCATGCATATTAAACCTGTGTCGAACGATATTTCTAGAAACCTTCGTCATGGTCGCTTCTCTTGCAAATTTTTCGCTGCACAAGGCCTTGTGCCAAAAAGAAGTAAAATGGCTGTTCCACCACTAGTATGAAAACTATTCATCTTTGTTATAGGGCAGTGTTGAATAAGGGCATCAAAGTCGCTATATTTGTGTTAAATGCATCAGTTCCTTTTTATTTTGTACATAATGTGGTTTAGTCGTTACTGCAAGATTCACATCATGGACCTTCTGTTTTGCGAGGTCCATGAGCTTACGCCTAGGGCTGGGTGAACTCTGTTGAATTTTATTTGTTGAAGATGTTTAATGAAATGCTTTAGCTAGTAGTGATGTGAAATTTCAAATCATTCTGATAAATGATGGGGATGCAGTAGGTGAGAAGAACTTATAATAGACGAGTGGCAAAAGGTACAAGATAGTTTTCCTGCACAGCAAAAGCTCATGCAGTGCGTCCTGTCGGCCAGTGTGTACATATCTGGTTCCTGAAGACTTGTGCATAATGTTGCTGGACCCCTTTGTAGCCCGTTTATGGACTTTTGCTCATTTTAGATTGTTTTATTTACCTCGGAAAGTGGTTGATAGCTGCTTCAAGAAGGCAGCACAGGCAATCTAAGAAGACTAACTGGCTGCCCTGGCCTAACAGATAAAGTGCTGCATTACACACAGCAAAGCCCGCAAAGCTAATCTGCAAAGCGCTATGACGGCACAGTCATTGTGCATGAAATTTCGTAATGCAAGAAAGGTGCCTGAGGTTTTTCCAACTTTTTCACATTAAAATGTGTGCAGGATTATGAGTTGTTTGATTGGACAATACACAAAGGCTATGAAAAAGAGAAAATTAAAACAAATTTTGGAAGGAGTTTTTTTTTTGGTCACTTGTAAGTTTAACATGAGGTGAAGTCAATGGTTACAGTATGTAGTGAGCATTAATGTAAGCATCATGGCATGTTCTCAGCAGCATGAAGCTCGCCACTGCATATGTTTAGGCTGTATTTTTGAAAGCTGTGTGTGTGTTGACACATGTTGTCTTGTGTCTGTGAACAGGAGACTCCCCTGTGTCTAGGTTGTGTTCTCTGTGTAGTGCACTAAAATGGTTTCCTTCTGCTGTATTGCTGCAAAAGCTCCTGCCCGCCAGCTCAGATCCTCCTCCGCTTTGGCAAATATTACCGGTGGATTGGGTAAGTTCACTCTGGGCTGTTGTCAACCCAGCATGTTACAATTTTGCATGCTGAACGGTGCATTGGCAATGGGTCACTCGCTATCTGAAGTGAAACGTTTCTTGGCGCGCTGGAATACCACATGTACTCGTGTAAGCTTCAGACACCTTTTTTTTTTTAATCTTGGCAGGGTGAGTTTTATAGAGGCATTTTTTTGATATCCTTAAAAAAGTGGTGATCTTCTGTTGCCATTAGCAGCATATGCTCAAACCTTGAAAGTCTTGGTCATAAAAAACTCAAAATATATGAAGACACCACACATGACGCATTTTTAAGGTCCAGGAGCTGTTTTTTGCTTGATAAGACAGATGCTTGGGTTAGTTGGTAATTGGAAATCAACATATTTGCACAGCGCAAGACTACAAGTAGTTACGACGTAACTACAGAAGAGACAAGGACAGAAAGAGCGTTCCTTCTGTCCTTGTCTCTTCTTCTGTAGTTACGTCGTAACTACTTGTAGTTTTACGCTGTGCAAATATGCTGTTTTTTGCTACTGTGCTTCCCCCGCTTCTCCCACCTAATTATAGTCCATCCAGCTTGGGGCGTGGCTCTTGGATGGGTGCAGTGCTTACTCTAGTATGTGTGGTATTCCATGAGTGTATACGTGTTTGATAACTTTAGAAACTTCACAAGCTCCTAGAAATCTATCGAAAGATTGAAAGGTGTGATAATTGACAAGCTCTAAACATCACAGTTTTCAGGCATGAAATCCCAGTGTAAAAATGTAAGCTAGTTCTGAATACTCATTTCCAGGCAACTTGTGTGTTTGCCTTAACTTACACTACTCTTGAATTTTTTGAACAGGGAACTCATAAGCTAGTCTGAGCAGCTAACCTCGCAATGCCCAAACAAATTCAGCAGTGCCAGAGAAATTAGGAGAAAATATATTTTTTTTTTACCATGGAGCATACATTTCTTTAAAAACAAAAAGCAAACCAATGTAGTATTATCCAGCGCAGGTTGTAGCTGATCAACTAGTAATTGCTTTGTGAACTGTTCATGCCTGAACATCACTATTGTAATGAAAAAGTGCTACTACGGGCTTTGTAATGAGCTTCTCATGCTCAAGTCAGCCCTTTAAATCAGTCTTACACTGAATGTAGCACATGTAACCTAAAAAATATCGCTGGAAAAGGTGAATAGGCAGCTCTACAGTCCCCTCTCCCATTCATCTCTGCCTCGCCAGTAGTGAAGACTTCTGATAGGCAGGGCCCATGGCATGACCTTTCGCAGGCGGCCTCAGCGGTTACGGCAGTGACAGCGAATCGAGCAGCGGTGCGGAGAGTGGGGATGATTCGGAGGAAGAGCTGCAGCGCTGCATTCGTGATAAGAAAGCGGCATTCGCTCAGTGGGAGCACCAGGTGGCGGAGGAGCTCGACGAAGAGGACCGTCAACACGAGCGCCGGCTGCAGCAGCAAGCAGCTCAGAAGGTAACGGAAGACGGGGGCGTGCGTAACAGCAACAGACCTGGTGAGTACATCTCTCAATGCAAGTTCGGGGCCAAGGGAATGTGGGTAGTTCTGAAGGAGTCAAAAGAGTTGACTTTTCGGCAAGTCATAGAAACCATTGTGAGAGCGCAACTAAACCGACACATGAGAAAGAGCAGATTAGAGTGTGCCTGTTCTGCTGTTTCTTCTCGTGTGTCCTGTTTCGTTGCGCTCTGATGATGGTTTCTATTTCTAAAGCAGTGTTGGCATGTCTTGGGAGGAGACCTGAAACGCCTATGTTTCTCTCTTTTTTTGTGCTTCGGTCTATTGTAGTTTATTTACTGGCACTGTTGCCCCATTATATGTGCTATTAATTTAACACAATTTAACAGCACAATTGTGACAGTTAAAATGGCCCAATGTTCTTAAAATAAATGCATTTGGTACACCATAAATCTCTACCGTTCTGCTGCATCACTACTGTGCTACTGCATCACTGAAAATGAAAGGCAGTGTTAGCATTTGTTCTCAAGCAGGAAGACAATAGGGTCAAGTGGGCTGAAAATTATCATGAATAGTAGCTCATTACGACGAATCTGCGTACACGATTTCATCCACAATGGGCCATTTTTCAGCCTTTGTTAAGCCTGCCTGTTTCTGTAATGCAACAAACTGCTAGGGAACCACACTACGTAAAAGTATTTGCTACAGTAGTCAAAATTATTGGCAGTTTTTTTTTTAAATTTTGGCATTGCAAACTTTAGATAAATTGGACCTTCTTCATCAGATTATTCTATCCCATCATCGTGAGGGAAGGTTGTAATAATGGATGAATAAATGAGTGAATGAATGAACGAGCAGGCATAGCTACAGCCAAATTTAAAAGTATTGTGCACATTGCATTGCTATCTTGGTTGTTTACCACATACATGGAGAAGTAAAAATTTTTTATACATCAAAATGTATTTTGAAACCTGTTAAAGTTGTGTCCAGAAAAGAGTGCCTGCATGACAAGGAACATTGTGGGCATACGGAGAACTTGCTTTAAACTTTAACAACACACCCTTGTCGAATGCTCACATGGTACAGCATTGTAAGTATCCTAGCACAGCGTTAACACAGTAATGACGCACAAGTCACAAGAGACTAAGTAAACTCTCTGTCAGTGGAACTACTGCTTAAATGGAACCATTGCTTCCAATATGATTGGTTTCATACTCAAAGTCAGCAAACCTGTTCCTCTCTCAACGCAACTCGTATAAAATGGAACATATTTTTTCCGTTCCTTCAGGTTTCGTATAATAAGAGTGTACTGGACCTTAAAAAAACTTTTTAAATAGACTTCTTAGAACCTAATTTGTGCATGACTATAAAAAAATTTATAAAGCACAAAAAAGTCGATGCGCCACTTAAGGTTAGGAAAAAGCCGTTGTCCTATGTTTTACATTCTTCGTTTTCCAGTCTTTTAAATGCTAACCACTCAAGAATTAAGTTTTGTATTAGTGGCTATTCTCCCCTCCCTCTCCATTGTAGGTCATTAAGACAGATTGTGCAATCAGACACAACTGAACAGCGCCATCCTTGCTGCACCCGTGGGTGCGAAAGCGTGATGTGGCTTGATGTCTGATGTGGGTGATGCGACTGCTGAAGCATTTTACTTAATCGCATGGCACCATAGTTTGTGGTGCCATATAATTTGTCTAAATTGCGATTGCTGTTAGTGGGAGGAGCTTTATGCAGCAGTATCATATTTAAAGTTCCAGTAAAGGTGTTTGCCAAGAGCTTATAATTTCTTTGCAGTATAACCATATTAGTGTCTGTACTCTCGGTCACAACGGTAGACGAAGAAGTGTTGGATGACTGTGTTTACAAAACTTCTTAGTCAGTTTTTGATTTACATACCTGCCAAGTCTCCCGGATTTTTCGCTAAAAGATTCCCTGATTTAGACCAGTTCCTATGTTTGTACAGTTGTCCGGAGAATGTCTTCGTAATTGAAATTTCTCTGCGTGATCTGGCCCCATTGACAAAAATGCAGCTCAATTCAACCCAGGCTGTTTGAAAACCCATCGCATTCTATTGTAAACGAATATAGGGAACGTTCATTTGAACATATAGTAGAATTTCAATGCTGCGAAATCGGCAGGTACAAATTCATAAAATTCCCCAGCCACTTCCACCGTGTTCATTAGGTCAAATTTCAGATATTCCGAACACTTTTTCTCATCGTGACGGGTCATATAAACTTTAGTACTTGAATCGTCAAACGAAGGTCGAAAGCAATGTGATCAAAGTTTTCGGAAGGACGTGTATAGCCGGTGCACGCACTGTCAGAACTGGGGTTATTGTTTGCCACAACCACTTCGAACGAAACCACAATCGCTCTTGTCACATTTATGTATGGCGGTGACGTAACTGACAGAACTCCGAAAGTGCACGCGCGTCTAATGCTCGAGGAGTCAAAGCGACATTGCTTTCTACGAATGCTGCGGACAAAACCGTGGCAGATGCGATCATAGATATAGCAAAAAAACGACTTGGTTCTGAAGGCACATGTGCATGTGCAGTCAGCGCATGCGGATTGACAATGGAATAACCATTTTCAGCAACCGCCGCACGTGAAATTGTGGTCGCGGTGATGTGAATATTAATAGCAACTACTAGCAGAGGGCACATGGCTAACACAGGGGTGGATTAAGGTCAGTCAAAATGTAAAGGATAGAAGCGTTTTGGCGTTACTGTCTAAAAAATCTAGTAACATTGTTCTTGTCAATCTGTGTACTTTGGATATACTTTGGCATTCAGTTATCAGTTGGCCTCAAGTGATTCGACCCGCAATTTCCCGACAGCCGGCTGCACCGCCCAGTTCGTTTGTGTGTTTCCCAGGAAGACATACATGAGTTCTTTTGACAAAAATAAATTTTGCTAGTTGTTTCAATGATGCGAAATCAGGTGAGATACGAATGCGAGATACCTATACTTTTTGAGACTTGCACTTTCTACTGTAGTTGTCAAACCGTACCCTCGTGTGTATGGCCACTCCAAGTCATTATAAGACTTAAATGCCGATGTTTACTGACTACCCCCCCCCCCCCCCCTGTTTTTCTCGCAATGTTTATTCTTTTGATTAGACCCGCCGCGGTGGTCTAGTGGCTAAGGTACTCGGCTGCTGACCCGCAGGTCGCGGGTTCAAATCCCGGCTGCGGCGGCTGCATTTCTGATGGAGGCGGAAATGTTGTAGGCCCGTGTGCTCAGATTTGAGTGCACGTTAAAGAACCCCAGGTGGTCGAAATTTCCGGAGCCCTCCACTACGGCGTCTCTCATAATCATATGGTGGTTTTGGAACATTAAACCCCACATATCAATCAAATCAATATTCTTTTGATTAAAAAAGAAGGGAGGAGGCAAATAAATGGGTGCAACCTCCTCCCCCCATTGCGGAAATCTCCCGGATTCGGAATCCTTGAACTTGGCAGGTTTGAATTTACCTACAGAGACATTTTTTATGATGATTGATGTTTTTACTGCTGTAATGTTGGAATTATAATGGTGTGTCAGGGTCCCTTTGACACAAAATATTTTCATCATTCTGCACAAGTGACAGCAGTAGAATTGTGTGATGTGAAACTGCACATTGCAGGAAAGCATGCTCAGTAGCATCGCCACAGTAGAAGCATTTCCAAGTACCGTAGTATGCAATAAATGAAATTGCAGGTTCTTGGGTTCAACAACACTGTAGTCACTCCTGATATTTTTTGCATCTCTTGTTTTCCATCTTGCCAATATAACGACAACATCCGTGGATGGTTAAGGAGTCTTTATGGTTGTGTTTTAGCCGAGAAGAGTGCTGCGGGCGCTTTAGACACCGACTCTCCTAAAGAGGCCAGCCACGAGGAAACGGCAGAACCCGATAAAAATGAAGAAGAACGAGAGGACCCCGGTGGCACTCCTCAAAAAGACTGGTCGAGCCCTCCACAGACGGAGCTTCCAGATGAAAAGGTCAACAATGCAAGCATCAGTAGCAGTAGCAGCAGCAGCAGCAGCAGCAGCAGCAGCAGTAGCTCTTCTTCTCCTGAGCACAATTCTTCGGAGACAGACGACCGGCGTGACGAGAAGGCATCATCGAGGAAAGACCGAGAGAAGGTCTCCAGGCGCGAATCGACGAAGTCATCCTCCGAGAAAACAAGTGTCAGCAAAAAGCGACATGACAGAAGGAGCCGCAGCTCTTCCCGTCGGAGAAAAAGTCGAAGTCGTTCTCGGGACAAAAAGGACAAGCGGCGCTCCCGGCACCACCGCAGCAGCAGCAGTTCTAGCCACAGCCAGAGCAGTCGGCGGAGACGAACCAAGCGACGAAGTCGGTCAAGGGATAGAAAGGACAGGCGCCGACGGCGCAGGAGCAGCAGCAGCAGTCACTCCAGAAGCCGAAGTCGAAGCCACGGTCGACGAAGAAGTCGCTCGAGGAGTGCAAAGCGCTCAAGCCGACGTCAAGATAGAAGCCGAAGTCGAAGGCGGAGACGCAGCTCTGAAAGCGCAGGGTCGGGTAAGAGGTCCAGTCGCAAAAACAGAGACCGATGAGACGCGACGTCCATTACAGGTGCAGTATGCCTTTTTCTAGTTCTCACTTAGAGTGCCTTCTCCAAAAGCTGTGCTTTTCTTTAGCTCAGGGTTTCTCAAACTTTATGGTCTTGAGGAACTCCAACACTTTCTCTAGAGTTCTGTGGAACCCCTCCCTTCTTTCCACTAATGCGCTAGGGGAAATTGACGATGCTCTGTTTCCTAAATTTATACATTAATCCTACACTTGACTCAGTATACCACCACCACATTAACATGTTATTTTTAATCTCAAAGGCCGTTGCTGTAGGTGAGAAAGTGAGATTGCATAAAACATACAAGCTATTTTCTTTCTTCCCAAACCACTGTGAGTCACTCTGAGCATATGGCTGCTGCTTTGGACACTGCATGCTGTAAATGGTGTATTCATGCAAATGAAATATTTTACATAGAAGGTTAATTTAATTTGTTGCAAAAGAACACACACACAGAGAAACGTTACATGCTAGCCATTCTGTGGAATGGCTTTCAGTCTGCAGGCTTCAAGGCAAATCTTTCTTTTGTGTTGCTCGCGGCCGGCAGTGATTCCACTCCTGCGCCAAAGTGCACCAAATCAGATTTACTGCGACATCCTGCTAATATCAATGGAAATTGTGCCAAACTGCGACAAAGTCTCATTTGGGAGCGTCTATCACCGGCTATAGCCACGTTGGCGCATTGAAACATGTGTACCTTGTTCTCGGGGGCCACCAAAGTCACAGTCACGTACCTAGAATCATTCTGCTTGCTTTATAAACAGCGGTCGTGCGCACAACCCAGGTAATCCACAATGCTATGGTTGGTGCCGACGCAACTATTGTTGTGCAAGTCGACGGCAAAACGCGCTCTTCACAGGGGCTCGTAACGTCCAGTTGAATCGGTAGCGTGAAACTGCGATTGTTGAACGCAGTCCGTTTCACGAACACTGCTGATAGCTCATCTGAGGAGTTATGTGGCATGTAATTAAAGCAATTTTCGCTAATGACTGCACGTGTGTCACCAGAATGTCTCACGTCTACTTTTGGACATCCTGATCTAGTTTTCCATGCTTCACGTCCACATAAGAACACGTGAATGATGGGAACGCACTGACACTTTTCTTTTAATATGCTTTAAGGATCTTCATTCAGAAGTGCCTTTTGTAATTTGTTCCACCACCACAACCGCGTTCGTAATCGCTTTTGTGGTAAATGCCCCCTACCATTTCAACTCGTGAGTGCTAGAGTTTGAATTGAAATTTTTTTGCGTCGTCACTTCTTTAAAAATGTCATCTCAATAATAAAAGCATGCGTTCTGGTCGGAGTAGCTGCGATTCGATTTTAATTCGCGCAGCTTTCAGTAGTGGGCCCATCATTTACGGCCCTGGTGTGGGAAGGCCCACTGTGAAGCGGTCATGCCATGTTACATGTCCACCCCTCGCTTTCCGGGCTCAATAGCTGACGGTTAAAAAATAAACGTCACGGCATCGCATATTTATTGCTTCATTTTGGGGTGTGGGAGGCTACATGGCTTGAAGGGTGCAGTGGCTGACGTTCGCGATCACCAGGCATCATGAATGGGCTCGTTAACATTCTTTGCGATTACATAACTGAAAACACAAGAACGGCATTGGCACCTGGAGCCCTTAAGCAGCATTTTGTTAAAGTTACGTAATATCTGGTCTAAAAGATACAATTTGAAGTAATCTGCAAGGAGCACTTGCTGGGGGGTTGCCATTTCGAAGGTTCGCACACTTGCTGCATGTGCAAAAGACCTGCTGCACGTGCTGTGTTCGATATCCATACGGTGGCTTGGATGACCCCCGGAACACTTCTTGCATGCGATGCGTGTACAGCACGAACGGAGCGCATGAATGTACCTCCGAAATGGCGCGACAATGGTGTGGCTGCCTTGCGATCAAGGCTCACTGCATACTCCCTATATTGCCGCCCCAAGAAGCGAAGCACTTTCCGCACAGTCTGTTCGTATTGAGAGTACAATGCGTAGAACGGTATACAGTTAAACCTGCTTATAACGAACCTCCATATAACGAATTCCTGGATATAACGAAGTTTTTCTATCCCCCGCCGTCCCTCCATAGAAGCACATGTATTTGCGACCTCTATATAACAAAGTAACTGCGGAAGACAACCTTGATATAACGAATTCTCCCCACGGACAATCTTGCAATTTTCCTCTGCATTTCGGCACCCGCCGTCGCCCAAGCGTGAAGCGGTGGCGGCCGGCACGCGGGCCGCGTCTGCGTGAGGCGGGCTGGCGGGCCTGCACCTTACAAGCCGGCGTTGCCCCCTTTCTTGCCGCCGCGGTCGCATGTGTGGGTGTGCCCCCCTCCCCCCTAAAAAAAAAAAAAAAACTACTTTTGCGCCTTTGCAGTGCCACGCTTTTAGTTAGCGTCACATATGTGGGGCCGTGCTGCATACAGAGGGTGCTTTAAGGAACAGTTTCCCCGGTAATCGTGTCTGTGTCGCTCGATCTTCAGTTTCACTGCGGTGGTATGGTGTGTCCCCCGACGACTTTCAGCTTCTTTGTTTTTTATTGCGATAGCAATTTATGTATATGGGCTGTTTCGGCTGGGTTTTTGGTGCCACCGCCTTCATTTATTGTATATGTATATATGTATACGTATCTATATTTATAAAAACTAAAAAAAGAAAAAAAATCCGCCCGCGCTCGACTCGTCACGGTGTGCCGACAGGCGCTTATCTCCCACTTGTACTTTGCGGAGGGGGGGAGAAGGGGCTTATTTGCCTGTGCACGCGCGCTTATTCTTTGGTGGGGAGAATCGCACGCCTTTGACTTTCACTAGAACGATTGCATTTGCTTTTTTCACCCAGTCTCTTCACGTTGAAACCGCACTGATACTCGCCAAGATAGCAAGGGTGCAAGCGATCGCGACCGCCCTTAAATCCTACTTCAATATTGCTACTCGAGCGATTCCTCCGCCCCCCTCCCCACGTTGTTTCATGCTCGTTCAAGACAGGTGGTTTATTTTTTGTTTGAGCCTTCAATGACAGTTCTAACACGTGGGTGATGTTATGCACTTTCTAGGCGATAGGGATGGGCCGACTCATTTGATCTCTGCTTCAGCAGCGCTCGCGCGCTTTTATTCGCATGTGAAAGTACTGTGCGCAGGGGCATGTTGTCAATTTGGACTTGTTGCGGAACATGGCGGGGACAGCAAGATCCCGCCGAGCGTGTCCATATAATTGCTATCACAATAACAGTGCAGTTTTCGACCGTAAAATGAGTGTTTCGGGTTATCTCTGCCTTCAGCCCCCTTTTGTTTAATTTGCGTGTTTATTTTGCGAATTTTCGTACCAAACCTTCATATAACAAAAACCTATTTATAACGAATTTTTTCACGAATTTATCAATTTCATTATATCCAGGTTTAACTGTATCGGCGGTCTGTAATACCTGCAGAAACAGCACATGCTCTGCGATCGTGCCCTTGATGTCAAAGTTTATAGTTGCTTGCTGCTTTGAAATTAAAACGCACCCCCCCCCCCCCCTGTGTTCGTTCATGCTCCTTGAAGACAGGCGGCATGTTCCTCTTTGCTTGAGTGGCAATTCATGGCAGGCCTGGCATGCGGCGTGATGTTATCGTGTGGGTTCTCCGTGCAACGTAGATAGGTCGGCTCTTTTATTTTTATCTCTGCTTCAGCCGTGTTCGTCATCTTCACTTGTGTGCTTTTATTCGCGTGTACAACATACAATGCGCAGGAGGGGGATGTTATCTATTTGGACTTTACACAAAACAGGACAGCAACGGCAAAAAGCAGTTGAGAATATCGTAATTAAAATAATATGGCTTTCTCGTTCCAGTTGTCAGGTGTACGCATGAGGTACCCTGTGAGGCTTTTTTCCTTTTTTTTGCGATCCTTTCTAGAGGACACTGGGAGTTCTTGGTGTGCAGACAATACGGCTGAGCCATATAAAGCTTTGCTGCAAAAAGAAAACAAAGTTTGTTAAATCATGTAGTCCAACAGAGAAGCCTCAAGAGGTGGGAGTGTCACAGGAGGTTGGCTTTGTGAGGCTAGGACGTCATGTTATGTCCAGCTATATGATTGATGGTGAAGAAAAAAAGAATCTGCTTTCCCCTTGGGGTCATTTTAGGAAAATACATTTGAGACAGTGTGCATCTCTAGCATTGTACATCACACCATTTGCCTACCCTGGCTACTGATAACCACGTAGGCGTACTTAAAATGTTAGTTTATAAAATACAGTTTTATTGAACGAGTATTTTGTTTATTTGCTACAAAAAAATCACTGAACAAATTGGATACTGTGCACATGAAAAGGGCAGGGGGGGGCACAGTCCCCCCCCTTGTCACATACGATAGGGGGGGGGGGGGCTGCCCCCATACATTCATTCGGCAAACCCTCGTCTGCCTTCGGCCCCTTGAAGGGGAACCATGCGCACACGTGTGCTTAACAGCACGGTGCCAATATTTTTGCATCATTGATTGAAATTTATAGAGTGTGTGCCTGAGATAATTGACTCCATGAGATCTACAATAAAGCAAAATATTATCTTTTCACAAGCACCCCAAAAGGATTATTCGTGTCCTTGAATATATATAAATGCAACTTACTTCTCCAGTATACTCCAGGATGTGAAGTTAGCTGCTCGTGAGTACTCCCAGATTTAAAACGACCTCCTCCAAGGTGCTCCAAAATGAAAAATTTAGCTGCTCCAAAATTGAAATATTTCTGCTCCAAAAATTTCTTTAATCAGAAGACTTCAGTAGCAGGCCGGTGTAATGCGGTAGCTCTCGTACAGATTAAAATGCATGTTGCTCATATCAGGGGTGCAACAGCTGTGCCAATTGTGCCAATTTGATAAAGTTCCCCATTTTTGTGCCGAGCTGTGCCAAAACCATGAAATTCTCTAAAGTTGCGCCAGGCTGCACCAAAATGCTTGACCAGCCTCAAAGTTTTCTCAGTTGCGCTCATTTCAGCGAGAAACGGGGACCATGTTGGCTA
Organism: Rhipicephalus annulatus; assembly: GCA_013436015.1. Classification (NCBI taxonomy): domain Eukaryota; kingdom Metazoa; phylum Arthropoda; class Arachnida; order Ixodida; family Ixodidae; genus Rhipicephalus; species Rhipicephalus annulatus. Next base: position 32,839 of record WOVY01003438.1, read on the forward strand.
TCTGCAATTAGTGTCGTCAATCAATCTAAGTGCGCAAACTTTAAACCACGGTGCAAGATATATTCCCATTAGTAGGTCAGGGCATTAGTCAGGGTTCGCTGAACCCTGCAAATGCATATCGGCAGGACGACGCAACTTGAAGACAAAGAAGCGTTGCCGTAGTCACCAACGCTTCGCGAGAAATGTGCACTTTCTGGTCAGCGAACATGGCTATGGCATGTTAGCAACTAAAATCTGGAAGTGTTTGCCGCATTACCCGCTCGCATACAGACTCGGCGTGCTGCAAAAATCAATGTTGCCGGCGAGCACGCATGAAACATTTTTCTGTATTGAAGTTGCGTCATGCCGGCGATAAATACCTCGTGCCGTCGCCAGGCCAACAAGCGCGTGCTTTTGTTACTTTATCTGGTCGAACGCGCCTTGCAAGTGAAACAAGTTGGACCCTCAACCTAATACCATTGTGAAAAAAGAAAAAAAGGGGGGGAGGAGTAGCAGTGTTTCAAAACTTGTTTCAACTCGTGCAGAACGCTGCTTAATCCACCTTTGTCGCAGTACACTGGTGCCCTGCAGAAAAGCGTGTGATTTTGAAGGGGCTGTTAGCACTAATCATGGAAGACAGCACGTTTTGTTCAATTACTCGTTTGTATATGGTGCACAATTGTGAGTACTAGTAGGATCGATGACGTAAAAAAAATTACTGGCAATCTTTTGAAACAGTGTCTGACATTTCTGGCGCCCTAAAAAAAGTTTGTGCCAGTTTTTTTTCTTTTTTTTCGCCACCCCCACGAATCTTCTGATTTCAAGGTTGCCAGCTTGCTAGATCCACATTTGAGTTCACAACAAATTCTAATGTGGACATCATCATTATTTGCTCAGTGAAGTGGTTCAAAATACTACTTTTATTTAAATAGCAGTGCTGTTACACTACACTATTTAGGGCATGTTGAATGGTTTGTACATTTGTTTTATTGTAAGACATTTTTTATACTGCTCCAAATTTGGTATTTTGAGGGAAAAAAACTAATGTTTTGTTCCCTGTAGCTTGTTCCGAATTTGGATTTTTTTGCTCCAAAAGTAACTTTTTGCTGCTTCAAAAATTGCTCCAAATTCTATTTTGACTGTAGCACCCCTGTCATGTTGATTTCAGTCAAACCCATCTTCTTCAGATTCGTATAAGTTACTGATTATCTTGTACATAGAAATATTTTCATACATGATGATGCTTTAACATCAGTTAACCGGAAAGAAAACCTACAAGAAACTAAAATAGCTAGGACACTTTGCACATCGAACATAGGGCAGTGCGAAATGCACCAAGTGAGTGGCTTTCCCCTCAAAAAATGTTACTTATTCCTCATGGAAGAAGTTTTCTCTGCATGCATTTGGAAGAGCGAGTGGCGTGACGTGAAGGGTGCTGCTCTGAGAAAATAGAAACCACCGCTTGGGGGCCATCACTTGCTTTCTCCCATGAGTTCTCGTCGTCGTGCCTGTGTACCTGTAGTTTGCCATAGCCAGGGTGGCCGTTTGCTTCTCCACATTTCTACATTCCCTCTGCTAGTGTGATGGCTACTGTGAAATGGAAGAATCTGCTGTACTATGCAAAGCTTGTGGTAATGAATGCATATTGACTAGTGTTAATGACCAATATAGATTGCAGGTGATGTGTTGAATTGCAAGAGATATGCACCTTACTGCTTGAGCATTCATTGTTAAGAACACTTGTGTGATTGCCAAATGTGCTTAGCCATTATGACCTTTAAAAAGTAAGTTTACTGTTGCCAAATGTGCTTAGCCATTATGACCTTTAAAAAGTAATTTTACTGTTCCCTCTCATATTGCTGACAATTCTACAAGTGAATCTTCTTGCAAGCATATCTGCAAAGGTAGCTTGGTGGATGTGGTTATTTACTTTTTTATAAACAATAAACAGGTCACAGCTCTATTTTTGGCTGCTGGATGACCTCATTGCAATGTGGGTGAAATGAGAACATATACTTTTGCACTTAGGTTTAAATGCACGTTAGGGTACACCAGGTGGTCAGAATTATTCCGGAGCCATTCACTGCAGTATCTTTCATAACGCACTGTGCAGTTTATGAATATGAAGCCCCATGATTTCAACTTGTGGCCGAACTTGTGGCCAGGAAACTGAAGGTCAGATTATAGCAACACACGGGCACTGATAGCAGCGAACAGAGTGTCCGCTGGAGATCTACTGACATGCGGTGATGCGCGTCGGCATTTGCACACGTGTCGTCAAATATTCTAGCGTTATCGTTAGCCGTTACGTAGGTTCCAGAATATCCTGTAATAGTCTCAAAGTGGGCGTAATGTTAACGAAATGATCTACTACAGTCCCGAAGCTTCTCGAACAGTGCATGCGCGGTTTGCTCTGAGAATTGCGTACAGTACAATGGGGTGATAACAAAACTTGTGGAAGGAACGTGGCAGTATTTCCACTATGCCAAAGGTTAGAGGTGGTTTCCTGCATTCTGGTAGCTCTCTTTCTGTCCAGCCCTGGAGCTTGAGGAGTGTGCTCTGTGTTTCATTTACAGGTGCAGACGGTCGATGCGCACCGCTTCCAGTGGAATATCGTCACACACACACTCAAGGGCTCATCATTGTGAGCATGTGGGTCAAGTATGATTTCTTCTTGTGAATAGTAGGGCATTGTGTACAGAAGTTGCAGTGTGCGGTACTGCTGCCCCATTAAAAAAAAAATTTCCTACTGGTGAATGCTCAGTGAAGAACTCTGTCCACCAACCAACCTCCTGTCCTTTCTTCCTGCACCGTATTTTGTAAAACGTGTAAATAGCAAGAGGCTTTGAAAAAGTCTCGCCCATCAATCATCACTGAGCTGAGTTTACCTTGCACCAACACCTTCCCCATTCAATCAGTCCTGCTCTTTCGTGCCTAATAAAGTTGCATTTGTCATATGTGCTTTCTCGTGGATTGTGTTCTGCTGCAAATAAATTGTGCCAATGTTGCTTACTCTGCTTTAGGAGTCGTCTTTTTAAAATTCGCATCAAGAACATCACTTGTCCCAATGAAGATAAGGCTCTGTGGTGCGAACTCGTCAAAATCAGCATTTATAACTTGGAACTAGCAATGACAAAAGCATTCTTTGTGTGACCACATGTGTGACACTTTATATTCTTGGCATGTCATATTAATGTGACATTGATTCTTTGAACACTAAATATCATCTTAAAGGAATCATTAACCACTTTGCTAAGTAATTATTGATTGTTTTTTGTGCCAGAATTTCTTGTCCCACAAATTAATTGCCGCACAAATTTCTTAATTATGTTAAGAATGAGTGAAGTTACTGAGGTTATTGAGTGCTTAAAGGGCCACTCACCAGGTTTGACAATTTCGAGCTGACAAGCGAAATGCGTAGATAAGGCATTCAATGATAAAAGCTACCAAAATTTTCAACGCTACGCACCGCTGAAATGGGTCCAATTTCAAGATGAACGCTGCTCCTCCTTCCTTTTGCGGGTGCGCGCCCAGAGATTGAGGGCATGATGAGCGAGTATGAATGGCCCTACATACACGGCAATGCTGTGACCTTGGTCCTCTACGTTGACGACTATGCTCTGACGTTGTCAACAGTGGCACGTGGCATGGCGAAAATTATTTAACACGACATGCGTAGTTTATGTATTTGTTGCTTGAAGAGATTAATAAATCTCTATAAAAATAATGAGACGCAAAAAGGGAATGTGAGCACTTTTTTTCTGCTTTTTTCCCCCTTGAATTGCAACAAGATGTGGGGCTCATGTGCCGGCGTTTCGCATGCGTTCGTGTCCCCACAGCCGCGGTCAGCGCATCAAGCAGACGACAGCTGTGGAACGCTCCAACGCTTTCGCGCACTCATTGTGCTCATCTATTCTACTGCGTCTAAGCCAGCGTTTCCAAACCATGCCACAGAAATGGGCAGTACACCTCATAGCAACGCTGGTAAAAAAAAAAAACGTTCGCGTGCGTGGGGGTTGGGCTTGTTCGGGCACGTCATGCGCACTTGACCTCTTGCTCTGATGCCGGAGAGGGTAGGGAAAAGATTTGGCTTGCGAAGGCTACGCGAAGGAGCGACAAGAGTTCTGAGCTCGCCTTCTCTCATCCTCGTTTCGCGCCGCTTCTAGAAAACAGTTTTCTCAGCTCGTAACGAACCAATTAAAGAAATTTTTGTGGCAAAATGTTCCTCATCGGACACCCAACAACTTCCATGGTAAGCTAAAATTTGGTATGGTGCCTGGTGAGTGACCCTTTAAGTGCCTTCTCTCGAACTGACAAGCACAGTGGAAGCTACATGGGGAGCAATGGCTCATGGAGAAAGAAGCTACACCAGCTTTCGTGATGAAAAGCTTTCACTCTTCCTTCTTGTGAGTCCTGCATGGTAGAGTGGCTCATTGAAGAGTTTTGCAGACTGTGGAGTGCAGCGATAGCATGTGGTAGCACACCATGACAAAAATCATACCTGATCCAAATGCTGATCTTGATTGATTTATGCCAGTTATTGGCCTATAGCATGCTATCAGCTGACCAACATCACACAGCAGGTGCGGCCGGCTCTGAAGCAAGCGATACGGGTCTCGCTGTAAAAAGAGGGCTCCTGTGAAAGTGAAGACTTCACACTTCGCTTGCAAGCTCTCCTTGCTGTGCACGACTGCAAGATTTGGCTGAGATGTTCATAGCAGTGTCTGTTTCGGCAAGATGTTTTCTCACCAAACCATAACGGGTAGTTTATGACCTAACAAATGTAGGCGCTTCATAAAAGGTGATAACATTGTTTGGCAAGCCAGGTATTATAGCTATGTTTGGTATTTATTTTTTCAAGCATTCCACTGAACCTTATGGGGAGCTTGCTTACTTTGCACACCTTCTAGCCTCGGTAAACAGTGCGGGTTGGTCAGTTCTGCTGCACTGCGTTACTCGATAATTGAAGGGTTATGGTATCCTTTGTGAAAAGCTTGCGAAACAGGCTGGTCGTCATATTTTGCTTTTTAATGACACCAAATGTTGGAATCCTGTGTAAAGTTTCACTACATGTATTGAATATCTTTTCGATGTGCAAACATTATTTTATAATCTAAAGACATCCGATGCTAGAAATTTAAATGGTTCTGTTAAATGCATGCACAGCACACGCTGCACACTAACACAAGTCGCTCTTGCACCCACTTGTCACTATTTGCAGCATGTGTTGTGTGTATGACTTTATAGTCTCCCAATATAGAAAAAATTTAGTTTGAAATGTTTCTTGGATTTTTAGCCATACTGTTATATGATTAGGTGCTCTGACTGGTAAGCGTTCTGTTAGCTGAAGAAGAGAGATGCCACAAATATCAGTTGTCTGTTTATTTAAGGAAATGCATGTGTCATAGGTGAAAAGTAACGCAAGCATAACAAACAAAATCGACTATTTTCAGGCACCACTGTGCACTTCTAAATTATTGATGGATGCAATATCAATAATGTGGTGGTCTTGTTGTTGATTCAACACTCATTTTATGGTTGAGCACATTTATCTTTTCTCAGGAAGCAATCCTGTACTTTCACATTTTTTTTAACTGTGTCCTATAGTACTGCCAAAAGTTAACGTTGTGTTTCGCAACAAACCTAGCACACCATAGTAATCTGAACTGATACAGGCCACTGAATATGTGCTCATAAGTGGTGTATGTTACGCAGTCCTGCGTTTTAGAGCCAGTGTTCTCAAGCCGTCAATTAGTCTTCGAGATGGATCACTGGTTACGGTGCTCGGTTGCCAACCTGAAGGTCGTGAGTTCGATCCTGGCCGTGGCGGTCGCTTTTTAGTGAAGGTGAAATGGTAGAGGCCTGCGTACTAGTATGTCGTATCAAGGTAAAGAACACTAGGTGGTCAAAATTTGCGGAGCCCTTCACTACAGCTTCCCTCATAATCATACTGTGGTTTCGGGATGTAAAACCCCAGATAGTATATTATCAAATCATCAATTGCTGAGATAACCATTTTTCTACATTCACAGGCTGTACAAAATGTGTTCATACTGTAATGTGAGAGGATACACCGACCAAAAAAGAACACAGTCGACATTCTGGCCCCCCATATGGGAGTCTTGTTCACAATAAAACCGTAAGGATGGCGCAGCGTATTAAATACACCTAAGTACCCGACGTAAGCAGCGATAGTACATTGTTGGAAGCGTCCCATCACTACTGTTCTGTTTGTGCACAGTCTGTATATGCAGTGATTCTAGGTGCAAGTGTGATGCAACCTTCTCTTTGGTCAAAACATGCACACTTGACCAGTTAACGTGGTGGCTTGTAGATTCCACATGCTCTGCAATGGCATTCGAGGTCACACGCCATTTCCTGATGCGCCATATTCGTATTTGATTTTCTTGAAGTCTCTGCTTTCACAAGTGTATTGCCTTCACACTTATGGTAGCCTATGGCATAAACACTCGAGAAATTTTCGCATGGCAACTTGTCTTTTGCGTTGACTAAGGCGTTCCTTAACTTCAGTGCTGGTACATGCGCTATTTCTACGTTGTAACTACGCGTGATGCAAGCAATGGTCTCACTCGTTCCGGGTACATACGGGATGGCCATTCGCTTCTTCAGAGACGGTGTTGAGTGGCGTGTTCATTTGTGGGACAAGTTTCTGGCTGTGCCGAGATGGTCTGAGGGCAAGCTAAGAGGAAGTTGTTGGGTTTAGAAACGGTTTACTTCCTCATTTGAATGGCTGTTCATGTGTTTGTATGTGTACCTGTGCATATACGTATCAAAACGTACAAAATGTTTCAGGATGGTTTTTGTAGCCTCTAAACCACCCCTCCTGGTTTTGCTACCGCCAGTTGGCCAAGTGCCAGGTCTATGTGTAAAGAGGGGCTTTGGGCTTCTATTTCTTCACTAGTTTTTTTTTTTTTCAGTTTTTAACAGTTGCTTGTTGCATTTCTTGGGCTTATCCACGTGTTTCCTGTAAATGTAGTTATTTTAGTGCTTGTCATGCTCACTAATACAGTTTGTCGACAGTGTGGTTGAGTGTTGAAATTGAACATATGTCGAGGAGTCGACTAGTAATATTCATGCACTAGCAAATGTGCTATAACAGAGCAGATGCTATGTTCAAAAGCAAATATGTTTTTTGTCTATAGTCTTTTGTACTTTCGATGAACAAAATAATTAGTTATTCCTTTACCTTTTCTTCATATTTCAGTGACCTTTTTATTAAGCATCAATTACAAAAATAATAAATATTTACAGCAGCCTTTGCTACTTCTCACATGGGTTATGCTACTTTTCAGAGAGAGTGGGGGGATTTTCGTGATATGGTTATTTGCTCGTTAGCTTGGTGGCATCTGGCAACCCTGCTCGTCTGTGCCCAGTCTTGATTTAGAAGTTATAAAGGTGTGGTGTAACAACCAACTAGGAATAAAGATGGCGTGGAGGGTAATATTCTTCAAAACTGATTGCTGCAACAAAGTTTATGACTAGGCTTGTGCAAATATTCGGGCAGTTATCACTCTCACATCGATTCCCGCGCCCTTTTTTTTTAAGTTTAGAAGCTTGTTATGCTGGGTTATATGCTCGCAAGTATAGCACATTATAAATAAGACATTTTACAGGTTATTAGTACTTGAATTCTACCAAAAGTCAAATCTTACTATATTTAAAGTCGCTTTCACTTTCCTTGAATCAAAAAGAATAACTACAGTTGTGCACGCCTTGTTTCAATTTTAAAAAGATGTTGATCAGGTTTGTTGGGCATTGTCAAATATGCTCATTTTTCTGGTGCCATTACAATATGCTTTATATGCTATTTTAACTCTATTTGAACTGTTTTGAACATAGCACCATTTGCTTTGAACCTAGAATTTACAATTCACACAAGCCTATTTACTATATAGTGAGTGAAAATCCTGATGTTGAAAGGAAATAATATGCAAGCTTACCTGTGTTCGATAATTTGCAGTAAAAAAAATGATGCTGCTATGTTAGCAGCAGCTAATTATTGGGCACAAGTAGTACTGGCAACATGTGGAAAAGATTTATTTACAGCACTTTAACACCATATAACAATAATCATTTCATATTAGTTCCAGCATACCTGTATAGCCCCAAAAAATTGAAGGTAGAACTGAGCTCCCCTTGTGGTCAAACCTTTGTTTCCTGCCTGTGTGAACCTGCATCTGGAAAGCTCGTCCTACGTCAAAAGCAAGGCATTTCGGGCCATGAACAAAAACGAACTTTCACTTCTAGGGAGTGAATGAAGCATCCAAATTATATTTATTTACATTTTTCAGCTGGGCCAAATACTGTGGCCGCCTTGTACTTAACTAGCCCTTGCCCACCGGTATAGCAAGAAATTGTAGATATTCATTACCGGTAAAATCGTTTTACTACCCATGATATCTTGTACGCCTGAAAAGGCTCATCTCACGTCGCGGGTAAGTCTCTTTGGAGGTGAGAGATTGAAAGAGAAAAACCTTCCAAGCAATGAAGAAGCATCCAAATTGATAAAACTTAAGTAATATACACTAAAAGGAAGACTGTGTGTGTTGCTCTTCTACAACAGAGCGTCTCATCACTGGGGCAATGGATTATTGACGATGAGGGGAAGGATAGCCAACTTGGGTGAAAAACAATTGCGCTCCTCTTGTATCACAGTTACTTTCCGAAGCGCTGTTCCCTCTTGTTGTACTTGGCAAGTGCTTCCAAGAACTCCGACAGCCGGAGGTTGGAATGAGTTGGCAGGGTGCTGCAAATAGCGATGCAAAAGATTGTCTCTTTAAGTTTTCCCTCGCCCTCTAGATGCACGATATGAGTTACACATCCGTAAAGAAGCTGCTCAACCTTTTGTAATCTGGACAGCTGAAATTCGAAATGTGTTGTACTATGAATCTACAGTTCCATTTGTTAACCTTGGAGTTGTACTGTATTGGCCATGTGTGCATGCCATATTGGGAAACTTAGCCATGAAGAGCACTGGCACAAGTGGAGGCAAACAAATTTTCCTAGCAAGAACTGTGAACTAGTTCCACATATATTTCCATGTGCTGTAACCTCTGTAGACAATCTTTTAATCGAACTGCACAGCTGCATCGTAAACTTGCTTTTGAGCTACTGCTTGCATACTTCAAATTTCCAAGCCTTTCACCGAGTTTTTCTCAGTCTGTTTATATAATGTCAATATCTGGGAATTAACTTGAATTCATTTGCAATGAAATGTTTGGAACAATGTTGTCCCACTTACACAATCTCTGTAAGTCGAATCTGCCACGGTGGGTAACCCAGCAGGCTGTGTACAACACCAAACCTCAGCAACAATTCTGGGTCAGGAACATCTGACAAAAAAAAAAAGGAAGGTACTTGAAGAAAACTCGGAGCTCCCAAAGTACTTGACATTGTATTCAGTTACTTAATTTCATTATTAGCAGTGTTGCCACTCAAAAAAAAAAAAAGTGCACTCAGTCTGGGTTAGACCGCACATTATTTTGTCAAGCTTATCAAGTCTGTGACCAATACACTTTGCTGCAGCTATAACTGCATTCTCAAAGCATGCAGTTGCATACTGAATAAAAAGACTGGCACCCAGATTATGAACAAGGCTCCCGTACTAGGTGCTGAAACATGAATACATTTTTTATTTTGTGGTTGGCATCTATGAAAGCCTTGATTTCAATCGCACCCTGAAGGATACTTGATTTGAACTATGACTGCAAATGAAGTACGGCACTCACAGGTGTAAGTGCAAGATAAAAACAGTAAAAGAACTTGTGTGAGCAGTGCCCAAAATGACTACGGATGTGTCTACTAAAGGTGTTGGCCCCGATGTAAGTGTTCGAGTTGAAACTGCTCTGATATGACACAAACTAAAAACAATGGAGATGAAACAATGCGCATTATTACTCTGCCTTATGTTTGGATCTGTGAGCACTGTACATGTCAATAATGATGCTTTCTGTTGCCATAAGTTACCCACACTACAAAGCTTTTTTGTTTGTATGTTTCAGACAGCTTCAAACCTGCTAGTAATGTAATGGAAGCCTAGCTTTTAGCCCCATCTCCAGGAAATATTTTAGATTTCAACGATTTAAAGGGCATGACTATTCTATGTGCAGTTAAAAGGCCTTTTTGTGAGACGAAAGCAAAAAATTGACTATGATATGAGAAACGAAGACATTGCCCCATTTCTTTTTTTTTAAATCGCACAAATTTGTTGACTTTATTGCTCACTGTTGAACAACAGTGCATTTTTCACCACTTCCCAATGTTATAAATGCTAAAGTGGCTTTTCTCAATACTGCCTTTTCTCAATTTTGGACAAGCTAAAAGAAATTTGCAAGACTGTCTAGCTCAAAGAGTTTCTGGCCATAGAATTTAGAGCTGGAATAACAGGCATTTGTGTAACATTCGTGCCAGGTCATCTTTAAAGAAGAAAAGTGGCACAGACTCAAAGTTGATATTGCCACAAAGAGCCAACCCACCTCCCAGCTCTCGCTGTATTAAATGAGGAGTAATGTCACTGGGTGCCATCTCTCTCCTCTCCACAGCTTCGCAAAAAGTGCGAGCTATGCTCGCCAGGTGTGGGCGGCCGTCGTCGCTGCTTGCAAGGTGCACATTTATGTGCTGCTTGTAGCCATTCCTTTGACCTGGGAGTGCAAGACAAGATCATCGTTGCTTGGAACATACCTTCTTGAATTTTTGCACTATTCCAAACAAAGTAGAAATACACAGAGAGTGACCAAGAGAGGGAAAAAAAAAAAATGCTCAGGCTGGAGCCAGCACGTCTACAAGGGGATTTTTTTTTATCAGGACATATGTCGATCTTTTGCTTAGCAAGACGATTTGAAACATGCACAAAAAAATGAGGAAGAGTTTTGGTGTGTGTTGACTCCAAAAGGGCACATTGGATCTACTGCTATTTTCTGCAATATGCATTTCTCTTGCATTTCAGAACATTCAACATTAGTTAAACTTCTTTAACATGCCTTTTTTTTGTGCTATAGTCGATGGAAGAGGCATCCAACTACTTTTTGTATTTGCTTTGAAACAATATTTTTTTCCCCCTTTCTGGTTGCCAGTTACCCTGCCTGCAAAGAATGTGCTTTGTGCTGCCAACTAGCATTGTACTTTTAACATTCATGACATTAAATAGGTGCAATATTGCGTGTCAGAATGGTAACAGTCACAACTCTGTTATAGCACCTCTCTGAAGCTTCACTACATAGCCTAGAAGGTTTCACTGCTTAGGGTGCTGATTACAACTTTTTCTGCTGTCATAATTATTTTTTTTGTTTGTGGAAAAGAGGAGAGGTCTGAAGTTGCAAAGCCGTGATATAAATGTGACGCACATTATAGTGGAGGGCTACAAAAATTTCGACCATTTGGTTTTTTAACGTGCACCTAAATCTAAGTATGCAGGCCTCTAGATTTTTCTACTCCATTGAAAATGTGGATGCTATGGCTGAGATTGAATTCAGTAAACTGTGGGTTCGCAGCTGGGCACCATAACCATTTGACTACCGCGGCAGGTTCCTGCCGTCTTTCACACAATCTGATGTTTTGCTTAGTGATTGTTTCGTTTTTTGGAAGGGTTAATTGTCTTCAAAATTTTCTGAGTTGCCTATAACAAGGTAATGACACTTCAGGTTCTGCACATGACTATTTTCAAAACTGAAAGCTCTCATTCATAGAATGCTTCCTCCTTCACTTGCATACACCACTCCACATTTCAGCAAAGGTCCCAACCACTACAAAGGCTTTGCAAAAATTACTGTTACCCCTTATAGAAAGCTCTCTGGTTCACAGAGAGAAAGAGAAGGCAGAAGAGAGATGAATAGAAAGAATAGTTTGCTCAGCTACTCTGTAGTCGTTGAGGCTGCTTGGTTAGAAAATATATTTGCTGGCACTTGTACAGTAACATTTTTTCAGAGCGTGGGTTTGAGATATACAGAAACATGTGAGGTGCTATAAATGACACTACTTGATGCTTTGTGATGTAACTAATTAGCAATGAAGGTGTGATTAACATGCACTCAAGTGAAGAGAGCGAGGATGTATAATTGCAGAAATAGCTGATAGGTTGGCCTTAAGTAGCACAATTACTCAACTGTTGCCACCTAGAAAGTAGTCTCTTTTCTTACTTTAATAGGGTGTATATTTATCTAGCCAGCTATCCATGCACTATGGGGGAATGGGAAAGATATATACACTCTAAAAAAAAAAAATCCGGACTAAATCTAATCTAAAAAAACTACTCTGCAAAAACTACTGCAACAGTGCTATTTATACATATATCTGATCAAAATCAACCAGCCAATATAAAGACTTGATGGTACTATTTTCATTACAAATATGCAAGCTGCAATGTACACCAGAGATGCACAATTTTTCCACATGCCAATGTAATATTTTCACAAAAGAGAAAAACGAAAAAAAAAACAGCTTGACAACAGAGCTTGTAATGCTCATTCATGAAAATAAAGCAAATGGCCTTAAATGTGCTGACTCAAAAAGTTGTCTTACGATAAATAGCAATATTTACGGTACAAGGATATGAGTGTACTGGGCATTTTAAAGGCTATGTAAGTGGGGCGGGGGCAGAGGATGGCATCACGTCTTTAATTTTAAAGTGCCTAGCATGCACCGAAAATCTTTTTTATTGTTATTTTAGCCAGCACTTGGATGATTTTTTTTTTTCGGCATGCAAATCTGTTTTCGGAGAGTCCATACTGCAACAAATTTAGTATTAAGGAAGGTGTATAAAGAGGCGTACCATTCTTTTGTGGCAATTCCTGGCCCTTTACATGCAGCACGACTTTGCAGCGACTGTCGCATCCAAAGTGTTCGACTTGGCTCCTTGAGATCTCCTTGTAGAGTCTGGCGCAGTTCTCCTTTAATGCTCCTTCACGAACGAAAAAAAAAAAAAAGGAGATATTAAACTGCCTCAAGTTCGCTAAATGTGCAGCCACACTCGGAGTAGCACGATGCTAAACGAAACGCACTTCGGTGGCAGAAACCTAAAGAGCTTCATTGCTGTCGATGCGGAGAGCACAAGTGGAAGAGAAAACAAACAAAAAAAGGTGACGGTAGCAACGATAGAGAAACAACACGTGTACTCGCCAACGCGCCGACTGTAAAATGCCACATGCGCACGGGAAGTAGCCCGTTCGTCAAACATCGGCTTAAGGAAAACAATTGGGGGGGAAACAGCCAAGCGATCACGCGCCTGCCGGTATCAATCGATTCGTGACGCTACGTAATAGTTGTCAATTACGACGGGTAGCACGGCGGTAAGTTCGCTGAATTGATACTTTCGCCGAGAGACTCATACACCGCCGCTTTAGAAGTTCCGGGTCAGGGCACAGCTGCTATCAGAGCTCGAAGCAAAACTGGAAGCCAATGTAACTGCAAATGAAAGTAAACCTGATACTGAGATGCCGTCAACGGCATAACCGGCATCATCACCCTCCATTACCTCCACAACTTGTAGGGACGTAGAACTATAGGGAATGTATAAATGATGCACGATTTTTTGTGTTGTTTCTCATGAAAGTTGCAGGTATAATGTAGTATAAGGAGAACCGGATGTAGCGGATGAGATAGTGGAAAGAAACGGACGCACAAATCCTCTCAGAACGACAGGTGTGTCACTCACCTTCTACATCGTAGAGAGTTACGTGCGGTATTCCGGCAAACAAACACCACACTACGAGATTGGCGGCATCTCGATACGAGATGTCGTGTTCACCGATTAAAACGGCTATGTGCTTGGGAACCTTCAGCAGCAAGTTCATGTCAGGGAGAGCACTCGAGGAGGAGCACACAAGTTTCGCGTCGGAAAACTTTGCATCATGCGCACTTGAGTACTTTAACCGATGAAGTAGCTTGTGTTTCAATGTATAAAATACGTCTAAGGCATATAGACAGGCGTGCAGAAGACACAGTATGAGTTTACACGCGAGGCTAGTAATGAACATTGTTGCAGCAAGCGAAATTTCACCGGCTCATATCAACATAGTTACACGAAAGCGCGAGAGCGGCGAGCGAGGAGGCGTCTGGTGGCGTCGTGTTTGCAGGGCCGCAGAAAATGCGCTGGAACGCAGAAAAATCAGTAACAATTGTGTAATGTAAAAAAGACTTTTCAAATAATTTATCTAAAACGTTGATTAATTTATTTGCTACTGATAAATTGCTCAATAAAAAGTCATAATTAGTTTATGCTCTTGCTGTTAACATTATCCTCTTTGCGTGTACAATGGCGCGAATTGTCTGCTTCGCCAGCGCTTCGCAAGTGGAGGCTAGTGCTCATTTTTATTTGGCCTTAGTCTAATATGCCTTAACTTAACCGGCACAGTGAGGTCGCCTTAAAAGCTTGTCTGTGACGTGTTTTTACTTATTTTGCCTTTGTAATCCTCCGATCGATCCCTGTGACGGCTTTCGCCATGAGACTTGCTGCATGGTTGGTAGCAAGTATCGCTGATCCCATTGCTAGAAAGTTTATTTGAACGTCCCCCCTCCCCCCGTCGCTGCCATCACTTTTTTTTTTTTAAGTTTCAGCTGGCACTGACTCCACACTCCATGCGCGCATATCGCTGTGGCCAGGTGCGACTGTGATTGTGCTTGTTTGATCACATTTGAGGGCGAGGAACTACAACTGATCCGTCTTCGCTACGCGTGTTGAATACCTGGCGTTGAAAGAAAATACATTTGCCGTTGACTCGATGGAAGATGATGGCGATGCGGACATTTATTCTGGCCTTGGCGAATACTGTTCGGAAAGCACATCCGATGCCCCCGACTCGCACGTGGCGTCTGCTGCCAAATTGGATCTGTTGGACGCATCTGTGCTACCAAAACAACTCTCGCCTGTAAAGAGCGAAAACCGGTTACAAGGAAGCGCCACTGGCACGTATTTCGACCACGCCAGGTCATCTTCCGTGAGTGATGACACTGAAGACAACCCATCGGCTGTAGTTGCCGAGATTGCATCGTTGGTCCCTTCTGGGTCACCAAGTCAGCCTAACCCAGCTCAAAAAGACCACATTACGAAGACTGTCGCTGCACCTCGACCAGCGGCAAGTTTGGTAAGCTCTCCTTGGCACATCTGGTTGGTACAGCCACAATACAAAGTTCCTCTATCAAAAACACCCAGAGTACATTTCAAACCAGAGTCGACAATATAAAACTGCGTAACAGGTACATCAATAAAAATTTCATTATTTGATGCTGTCCAAGGTAGGCAAACATCACCTATTCTAGATACATGCAGATTTACCATACATTTTATGCTTCAGAAGCGTTTTCTGAGCATTCAATATGATTGCCTTGCATTATACCGACATGTTTGAGTCGCACTACTAGTCAACATATTGCAGTCGCTGACAATTGAAGTTAGCTCAGTTAGAGGAGGGTTTCCAGTGAAATGCACTGACAAAGACACAGGAAGAAAGATGATACATTGTTGGAAGTGCTAGCAGCGTGCAGTCTTTCTTACTGTGTCCTTGTCGGTGCATTTCTCTGGAGACACCTCCCAATTTAGTTCAGTCCTTGTGCATGACACAAAGTGTAAGAGATAACAACCTTACATGAAACAGGTTTCAGCCCCCTTAGCAAAACATTGTAAAAATGGTAACAGGGTTGACATATCTGTTTCATCACGCACTTGATATTTCAGTTGCGCTTTCCCATGCCACATCATTCGTGAGAGAATTGGGAGCTTATTGCTGTGTTCGAACATGCTCAAGCTAAGAAATGCTATTCAACTGCACACCCAACTTGAAGCAACTCTGGACATTCTCTCTCTGCTGATGTCTAGCTGTTTTATACTAGTTTGCATCCAGTAATGCACACTAGATAAACACCGTAAAAACATCTTTATTTTCAGCCTGCCCTCTATCTCAGAATTATAGGTGTATTTGGGCAGCAATGCTCTCGTTAACTGTAACTGCGACCTAGTTGATGCTCACAACTGTTTTCTTTTTGTTGTTGTTTCAGTGGTTTGAGTGGCTGGCTTCCTGCCTTTCAATTACAGGTTGCACATAATGTCAAGCCCGATGCTTCTGCAGCGTCGGCTGGTGTACAAAGAACTATGGCTGCTTTGAAAAGAGAGAATGAGGTGCTGAGGCATAATATTTCTGTCCTGTTTAGGACAGCAAAACACCTTATGGACTCAAAGGACAAAGAAATTGTAAATTTGAAACGAAGGTAGGTACATGTCTTAGCAAAAATTTGTTTGTACTCTATTACAACATTTAATAGTTTAGCTTGCTTATATTTCTGTCATATACATTTGTGCCATTTTTGTTTGGCACTGTGTCTTTTTATTATTGAAGTGTTTGTTTTGTACTACAGAATGAATAGAGTACGTTACCATTGAGCAATTTATTTGGACATTTTTTTCTACATCACCTGAGATGACTGATCTTTCTTGCGGTTGCCTTTTTAGGAAACCCTGCTTTAAAAAAAAAAGAAGAAAAAACATTAATCCTTCGTTCAATAATATTGCTTCTATGTTTCAGTGTGTATATTCTTGTTGCTCCTTTTGCAATGCGGAGAGCATCTCTTCTTTGTTGATACAATTGTTATTGGCAGGGAGTTCATTGATGGTTTAGACCGTTTAAGCATATGAACGAAGAAATCTTCAAGTGGCTGTGGTACATATTTTGCAGATTGCATTGCAGTTTACTGAGTGCCTTGAAGTGACAGGTGTATTGCTCAATCAAAAACAGAACAGCGATAATGCAGCCTCCTGTAATGCCTTTTCTTACAAACTTGTTGCAAGACTTGACTGCTTGTGATGAACATCCTTGCTGTGTCAGTCAGTATTTTCACATCATTGTTGGTGTCACGAATGTAATATGTTTGTCCTTGCAGGTTAGACAACCTTGTGTTTAAAAGGAACCAAAGGCCTCAAAACTCACCACATGCTGCTGCAAGCAAAGGTTCACAACAGCAGTACAATTCATCAGCAGCCATGAGTGCACAAAGCACTTACGATTATACTCCTCAACACTCTTCCTGTGGTCCAAACCAGCCATTACAAAACTCACCGCTTGATACTAAAGCCGCGAGAGATACACGACATCGTTATCAAGTGCGAAGTGAACCATCACGGGACTTGCCTAGAACACCCACTGCAGAAACCTCCCGTAACTCTCCCTTTCAAGAGCGCACTCGTCGTCCACAGCCAACAACGCCAACTAAAGCAAAGGCTGATATGTCCGTGGACTTGCAGCGACTTTATCAGTACAACAGCGTAAGGCCTCGGGACAGGACTGAGTTCAGCAGGGTTCCTGCATTGGCAGTCACACCAAAGAAAAATGAAAGTGTTTCAAAAAGAGGAGTGGTCACCCCGACAAAGTCTGCAGCACAAATGAATGCAAGAAGGCTAGTCAAAAATAGCATTAGGAATGTAATCGGCTCTCCTTCCAAGCGACCAAGAAGGCTTGAAGCATACAGTAGGACTGGTTTCTCACCATTGAAAAAGAGAAGAGCGTCTGAGCGAACTGCATTTACTGAAAGGCCTGCTAGGGCAGCACAACACAATGAAAGAAGGGATGCTTTGAGATCAGACATGCCACTGGAGCACTGGGAGTGGGAGCCACGTGTGAAAGAGCCAAGGACACCACCATACACAGGCAGCAACGTTTATGAAAAACTGTGCAATCCGCATCAAGGCTGGCCTGAAGAGTCTGTTGATAAGCATTATGATTCTCCCCAACTCAGCCATAAAAATGAACCTAAGGGACCGCGAACATCACCTCTAGATGAAACAGAACTAGAGGCTGGAGAGATCCCTGATACTCCGCCAAAAGCAAGGAAGGTTGTTAAAGGACCACGCACACCACCTGAGGAATATCCAGGGGATAGCACTCTCGAGAGAACACCACCTCTTGAGGGTGAAGTAGCCACTCAAAGGAGACAAACCAAAGCTGAAAATGAGCGAACAGAATCGCCTGCAATGAAGTCTGATGTTGCTAAGATTAGCGGGCCACCCAAGAATGTGGTGCCTGTAAGGCACCCTGGTGGTAGATTATCATCACCATTCAGCGAGACTACGGTTGGGTTGAGCAAACGTTTGGAACAACTCCAACCTAGGGAACGTTTGGGAATCAAGTGCAGGAAATCTCCCAGTGGACCAGGGTGCAGCAAGCGAGCGCTTGAGAGCAGAACTACTGTAGACAAGCCTCTTAAACATAGCTCTCCTGGACATGGCCTAGCAGTTGAAAACAGGAGATATCGTAGTCCGAGAGATTTTGGCCACCTGCCTGCAAAACGGCGTAGATCTCGTTCTCGGTCGCTCTCGACCTCACCTCCGCCTCGGCCGCACTCTCCAAGGCCACACTCTCAGTCTCACAGGATGCATGACCACCTTGGGCATCACATTGAAAGATACAGAATTCCGAGCCATCATCGCCGTAGCCCCGAGCATAGAAGTACGCATCACCGCTTGCGAGAGCGTTATTCTCCAGTGCTTCGACGGCATTATAGAACTGATAGGCATTCGCCATCTCCACCTCGGCTCGGAAAGACATCTCGAAGACAGCCTTCACCTGGTAGGAGACCAAAGAGTCCTTTGGTCCGAAATACAACCACCAAAGAAGCACTGCTGAAGCAACCGGCTAAGAAGCCACTTAAAAAGATATCAGCTAAACCTGGTAGCACTGTGTTGGTGCAAGAGAATGAGAATGCTTGTGGTGGGTGCCAGCAGCCACAAGTCCCGAGATCGCTTGATGAGAACAAAGTTTCGTGTTCGCTAGCAAGTGAAACACCAAGGACAGATGGTGGTGTTGATGTTAGCAAGGGGACTAAAGAGCTGGGTGAAGTGGCAGCTGTGAGTGATTGTGCTGATGGCTTAGAAAAGCACACTGTCGTATAGCTATCTCTCCTGTCCTAATTGAAGGAAATGATCTTGCTGATATAAACTTGCGTATCTTAGACCAAGCCATAACTTTGCTGGTTCACTAAAGGGTTGTGCAGAGTGTGAATGCAAACAGTATTTCACAGTCGTTCAAGGAAGTTTTTGTTCAGGCGCTGTTGATTTTTGTAATGCACAGTTTCCCATGTAATAGAGCCCTTTTACAATGTTTTTTGTTATGCAAAAAAGATCATGGAATACTCCCTCAAACGTACTATAATGAAGCAGACAAAATGGGAGATATTCACATGTATATGTATATAAATAAACAAATTAATAATAAGATGCACTGCCATTGCTTAAATAATGAAGACTGGGCAGCGCTGCAGCACAACGAGTCTTCTGATTGGAAGGCCAGGGCAATATTGCTTATAGTGTTTGTTTCGAAGGTCGAGAGTTCTGAATGAACAGCGAGGATTGGAAATGATGTCATGGCCCGAAATATCTGTGCTTGTGCTATCGAAAAGATCATTGCAGTCTTTATTCGATGTTATCTGCTGAAAATGTGTTCTGGTGCACTGGATATGCGACATGGTGTTGTTGCCTGGTTGTCTATTGCAATTCGAACACAGCTCAATTATTCACTTCTTGAAGTGTGGAAAATAGCTCAAAAAAACAATAACAAATGAAATTGCCACATCACTTATCTTTGCTCCCTCACTGGTGAATTTTACAGCTCTCAACAGCATTCCTATTTCAGTGGTGTAGTTGCTTTCCCTCACAGCTATCGCGAACATTTAGAAGAAGAAGAAAGCAGGGTTCAAGCCAGATTTGAACCCCAAGCCTTCTGAGTCGCAAGCTGTTTACCATATAGTGACGCCAGTCCTTGAATCTTTTTTTTTGGAAAAAGAGCCTGCACAAGCAAGCATTTAGTCCGGTGTAAAATCATGTTCATAAATGTATTGTGTGGCCGCATCGCAACAAGTGTTGCACTATGTCAATTGCGAATGAGTGGGTAGTTTACACAAGTACTGACACAAATTTTAATAATTTTTTACAATGTTGCTTTGAATAAAAGTACTGGTTTCAAGAAATTTGTAACGAGTATTGTGGTGCTTGGGAATGCCCTAAATATATTTTTATTAGTGCTACTTGAAAAAAAGTAATAAATTAAAACTTTCGATTTTATATCAAGGGGCTGGCTTTTCAGTGACGTGTCATAGCAATGTGACGTCATGAGAAGACTTCAGCTGGCAACGTACTAGCGACAAATCTGTCATCTGTTCGTGGTGCAGGTAAACAGCTATGTGTAAATTGTCATGCAGTTGTTACCCTGACAATAATTTTTGCTATTTATGTCGCTTTGAGGACGCAGAGTTCGCAAACTTGGGAACTGTGATGACTTGTCTGGATAATGTCCATTGCAGAGGAGCTAGCTTGGAAACTTTAAGATCAAAATAAAATGTGTTATACGTGTTTTCTCACTCCCGTGTGTGGAGAGCATTGACATTGCGTAACAAGGAAACAAAAAAAAAATGTCCTTTTTGCGGTGTTTTCAAATCATGTCAGTACGCCTTCCAACCCGTTACAAATGGATCAACAATATTCAGCATCCTATTCTTCATTTGCTACAGCAATAATAATTTGTAAAGCTGTGCTGGTACACATTTTGCCTTCAGAATGTGCAGTGTGTTTCGCTACTTCATAAAATGGGATGATTTATTCTCTAGCCGGTAACTCAAAGCTGTTCTTGCGGGCACCTTGAGAGAGCTTACAGCTGGCTGCATGAAGACGCTGCTTGTTCTGTGCTGACATGCTGTTTTTCATTCTATATTTCTTTAACAGCGGAGCTGTTTAAGCCCGAAATTAGGCTGTGTATAGTGAACAAAAGCCATCATCATCATGATCAACCTCTACCTTTAGCACGTAGCTTGGCCTCGGCACTTGGCGTTTCTTCTCGATCTTCCTTGCCCCCAGAACACGTGGGCCTACTTATCTGGTGTGGGAGGCAATAACTATGGTGGGCGATAAAACAAGTACAGAGAGAGTAAAGAAAGAAAGGCAACACAAAATGTTTGAAAAATCAGAGCAAGACATCAAGAGAAAGAAAGTAAACTGTTGCAACGTATAGTATATTACAGCAAGGAGGTGCAAAATAGAAGTGAGGGTGAGGAGGGCAAAGCGTGAAAGAGCATAGCTACACACCCACATATAGACTGAGATAAGACACACGTCGAAAAACGTAATGGTTTCCTACCGTTTTGGCTGTGAGGCTTGCCTTTATCAGAATTTTGACGAAGGCTCGTCCCACGGCCAAAACTGTAAGAAACCGTCTTGTTTTACGACGTGTCTTCTTTTTAGTTATATTATTTACCCAGCGTCCAAGAAGTTATGTCCCACCTTTTTTTATCTCTCTCTCTCTCTCTCTCTCTCTATATATATATATATATATATATATATATATATATATATATATATATATATATATATATATATATATAGTGTGTGTGTGTGTGTGTGTGTGTGTGTGTGTGTGTGTGTGTATATGTGTGTGTGTAAGGAAAGAAGTGTATACTTAAGGGCTTGTTTTTTCGTGTTTCACACAATAATAATGAGATCTAACCGACAATAATGCCAATGAAAATATGAGGGAAGTTATTAGATCGAGTTTTATATAAGTGCTAAGAAAGAAAAATGGGTGAACTTTCCGTGGGCAGAAACCGAACCTCCACATTTGCATTACAGTTCGGTCTAATAACTTCCCCTATACTTTCCTTGGCATCATTGCTTGTTACATCTCATTAATATTGTGTGAAACACGGAAAAACGAGCCCTAAGGTATAGAATTCTTTCCTGAATTCATTAACGAGGGTCTCGTACTGGCAGACTTCGTGCCTTTAGGTTGTATACGAGGGACTATTGGTCAGCTGCCAGTTCATAAGCTCACGTGCTACGTGACGCCAAACAGGCTC
Source organism: Rhipicephalus annulatus (assembly GCA_013436015.1). Taxonomy (NCBI): domain Eukaryota; kingdom Metazoa; phylum Arthropoda; class Arachnida; order Ixodida; family Ixodidae; genus Rhipicephalus; species Rhipicephalus annulatus. The sequence continues at coordinate 54,661 of WOVY01003438.1, forward strand.
ATAAAGAGTGTGCCACACTCGGCGCCATGGCTAGTGGTGGCGCTGACTGACACTCTCACGTTGAATTCATATATATATACTCTATAATGTGGCTGGGGGATTGCCGCCAATGTAGGTCAGGTCGCAGGTTCTGTTCTTTCTTCACATTTACATCAGTACAATTCGATCTAATTACGTCCTCTATACTTTCCTTGGCATTATTGTCTGTTGGATCTCACTATATATATATATATATATATATATATTATATATATATATATATATATATATATATATATATATATATATATATATATATATATATATATATATATATCTATATATATATATATATATATATATATATATATATAATAAAGGAGGGATGGAAGGGGAAACGTCACTTACTCTAAAATTCCGCAAAATATTACAAGACCACTCAATTCCTGGCCAATACCCCACAGTGGGTTTGAACCACAAGAGGAGGTAAACAGGAACAACTCTGTTGTCTGTCTACTCAGTCATCGCACAACTGGTGCGTAGCTGCCCCAATTATCTGCGCTATTTTGTACTGCAATAAAGTTCTACTGTACTGAATGAGAACTCGTGTACTACAACTAAGCTCTTGAACGAAAAAAAAAATTGTCATGAAACAATGTTTAACATGCTGCACAAAAGCATATAATATCATATATTGTCGAATCAGTTAATTACATAAACTTACATGTTTATAGAAAATGTTTTAGTGGGTAGCTTGCAAAGCAAGATAGCTGTCTCCTTTCTGTGATTGCAACCAAAGTTTGGCTGGCTCGCATCCCAGGAGGTGCATTCTGTTGAGCGTAAGCCTCAAGGTGGATCAAGCGCAGTGTCATATAGCTGTATTTTGCATAAATATTTATCTGGTCATTATGACCACTCTCCCTCAGCCACGACACCAAACTCGTAGCGCGCATGCTTAAAAAAGCGTCCTTCTCCGCACAAACACGCTTGATGCGGGAAAGCAACCTTGCCCGAGCGCTCTTCGCGAATTGCGTATAAAACGTGGCAGTTGATGCCAACATTAATGTTGGTTGGAATAGACCCCGTGGGCCATTGGCAAGTACCACTTGTGCCGCATATTTGCTAATAATACCATTAGTTATCGGGGTTTCGCGTCTCCAAAGCCACGGTGTATAGTGTTATCGTACTGGAGGGCTCCGGAAATTTCGACCACCTGGGGTTCTTAAACGTGCACCTAAATCCTACCACACGGGCCCTCAAGTATTTCCGCCTCCATCGAAAATGCAGTCGCCGCAGCCGAGATTCAATCATGTCAGTAGTGAAGCACCACAGACATTAAACCATCGCGGTGGCCGTCGCAAGCTTCAGAGTCACTATAGATGTAACTGCTACCGTCTGTGAACCGCGTATAGCAAGCAGATCGTGAGATGCGTGTTGCTTATTTTCAACACTGCATACACCAAAAACCCGCTGGTAGATTCCCTCTTCGCGCAATTTCCCGGCGCTTGAGTCCGCAACATCGTTGTCCCGCGCCATGGGGGGCGGGGGAGTGGTTTTTTTTTTTTTTTGTAGTGAACTCTGGTGGTACGTTTTCCCCGTGTTTGTGTGTGGTGTGTGTTTCATAAACTTCTAAAAGAGGGTTTGCACACAATGCTTTGTGTGTTTGTAAAAAAGAAAAAAGCCGTCCCAGAGTAATGCTGGTAGCGTACCCGCATAGATAAGAGACTTCTCGTGGATGCATTCCGTATAGTTAAAAGTCCACCACTTTCCCACTAATGAATTCGTGCGTCTTGCGCGGGCGCGATAACAGAATTACAATCACCGCTTTCAATATCGGTCACACATACAAGAAAAAGTATATCAGATGTATAAAAATCGCCGTGGCTGTTTCTATTGACAGCTTCCACGCAGATTGCTTTGCAACATATAGCGATTTGTGTGTGTGTGTGTGTTGTGTGTGTGTGTGTGTGTGTGTGTGTGTGTGTGTGTGTGTGTGTGTGTGTGTGTGTGTGTGTGTGTGTGTGTGTGTCGCCGTTGCAACTGTAAGATGACCGCCAGCGTGAACACGGTGAAATGCTACGTGAGAAATACAAATTGTGTCAAGTAAGGAAAAAATTAACAATAATATAATATAACGTTCCAAAACCACGATGTCGTTGTGAGAGACGCTATAGTGGAAGGCTTCGGAAATTTTGACCACCTTCGCACATTGTGAAGGCATGCATCTCCGTTGTTGCACCAGCATTCATCTATAAGAAATCGCGATTTATTGACTGCGCAAAAGTCAGGTGTTTGCCAAAGGCGGCTGTTCAATGTCCCGTTAAACAGCGAGATGTACTTTAACAGGAAATCAACACATCATTACTGCACGGGCTGCTTCTGTAGAATGCTTTCGTCTAGTGACCAAGGAAATTAGACAGGTCATTCGCCAGCTATAAATTTTTCGCCAATGTGATACTACCTGTGAGCGAAATTCAAGCCATTTAAACTGAAATCGCAGTCAGTGACCATGTGCTTCGTGCACATTCTGCCGACTCAATGATTCACAATTTCGGATCATCATTGCCTAACAGCGTTGCGGTCCCCTTTCAATATCTCGCGCTGCTCCAAGAGAAACTGGTTTGCGTAAAAAGAAAAAAAAAAGGAGAGAGAGAGAGGGAGAAAAGACAGCAAAACAGAAAGAACAGGGGCAGGCGCAAACGTTAAGTTCGGTTGAAAGTTTGCGCCTGGTCCTGTTTGTTCTGTGTCCCCGCATTTTTTTTTTTTGCGCATGCCATGTTTACTCTGAAGGATGAATAATCTCGCCCAGCTACAAGTTTTATTGTATACTTCACTGCTCCTTGTCACTTGGCAAACAAAACGCGTTTTGTTGTTGTTGTTGTTGTTGTTGTTGTTATTTTCTTGAAAACAGAACTACCCACCGGCACTAAGATGTGTTCGGCATCATCTTCCCACACTAATAATGCAGATGTGTCGATAAACAGCGTAGCAGATGCACGATAAGCACCACAAAAATCACCTCATGTCGCACCGCGCAAGCTTTTCGGCATGCAAAGGACGCCCTATATTGCACACTTGGCGCCGCTTTGCGGCAGCTTTGGGCTGCTTATGAAGCTGCCCCATATTGTGAGGGCAAACTTTCGCGATCATAAGAAGCATTGAATGACTCGAGTACTGCTCAGAACCCAAATTCAGGACTGTGGCCGGCATTTAATTGACATTCAATAATGAGAAAGATGCTTGTTCTGTGGAATTGCAAAGTGACCGTCTGAAATAGCGCTTCCATTAGATAAAGGAACAGGGGGTCAGAGAATAAAATGAGACGAGTTATTTCGAACAACTTCTTAGGCAGAGATTGTTGTACATGCAAGATACTACACTACAACCGAAGCAGCGTGTTTAAGCTTTCGTCGTATAGGCGCAGGCTTAGAACATGATTAACAAATTGAGGATGGATTGGCGGAAAAGGCTGACGTAAATATCTAAGCATATGGTTTGCAATACTAATAATGTATGCAATGTTTATATACTGTTGAGGTTACATTACAGGATATATAACACCCAAATATTCATACCAGTTAAGATACTGGTTTTAATGAAACGTGGTTCAAAAGGCGAATAGGCTATACTCACTGGGCGTAACCTCCTAGGTTTTAAAAAGGTTTAGTGAGCGTTGGGCCGCAGTGCCATGAATACAGTGAACTAGTGTATACCATGAACTCGAGGTGGTTAAAGGTGGGAAGTAGACCCAAAGCGCAGGCCGTAAGAAAGTGTGCGTGTGCCATCTCTCGTTTAGTCCGTGGAATGTCCGCTGGATGGCGGTGCTTCTATATGGGGAATACATGATGAAAAGATGCGAGATGGTGGTATATGGAGTGTTGAATAGGTGGACGAACGGACACACAGACAGATGCATGGACGTACGCACGGATGGCTGCCCGGACGGATGGACGCATGGACGGACGCAGGAGCGGATGCGTGGACGAAAGCAGGGACGAACGCACAGATGAAAGTGCGGGCGCACGAACAGACGCACGCACGGACGGGCGGATGGACGCACGGGCGGCCCCACAGACGCACGCATGGACGAATGGAAGCAGAACGAATGAACGGACGGATGCTTCGCCCCACTATCCATCATTCACTCCATAAATATGCTGCCCCCTTTTTTTTTTCATCCCTTGTGTTGACGGCCCTGATGCGGGACACCATGGGCGTGTACACGGAGGGGGGGGGGGGGGGCGCACTCATAGTTTCCCAGAGAGAGAGGGAGCAAAACCCTGAAGCGGGACCCTGCACAAGCTTATGCTACGGTTGTTTACTGAGTTGGATGAGGGCTGTAAGGCTGCAACCTGGTGTGGTTATATTCATTTTGTTTTTTCTGCTTTGAGAACGATTTCTTTTGTGTGGAAACATTGCAATTTAGGTACCGCAGTTCTTTCACGTTATCATTTTTACTGGCTGTCGGAAGTGGACCCAACAGTGAAGGAATAAAGTTCAAGTTGATCTGTCTACTTAGTCATAATTAGTACCTACTAAATAACATTTAACGATAACGCACTGTTCATGTTGAATGAAGCGACCAGCTTGATGCATAATAAGATTTATATACAGTAATTCTATCATAATTCAAGTACTTCGAATAAAGCTATTTTTACGGGGACAGTAACATGAAGGTGGCCTCACTGTTGAGGCACCACGCGACGAGGTTCTTGCTCTCTCATTCTCACGCCGGCTGGACCTCTGGGCATGCGCTTGAGCGGAAGCGAAAGGCCGAATCCTGTCATCCAGTTGGCAGAGCTACGCAGCATGCAGGCTGTGAAATCTCAAGCAAAGGCAAAGTTGCCTGCTGAAACATCAGGAGAAAGGGGGGCCAGATTAGCACATTGCAGAGAAGGTTATAAAGCACGGAAGTGCGCCTATGAACACCATTGCAGCCGCTGCCATCGGTAATCAAGACCAACAACTACAAGCAGAAGGCTCACTTTATTAAAACGCTGTGCGTTTGTTCCTTGAAAACGAAGCCAAACAAACGTTTCACTCGTAACAGCTTGGCTTACAAGAGTTCAACATCCTTCTATCCTTCTATTCTTAGAACCAGTTGTTCGAACAAAGTCATTTGTGGTCGCCTTTGAGCTAGATCTGAGTGATGGAGCAGTAGCTCAGCTGCTGATTCGAAGGCCGTGGGTTTGATTCCTGCCGTCGCAGTCACATTTGATGGAGGTGAAATAATAGAAGCCTGATACTGTGCAATTCAGTGCATGTTAAATAACTCCAGAAGGTCCAAGTTTTCCAGAGCCCTCCACTACGGCGTCTCTCGTAATCATAAATCGTTGTTGTGGCACTCAATATCTCAGATATTTGATTATTACCTCAATGTCGGGCAATGCCATCGCTGGGAAGATCTATTCCTGGTTAAGTTGT
>WOVY01003439.1:0-40346 GCA_013436015.1 Rhipicephalus annulatus
CCGAGAAAAGGGCGGAAGGGCAACAGAAAAAGGCGTTCGAGGCCAAGAAGCCGATAGTTTGCTATAACTGCCAACAGACGGGGCATATTTCTTTGGGTTGTAAGAACCCGAAAGTTGTGTTAATGTCACTCTGTAGTAATGACGAAAACATGAAATTGCTAGAACCATACATCCGAGACCTAGTCGTGAATGGCCAACCGTGCCGCGTGCTCCGCGATTCGGCCGCCACTATGGATGTAGTGCACCCGTCCTATGTCGAGGAGAGTCAGTTTACAGGAGAATGCGCGTGGATAAGACAAGCAGTAGAGACAAACAGTGCATGTCTCCCAGTAGCAAGAGTCCGCATCGAAGGCCCTTTCGGTGTTCTAGACACTGAAGCTGCCGTTTCGGCACATCTCCCAGTGCAATACCCGTATTTGTTCTCAAATAAATCAGAGTACTTGCTGCGACAAAAGGAATTGGGTTCAGTGAGGGTATCGTACAGGCCTTAACTCGATCCAAAGCAAGGGAGCTCGCCGCTCAGACAGTTTGTAAAGATCCGGTGGCAGACGAAACAGCTTCAGCGGCAGAGCCTTCTTTACCTGGCACGAAACTGGACCGCCCTATAATGGAGCCTCAAAACACAATATCTAAAGAAAGATGTAAGAAACCGGATGAATCCGAGGCATCTCGAGAAGTAGAATGCACTATAAAGCTGTTAAATGTAAGTCCTACAGAACTGATAGTGGAACAGGAAAATGACTCCACTCTCCGTAACTTAACGCCAGACGCGAAGGAAGGGGTGGCTAAGCAAAACATTCAGTTCACCAAGAAGGGGGGCGTCTTGTACAGAAAGTACACGAGTCGAAAAGGAGTTCGGTTTAATCAGCTAGTCGTACCGTATCCTTTCCGCAAGGAGCTGCTGCACCTGGTCCACGGAGGTTTGTGGTCAGGGCATCTCGGCATCAAAAAAACAAAAGAATGTTTGTTACGGGAGTTTTACTGGCCCGGCTGCTTTCGGGAGGTGGAGGCATTTGTAAGAAGCTGCGACACGTGCCAACGCGTTGGCAAGCCAGGGGATAAGGCTAAAGCACCTATGAAGCTGGTCCCCATTATCACAGAACCGTTTCGCAGGCTAGTTATAGACACAGTGGGTCCACTTCCTGTAACGCAGTCCGGGTACCGGCACATACTCACAGTGCTCTGCCCGGCCACGAAATTCCCGGAAGCAGTACCGTTAAAGGAGCTCAGCTCGGAGGAGGTAGTTAAAGCGCTTTTATCTATCTTTGCACGTGTAGGCTTCCCCGCAGAAATTCAGTCCGACCAGGGATCTGTTTTTACAAGTGCACTAACCTCGACATTTCTAGAAAAGTGTGGCGTTAAAATCATCCACAGTTCAGTGTACCACCCTCAGTCAAATGCTGTAGAAAAGGTACATTCAGTCATGAAACGGCTGCTACGCGCCCTTTGTTATGAGCAAAAAGAGGATTGGGAGGCTTGCTTGCCCGCAGCTATGTTCGCGCTTCGGATCGCTCCTCACGAATCAACAGGGTTTTCGCCTGCGGAGCTTGTTTACGGACGTGCTCTTCGCTCCCCACTTCGCATTGTTCGAGAATCTTGGGAGGGCCGGGCGGACGACCCTTCGGTAGTAGCATACGTGCTTGAGCTGTTAGACCGACTTCACGCAGCTCAAGAACTAGCGGAGCAGGAAATGCGCAGAGCTCAAAACAACGCTAAGCGCTATTATGACAAGACAGCCCGGACGCGAAGCTTTCGAGTAGGGGAAAAAGTGATGATACTGAAACCCTCACTGAAGAATAAACTTCAGGTCCAGTGGGAGGGACCTGTTGAGGTAGTTCAGAAATTGTCAGACACAAATTACTTAGTTACTGGACTGGGAAGGCGTAAAACGCAACAGGTGTACCACACTAATCTGCTCAAACCGTACCAGCAGAGGCATGCCGTTGTAAACATGTCGCTCAATCAACCGGAAGAAATGCCTATTGATTTCCCGGAGTTAACAACAGAAAACAAAGACATTGGCGAGACTATTAGTAACCTGGTAGAGCAGGCGGAGTTGGAGCCAGATCAGAAAGCGGAACTGAAGGAACTATTGTTTGACTTTAAAGAAACATTTTCAGACACACCTGGCAGAACCAAAGCCCTAGTTCATGATATTGAGCTGACATCTTCGGAACCAATTCGTTCTAAAGCTTACCGCGTTTCCCCGAGGCAACGGGAAATAATGGCCGCGGAGATAAACCGAATGCTCGAGCTAGGAGTGATCGAGCCAGGAGAGAGTGATTACACCTCGCCTCTGATCTTGGTTGAGGTCCCAGGGAAAGAGCCGCGACCGTGTATTGACTATCGGAGGCTCAACTCGATTACAAAGGACCAAACTTATCCAATTCCGCATATTGAGGAAAGGCTTGAGCAAGTCAGCAGTGCCAATTTCATCTCGACTTTGGATTTAGTCAGGGGATACTGGCAGGTGCCTCTAACTGAAAGGGCTAGTAGGCTTGCGGCGTTTATTTCCCCGATGGGAACATTTCGGCCGAAGGTCCTTAGTTTTGGATTAAAGAATGCCCCTTATTGCTTTTCTGGCCTAATGGACAAAGTGTTACAGGGTATGGAGGACTTTGCCCTCCCGTACCTAGATGATATTGCTATTTTTTCTTCTTCCTGGATAGACCACATGAAACACTTGCGAGCTGTGCTATGTCGTCTGCGTGAGGCCGGCTTAACAGTGAAGGTTGCGAAATGCCAATTGGGGCGCGCTGAGGTAGCTTATCTAGGGCATGTAATAGGCCAAGGCTACCGCCGGCCGTCAGAAGTAAAGCTGGCCGCAATAGACAACTTTCCCCAACCACGAACCAAGAAAGACATTCGGTCGTTTCTTGGATTGGCCGGTTATTATCAAAGGTATATCCCGCGTTACTCTGACATTGCAAGTTCCTTGACAGACGCTCTTAGAAAGACTGAACCCCAGACCGTAAAATGGGATGGGGCCAAGGAACATGCATTTTCTACGCTAAAGAAGGCACTAAAAAGTCAGCCAGTGTTGAGCGCGCCTGACTACTCTAAGCCGTTCATTCTCCAGTGTGACGCCAGCGACCGGGGTATGGGTGTCGTGCTTTGTCAGAGGGGAGAGAACGACCAGGAACACCCTGTACTGTATGCCAGTAGAAAGCTTTCTGTTCGTGAGGAAGCATACAGTGCCTCAGAAAAGGAATGTGCCTGCGTTGTTTGGGCTGTGCAGAAGCTAGCTTGCTACATCGCCGGTTCTAGGTTCACAATAGAGACTGACCACTGTCCCCTCACATGGCTACAGTCCATGTCATCGAAAAACGGCCGTCTTTTGCGCTGGAGCTTAGCTCTTCAACAATACACCTTTGATATCCATTACAAGAAGGGTAAACTCAACAGCAACGCAGATGGTCTGAGTCGTTGTCCCTAGTACCCCGAGGGCTTCAAAACGATTTTCTGCTTTCTATCCTCGATTTGAGGCCCACTAGTTTTCTGTATTTATCCAAACATGTGTCAAGTGTTTTGTTTAATGTCTTCAAAAGTGGCTGATGTGGTGTTGCGACTCGGCGGGGGCCACAGGAATAAAGTTGAGGTAGAAGGAAATGACTTCCACAGGTGAATCTAAGTCTGGTGATTCTGAGTAGGGAATTGCCGTGTGCTTGCTCGTGTGTGGGTGTGCTTTCGGCGCAGTTTCCGCAGTTCCTCATTTGTGGTGGGCGGAAAATATGGTGGAGAGGGGTCACCTCATCCCTGCGAGCAACGCCCTCTTGGTCAATGATCATCGGATCCAGTGTTCGGGACAAAAATAATAGAGGAAGAGCCGACAAGCTGCAATACAGATCCCGCTGCACAGTACCTGCTGGCCACTGCACCTCGGGATCTTCTTTCCCCGGCGGAGAGGCTGTTAGGACCGGCGCCAGGTCTGACAATGGATCGGCGTTCCTTTTGATGTTCCTTTTGAGTCGCCAAACGGGTTGGCGGCCTGTGTCCGCCATGTATTGTTCCCACCTGGCCGGAGGGTGCGGCGTCCTGCCGCCGCGGCGCCGTGAGCAGTTCGGGAGACCACCGGTGCAGCTTCTTCTTTGGAAGATGACGGCGGCGGCGGCGGCCGGGAATCGTCCCGCTAATTGAACGAGTCGTTCGGCACCCTTTGAAGCTTGTTTACGGCGGCCCTTTCGATGGATGCAGTCATCAACTCCAGACCCCTCGCCCAGCGACACACCTTGACGGGGGGGGAGCCGCGTTCGTGCCACATGGCCGTGCGGTGACCACGCTTCAGTTTTGAACGTTCGCGTGGACCGTGCGTGCTCGTCACCCTCGCGGGTAATGTGTGGTCCGTGATTGGACGGTGCCATCTGTACGCGGTCCCCGATCTAGGGATCTGGGGAGGACAGACCCTTTATAATGAGCCCCCACGGCTCATTCGGTGTGCTTTTTCGAGTGGAGAGCTCGCCATGTACGAAGAACGCCACTATATATCTAAACTTTCTTATTGACCTCTCTCTAATGTAAATAAACGTCTGTTCTCTGTTTTCCCATATAAGCATTGCTTCTCGCTATAAGGGACGAGTCCGATGGGAGCCAGCTACCAACGACGAGACCCACAGGACCCAGACCACAACAGTGGCTAAAAACTGAAGGAAGGTCAAGGACGCAGTCCACGTAGACGCAAAAAAAAACATTTTTTATCCCGCCTCCGTCATAGCAATCGATATAACAAAAAAGTGAAACTTTTGCTTGCAGAAGTAGTTGAACGTTTGCAGTACATTGATATAAGAACTTGCACAATGTTCATTGGTGTTTGACAGCTATAGCACCGTTTAATTTGGACGCACCCACGTGGACGCTTAGTGATACATCTCCATTTCGACGGCTAACGTTCATAATCAAATAATAAACAAATCCTTGTGGCCATAGTTGCTTGTGATAGCTGTAATAGTTAACAGTGATAGTGAAATCAAAGAAAGCGGTGTGACATCCAGAAGAGACGTCACTGAATGGGCGCCAAATTTGGGCCAAGGTAAAGTGCACTAGAACTATACTCGAGTGAAGGTCGCCAACTCGTAGCATCTTAAGAGTATTGAACGTCACTGCCCGACTAGAGAGAAGGGCAACGTGCTTCGTTTTTACGCGCTTGTCCAGTCGCGATTTTTTGGCGAGGCGAGTGTAAATGCAGAACGTGGAGTTACAGCCAGACGACCCCAAGCTATTTTTGATATGGACGGATCCTATGAGCGAGGCCAACGCTAGGGGTAATGTCGCCACCAGGTGTTCTGTTCATGCATCAGCAAAATTGAACTCCTCTTATTGGAAACGCGCCGAATGAGACGAACGCGTAGAAACAACGCATTGAAGAACTAATTTTCGATGTCACGGTCTTGATGTACTATTTCAGTGGACCAAGAGTCCTTTGAAGTGGCATTGTTAGATATGAAAAGCGCATTTATAAAGCTTCCAGAGCATGTGGCCGTGACGCAGTAGAGGGCGTGCCCAGCCTTTGTTGTTGATTGATTGATTGATATGTGGGGTTTAACGTCCCAAAACCACCATATGATTATGAGAGACGCCGTAGTGGAGGGCTCCGGAAATTTCGACCACCTGGGGTTCTTTAACGTGCACCAAAATCAGAGTACACGGGTCTACAACATTTCCGCCTCCATCGGAAATGCAGCCGCCGCAGCCGGGATTCGAACCCGCGACGTGCGGGTCAGCAGCCGAGTACCTTAGCCACTAGACCACCGCGGCGGGGCCAGCCTTTGTTGTCGTGGAGCGAAAAGTCGTGGGTTCGGCTTTCGTTGACGGAACATTTAATTCTGATAACAATTATTTAGACAGGCTGGGCTGGTTTCTTCCGCCGCCGCCATTCACGTATATGCATGGATATATATACGGGGGTGGATGCCCTAGACGTAGAGAAACATACATAAAGAGCAGACACTCCCGCACGGCCCTGCAGCCAAGCTACTGCGCTGCTTTCAGCGCCATGAGTGGTTGGTCAGACCCGATAATGTTTTACATAAAAAAACATTTTTATTTCCGACGCTGGGATTCGAATCCGTGCCCTCATGCACTGAAAGCGAGTGTCCTTACCACTAGGCTACACACTTATGCTTCCTCAAAGAGAATACATCTACAATACACCTAAACCTCTTTGTGCAGAACAAATACAGAAATACAACGCTTTCTAGTCTTACTTTATTGTTTTCTGTTGCGAGGCATTAAATTTCCCCAGCGGGACATGATGTAGAGCGGATATGAAGAATTGCAGTAATCAATAAAACTTCTTGTTAGCGAAAAATTGATGGCAAACTTGGGTATTCATTGTCCTTCTCAGACGGCTATTACATGTCTTAACAAAAAAGTAGGATGGATGGATGGATGCTATGAGCGTCCCCTTTATAACGGGGTGGTGACAAGTATGCCACCAGGCTCGAAAAAAAAAAACCTTTTTTCTTTTTTGATGTTGGCCTAATGCCTCTACTTCGATAAATTCTATCTTAATGGAAAAAAAAAGGTAAATTTTCAGCTTAAGTTCTCTGCCATTTACGGCACACTGTCCATATTTTATTTTTCCAATATTTATTTTTGTCCTTTCTCTCTAATTTTCTGCCACCAATACTCTAACCGTCTCTTACTTATTTCAATCGCGGGTGTGTTCAGCTTTCCATTGTTGTCCCTAAAACCCAAGGCTTCCTGTAGGCTCGTGCCCAAACGTACACCTGGGTGGATATCTCCACATTCAATCAGAACATGCTCCGCCGTTTCCTTATCTTTCCCGCAGCATGTGCATTGTTCTTCTTCTTTACTGAATCTTGCTTTATAACTACGCGTTCTAAGGCAACCCGATCTCGCTTCAAACAGTAAAGCGCTTCCCCTTGAATTATCGTAAAATGCCTCCCTCCTTATTTCATTTTTGCCCTTTCGGTAGTTACTCAAAGCCGGTTTTTTCTCCATAGCTGCCATCCAGTAAATCCTCTCCGCCTCCCTGACTTTTCCCTTAACGCTCTTTGTTGACATATGGCTTACAATACCAGCCGTATATTTACTAGTGAGTCTTCTAGTTCTTTTTCTCCACTGTGTGTCCACGCTCTTCCTATACAAATAACGGAACACCTTCTCTGCCCATCTACTCTCCTTCATATTTCTTAGCCTTTCTTCGAACCTTATTTTGCTCTGCGCTTCCCTCGCCTCAAAACCTGCCCACCCCATATCGCCCTTTACAGCCTCGTTTGTCGTCTTCCCGTGAGCACCCAATGCGAGGCGTCCCACACTCCTTTGATTTACATCCATTCCCGATTGCACCTCTGCCCTCATGCACACCACTGAGTTCCCAAAAGTAAGCCCTGGAACCATTACACCCTTCCACAGACCTCGAAGCACCTCATACCTATTGTATCCCCACAACGCTCTGTGCTTCATTATTGCCGCATTCCTCTTTCCTTTTGCTGCCGAGGCTTTTTCCTGTACCTCCATGTATCTATCACTCTCATTTACCCATACTCCAAGGTACTTGTATTCACTTACCCTCGGTATTTCTTGGCCTTGTATGGACACCGTCTGATCACAGGGATCATTGAATACCATCAATCCACACTTCGTTACACTGAATCCTAGTCCAAGAGCTTCACCTTTCCTTCCGCATATATTCGCCAGCTGCTGTATATCATCTCGACTGTCCGCAAATAAGACGATATCGTCCGCATAAAATAAACCTGGAAGCTTCTGCTCAATCATCATGCCGCCCTGTTTGTGTGACAGATTAAAACCAATTTTGCTACCTTCTGGCGCTTTTTCCATACTCACCATGTACAGCATGAATAACAGCGGGGACAAAGGACATCCCTGTCTCAGACCCTTGCTAACCTCAACGTTCTCTTTGCTACGCATTCCTTCCCACTCTATGCAAACTGTATTTTCTCGGTATATCTCCCTCAAAAGCTGTATACAGTCGTCGCCCATGCCCATTCCTTTCAATATATCCCACAAAATTTCCTGATTAACGTTGTCGTATGCCCCAGTGATGTCTAGAAAAGCCACGTACAAGGGCCTATTCTCTATTTTAGATATTTCTATACACTGAGTGAGAACAAACAGGTTATCGTCTAACCGCCTGTCGACTCGAAATCCGTTCTGAAGTTCTCCCAAAATATCGTTATGTTCGGCCCATGTTTCTATTTTCATTTTTACTGCTTGCATCGCCAACCTGTATAGTACCGATGTAATGGTTAGTGGTCTATACGAGCGAATCTTGTCCTTTTCTCCCTTGCCTTTATAGATTAAGTTCATTCTACTTTGTCGCCAACTGTCCGGTATTTGTCCGTCCTTTAAGCTTTTTTCTACTGCTTTTAACAATGCTTCTTTAGTGTTATGTCCTAGTTCGTTAATGAGGCTAACGGGAATCCCATCTAACCCCGCGGCAGTGCGCTTTGGAATTTTTCCTTTGGCCTTTTTCCAGTTGAAATTATCAAGTACTAGCTCTTCCTCTGTTGCTTTCTCCGCCACACTTTTACTCACCGGGGAGATCCCCTGGACGCTCTTTTGAAACGAATCGGCTGTTACCTTTTGGATGTAACCTAGCGCTTCGTACCCTTCCAATTGATTTCCTCCTTCATCTAGAATATGTTGTTGCGTTGTGACAGACTTCCTACCTAGCGCCTTTATGTGGCTCCAAAAAATCCTAGGCGCGGCCTCCTTTTTTTCGTGTATTTCTGTCATCCAGCGTACACTTTCACCTTTAATTTTTGCCTCTACCAATTTCTGTACAAGGGATTTTTTCTCTAAATATATTTCCCATATTTTTTTGACTTCGTCCTGCGGCCGCTTCTCCTTTTTTGCCTTTCTATGCTCCCGTGATGCTTCGCGTCGCTTCTCGATCGCCTCCCGGATTTCCTTGTTCCACCAACTTTTTGGCTTCCTTTTTCCTTTCCAGCAAACAGTTTTCTTCTCTTTCCCTATCTCCTTCGTCATTAGATGTAACAGCTCACTATACTCCCAGTCCTTGCCTGGTATTTCGCCTACTTCTTCCTCGACTCTTGCGGCTATATTTATTATTTGTTTGTCATTTAAATACGAGCTGCCAGACTTTGATTCCATGCTCATATTTTCAGTTTCGTATCCCATTTGTAATGTTATTCGTTTATGATCACTACCCAAGCTGTTAATGCCTTCCTCGTCTATCCTCATTTCTGTCAGTTTGTGGTAAATTCCTTCAGTCATGAGACAATAATCAATACTTGATTGCTTGTTTCCGACTTCCCATGTGATCTGGCCGTCACATTTAGGCCCCGTGTTAACTATCTCCAGACTATGTTGCTCGCAAAGATCTAGTAATAACTTCCCATTGGTGTCTGAATATCCGTCAAGGTCATGTATGTGGGCATTCATGTCCCCTAGAAGGATGATTTCGGCCCCATTACCAAATTCCTTAATATACGCACTCATGCAATCCACTATCTCCTGATTCTTTTCTCTGCAGTTATTCCCCGTCCACAAGTAGGCTACCCCTAGCCACGTTTCCTTTCCACCTACTGTGCCCAGAACCCAGAGGTGCTCTGAACACGTCTGTTTCACTCTAACCCATTTGGCTCCGCGATGAATTAGCATTCCTACACCCCCACCTAGTAGAACCAAGCATGGGTACGCCATCTAGCGGTTGGTCAGACCCTTTCTTGCTGGGCCACGAAAAGGCGCCAGTGGCCACTTTTTTGTAGTATATTTCTCTACGCGCTAGCCTCCCCTTCTTGCTGTGCGTACATTGCCTTTCCGACCGGGCTCGTCTGCGCGCGTGCTTATCTCACCAGCAAGCAAGGGGGGGGGGGGGCGCTAATGCTTGCAACGCTATCGCGGTA
Organism: Rhipicephalus annulatus; assembly: GCA_013436015.1. Classification (NCBI taxonomy): domain Eukaryota; kingdom Metazoa; phylum Arthropoda; class Arachnida; order Ixodida; family Ixodidae; genus Rhipicephalus; species Rhipicephalus annulatus. The sequence goes on from WOVY01003439.1 coordinate 9,855, forward strand.
ACGATTAGCGCACGCCTTGTGCCCCCACAGCAGGTGGGAGCTTCTACGGGCTGCATTCTCAACACACACAAAAAAAAAACGATGGAAAAAGTCTACTTGGAGCAGCCATGTTCTCTTACACTACCGTTTTGAAGAGTTACATTAGATCGTATCTAAATGAGTTGACTGCCAGCCTCACATTGTATATCATCGGCGTCACTACGCCCGAGCCTTGTTGTGGTCATCTGCTGTGGCCACTCCGCAGGAAACTTGGTTACTTCGCAAGGCCATTTTTACTACAAATAATATTGCTGCTGAATATGCTAGCCTTGCTTCGTAAAAATTCGAATATGTTGCTATCGCATTCATCGCTTCACGCTTTTGACGAAACTGTGACCTTTTTCCTTTGCTTTCTGCTCAGGCGTATTTCATGAACGCCATATCCACGACGGAAATACGCCATAAAGTCTTAGTATACCTGTAAATAAAACACTTTATTGTTAAAAAAGGGGGACGTGATAGAGCGTCAGAATAACGCGCTATCTTGTCCCCTTCTTTTGGCGTCTGCATTGGTTGTGTCCTTTCTAACACATGAACCAACTAGCCCAACAACACATTCTAGTGGCTAATTACGTTGAGAGGTTCAGCTCTAAAGGAACGAGGACAAAAGCAGAAAAGGTGTTTCTGTCTTGTTTTTTTTTACTTTATCTTCGTTCGTTTCGTGCTGATGCACCCAATACGTTTAAAAATTAGGTATTTTGTCACAAGGTTCAAAGCCGTCCGCTTGTGCCTGTACTGCATTTGAATGTAGGAGTAGGCATGAATCAAGCTCGCAAATGCGCCCAACACGCGTGAATGTGGTAAGCATCACCATAGGAGAGAAAAGATGAACGGTGAGAAGAGACGCACGCGGAGTCTTTTTGCGTGACAGACGGACAGCCCCGCAGCTCCACGTTAACGCGCAAAGCCCTTTCGCAATGCATGCAACAAACTGAGCGCCCGCGTCGGGGCGTCATTTCTCGTCTTCCAGACGAGAGTGCACGAACTATGCGAGAGAGCGGAAGCGAAGGAGGGAAGACAAGCGCCGGGAACGTTGAACTGCAGCAAGGCGGCGAGGCCAGCCGAATCGGACTCCTGTTGCACGCCCGGGTCGTGAATGGGCGAAATCTGCGAATGGCGGGGAAGAGGCGCTGGTGCGGTGACACTCGCGCGGCCCGAACAGAGGAGAGACAAGCGGCCCGCTAATCTGCGGCAGCGCACATCCGCAGAGCGCCGAAAGGAAAAGGGCCATCACCTCTCACTTTATGGCTCCATTTCGGGCGACAGAGGCGTATGCTGTGGCGGCAGCCCAACGTGACCGGGCGCCCAAAGAGCCGCGTCTTGCGAGGCGACGGCGCCCTCTGGCAGCGCCGACATCTTCTGCTGCTTGTGTCACTGGCAGTTACGGCTCTGGCACGCCAAAAAAATAAAAAAATAACGGAATATCAAAGATCACGCAGTCTGAGTGAGCTTTGTGAACGGCACCGAAAGCTCCGGAAACTGGACACGCGCTGTCTTTTTCTGGATTTGCGCAAGCCACCGCTAGCCCAGCACTGTTATGAGTGGTCAATCGAAAAAAGTCACATAGACTGCTTTATGCCTGCAGATATCAGCGGCGACAGAATAAAATGCTATGTGTGCAATAAAGTTTTACTAACGCGATACAGCCAGGGACAAAGGCGTAGTGAGGGGTGTACGTGCGCTTACTCAAACCGTATCTCAGTAGTTCTAGTCGTTTATACAAAAGCTATACCCAATAAGCCTCAATCTTTGCTCGCGTTTCTTATGGATGCCAAGCGGCGTACGGGTGTGCATTTGCGCACTCGTGAGTAAACGTCATGATTGTTACGCACCTTGAACTGAGCTAGAGGAATGTTTACTCACGACGCTTGGAAATGAATAGACAAGGTCGGATTTTGCCCTGTTACAAGCCTTACGTTCGGATGATTGAGAATGTTATTACTTAACAGGAATAAACCTCTTAGGCTCATAACTACGTACAGTATAGGAACAACAGCTGTATAACGATGCGAATGTGCAGCTTCGTTACTGTCACCTTATGGAGGTGAATGGGCACGCTTAAAGTCAAGTAAAATAACAAAGCATACTAAAAGAGAATGGGGAAAATTTTCGCTGGTTGCGTCAGAGGTCAGGAAAGGTGAGGTCAAAGTACAAAGCAGCGTCGTGCTATGTTTCTTGTAGGTGAATGCCGTAGTTGCCACTGTTAGCCTGGCTGATATTACACATGTTTTGATCATGTCGTGCTACAACAGGTACCTTTTGGTTATGCTTCTACATTTATATGCTTTGTATATAGAATCGACAACGCTGACAGAAACTTTTCAAAGGGAGTACAAAGATTTTATCGTTTAAATAAACGACAAAAAGAGCCCCTTAGTCGACAAAGTACGAGCTCTGTCACGCTCTGTAGTCCCAATACAAAGCTCGCACAATCAAAAACTACCACCGTTTAATCAGTAGATATCCTTTGCCAGTCTGATATTTTCAAATATTTTATTATCGTGGTTAGGGTAATCTTCATTTGAGCAAAACTAGAGTAGCGTGTCTAATACGAGGACATTGCACTTGGGCAGTGGTGATGGTTTTTTTCTTCGTCTAACCACAATGTTTCGATATTGCTCACTTTTCGTTTTCGCCTTTGTTATCGCTGTACGGCAGAAAGTCGCGAACGTTGAAACGGCTATAGAATAAGTGCAAGCCAACAGAAATTTCTTACAATGATATTGGTTTGCACGAAGGAACGTTTCATTCATTTGTATTTCCTAAGGCGAAATTGGTCGTAGAAGACCTCCTTTGCTCATTTGTAAAGCCATTATACGGTAGACATAAAGTTGGCGGGTTGCGAGCCTCCGTCATTGGAGCGGCAGAAAGTGCAACGTCTTCCGTTGGGAAGGCAGCGAAGTACGGCACGCACAAAAAGGTTCTTTCACATCCTCCCCGCAGGCCATGCCTAGCACGCGCAAGTCAAAAAACGGATTGAATGATTTTAAAGGCAACGTCAGCAGAAAAAGCAAGGCGGGATTGCAAGTGAAGTATATCAGTGTACACATATCACAGTCGCACTTCTTTTAATGGCCTTACGACCGCATATAAGTAAGAAATAAAATCAAAACGACCAATTCTATTGTTACAACTTGCTGAGTTTCCCGTCCTTCAAAGAACTTTTCAAGATTGTATCTAAATGATCCTACAAAATGTGTTGCGACAGACGAGTTGTGACATAATAATGAAAATGAAGGGTAAAAATAACGTGTTAAAATTTTCAGAAATTCAGAAAATGCATACATAGAACAACACAATGTAGAAATGAAATGGCATGTTATAATGTTTCTGCACAGGACCCTAACAATAGTATCAAGATTGTTGTGCGCTGGTTATTGCAGATTACGCACTTTGATTTATATGTGCAGTTTAGTGTACGAAAACCACCATATGATTATGAGAGGCGCCGTAGTGGAGGGCTCCGGAAATTTCGACCACCTGGGGTTCTTTACCGTGCCCCCCAATCTGAGCACACGGGCGTACAGCATTTCCGCCTACATCGAAAACGCAGTCGCCACAGGTGAGATTAGATCCCGCGAGCTGAGGGTCGGCAGCTGAGTACCTTAGCCACTGGACCACCGTGGCGGCACCGCTGATAAACAGACTACAAATGCTTATAAAGACCGCGAGCAACTGGTGGGCGGTAAATTAGAACGCACTAGGTGTGGGATGCACAGTTATCAGCAAAGTTTGGCATGTATTCCAAGAATTGATGCTACGCGAAGCATGCAGCGGGTAGGTGACTGTGACCAAAATTTTTTTATCGAGCAAAACGTTACGAAATGACGCTAAAGGTACGCACAAACTTTACAGGAGCGCACATATGTTCAGACGTCGCATATCTGTTATTATAGCTAGTTCTTCACAGTTGCTTAACAACGGCAGCAGCAACATGGTTATTACCAACACCAGTAGCGGTAAGCTGATGAGTAATGTTTATACTCGTCCGTATATTCACGAACCCGTGTACATGTGTGGAAAGGGTTCTTCACAGGTCTGGAACAAGGTTGTCATCGCTGTGATCGGTGAGCACAAGCAGTTGAACAGGACTTGTTATCGGATCAGCTCGCAATCGTGGCGATTACAAGTCTATTTGTAGTTAAATATTAAGTAGAGAACAGCTGTTGGAAATTGTGGGTGCCTGTTATAAGAAATGATGTGTGATTCCTTGTGTCGTGGGCGCGGGAGCGAAGTCTTGTGATGTGCCCTGTTCACATCAAAAACGTCTTGCATGTTGTGCAAGAACTACGCGCTGCTGTGTTTTGATAAATTAATGTTGAAGTCATAATATACGATTTCACAATGTGTGACATCCACCAGAATTGTAAATGAGGATATTGATTGAGACCTGTGGCGCATACCAGCCTAACAATAACTGTGTCATGCGGGTATGCCATGTGACTGATAGAAGGATTTCATGACGTACGCGACAGACATTTTTGCGTTATTCATGTCATTACTAGTGAATCTTGTTCGTCACACACTGATCCCCTGATGCCAATTTCGGTATATTACAAGTTGTCTAGACGACCAGGAGAACGTTCGGACGTAGGGGGCCATATGAATAGACTGTTGAAAATGTAGATATAAACGACCAAAGCACCTGAGGTTTGTTACGAAATGCTTCGAATTTTATATGCGAAGCAGTTCTTTGAATAGCCCGTGTAACGCTGTCCCACCATCTGCACCACGCTTCCCTGGTCGCAGGTGTTGGGGAGGTGCCAAGTAGGTCACGCCTTCCCTCGCCGTGCACGCGCGCACACGTCACTCTCTCTCTCTAGCCTGTAGTCGCTCGCAGCCTGTCATCTTCAACCTCACCAGCGCTCGCAAAGTTTGATCACTTCACCCTCTCCACCGCTCTCAATGTTCGCGCCCACTGCTCACGCGGGCATCATCTCACCCGCGCCACCTCTCTCCATCTGTCGGCGAGAAGCCGCGAGCCAGTGGGTGCGCACGCTGCGCGCGTCTCGAGAATTTCGCAGCGCCGACAGTAATAGAGAGTTTTAGTACTGCGTACGCTGCGTACGTGGCGGCGTTGCGTACGTAAGGACGCCACGTTCTGCGTAGCGCGCATGCGCAAACTGCAACGCGCACGTATCGCGTTACGTACGCAGCCGCTACGCACGCACGCATGAGATGCGTGCGTGCGTACGTATGAACTGATCGCGCCGCTCTCGAACAAGTTCGCGACAGCGCGAGACTTCGTTTTGCAAAATGGCGGCATCGAAGGCAAGCACCGACCGGCTCTGTGGCTTAAAATATGGCCATAATCTGGCTATAACACTTGGATTGGCTCACATTGGCTGTCAACAACACGTGTTTCTATTTTGATCTAACAGATGGCGCAACACGCTTCACGCTCGTTACGTACGCGGGTACTACGGCGTACTAAAAGCCGATTAGTGGCAAACGACGCCACATAACGCAAGGCGCTTGCGTGATGCGTACGTAGCACCATTCCGCAGTACTAAATCACTCTTATGTGGACAGCGCGCCGCGGCTTGCCGCTCGATCGCGCCAACGGGCGCGAGGCCGACGCAGCATGTTTCCCACTAGTGCGCGCGTACCTTTCTCGGCTGTCGCCGGAGCTGCGAGGGTTTGCGAAGCCGATCGCTTTCGCGAATGGCGACATCAACACCGACGAGGCGCGCGCCAGGGAAGCCAAACGCAAGCGTCGGCAGTGGAAGACCTGCTATACCGACAAGTTGCGAGTCAAGAACACCGATCGCGTTCGAGAAAAAGTTGAGGATCATCTCCCCGAAGGGAACTCTGATGGATTGAGAAGCAGCAGCGGTGCGCACGGCGTTGACCCGGTCGAAACGGGCGTCGACTCGGGTGCTGGAAAAACGGTTCGAAGCCGAACTTGGCGGAAGCGTTTACTCAAGCGAACGTTTGTTTGAAACGCAAAGACGCGGGAGGCGGGTTGGGCTTCCTGTAAGTTTGATCGCAGAAAGACTGTTCATTCCATGTACACTCGAACTTTGCGAGCGGTGGAGGGGGTGAATAGAGAGAGATGACACGTGGTGAGCGTCGACAGGTTAGGGCTAGAGGGACGTCAACGCTTGCACACTGCGAGGGAAGGCGTGATTTACTTGGCACCGCCCCAACATCTGCGGCCAGGGGAGCGTGGTGCGGACGGAGCGATAGTGTTACGCAGATTGGTCAAAGAGCTGCTTGGCATCTAATACAGACGGCGCGCGGGAAATAACGACGAGACGCGAGCCAAGGAAGCCGAGTGAAATCGTTTTTAACGTGTCCAGCCTCCCGTCTTTTTGCGTTTCAAACAACCGTTTACTCGAGTAAACGCTACACCAAGTTTCGCTTCAAACCGCTCTTCCAGCATAGGCATCGATGCCCGTTTCCACCGGGTGTACGCCGTGTGCACCACTGCTGCTTCGCATCCTATCAGGGTCCCCTGTGAGGAGATGGTCCATAAATTTTATTAAACTCAATTGAACTAAATATAAAATGCCCACATTCAACAGGGTATGCTATGAAAGTAAAACTGTTAATACCAACAAAACTCAAGAACCGTCGCAAGAACACAATTGCGATAGGTAAATTTTCACATTTTGCTCGACTGGCTATAAGGGCACATATCTTGAGAGTTTCATGACCTCTAATTCATCGCACTTTTGAAAGTCGCCCTCTCATTGACAAATGAGGCACTTTGCGTGGAAGTTCCGCGACCCGGCACGACAGATGAGAGCTGAAGGAAACAACGAAGCAGAGTGTCACGGCAAAAGAAGCAAGAAAGTGAAAGGAATGACATAATGAATAGAGAGGCAAGATACTGAATTCGCAGAGACGAAGGGAGGCACGGGTAAACAGAAAGAATTAACTTTCCTGAAAAGGAAGAAAGTCCTATAGAGTTTCAGTGAAGCGGGCTCCACGAACTCACTACAGAACCTTTGTGCACTGTGATTAATTCCAAAGTGGGTCGCCATCCGGGCGTGGTTCCCGGCTTCACCGCCGTGCGCACACGTGAGACGCCTGGGCTACCCGTCCCAAAGGAGGAGGAAGAGAAAAAAGGCTGGCGTCAGCCTCTTACCCTCGCCACCGCCACGTTTAGGCGCATGCACGTTTTCTCCTTCGATAGTCGCCTTGTCAGACGCCTCCCGCTGATCACGAGAGGCGCGCACTGCTGTACGTGCCCCGCCTGCGAAGCACGAGGCAGCACTGCCTTGACTGCGTCAAGCCAGCGCCCGGTGCGGCCGCTGTCACATAGCACCTTGATCGCTACTCCGCCTCACAGCTATTGGGCTGCCGCCGCACTATCACCGGTCGAGTGGAGCTACTTTTTCACCGCTTTGCTCCCTTCACTTTGACCTGAATGTTTGCTCACTTTTAAGCTCTCGTTTAGCGTGCGTGAGCCAGTCTTTGTGTGTATGTTTGTGTGAAAGGCCTCAGAGTCTTTATTAGGGAGAACTACGCTCGTCTCTTCATTAAATATGCATATGCGCGCGTGCGTGAGTGTGTGTACGCGTGTGCGTGTGTGTGAGTGTGCGTGTGTGTGTGAGTGTGTGTGTGGGTGTGAGTGTGTGTGAGTGTGTGTGTGCGTGTGTGTGTGGTGTGTGCGTGTGCGTGTGTGTGTGTGTGTGTGCGTGTGTGTGAGTGTGTGTGTGCGTGTGCGTGCGTGTGTGTGCGTGAGTGTGTATGAGTGTGAGTGTGTTTGTGCGTGTGCATGTTTGTGTGTGTGGATGTGAGTGTATGTGAGTGAGTGTGCGTGCGTGAGTGTGAGTGTGTGCATGAGTGTGTGTGCGTGCGTGTGTGTGCGTGTGTGTGCGTGTGAGTGTGTGCGTGTGCGTGTGTGTGTGTGTGTGTGTGTGTGACCGCTTCTTATGCGTCTTATGCGAGGGGAGCCGGGGTAACTGATGGAGCTTTTGGTATGTAAACTCTGAAACTACACATTTTTTCACCGTCGTGTGCAGTTCGCATGCACGAGCGCTAGGCTCTCAAGACTGTTAGTCCTATTTCTTTGCTGGACCTCTTCATGCAAGCTCCGAACAGTCTGAATGCGTGTTTTTGCATCATTTCTCATCGTCACACTGCCACTGCTGTCAAGTCACTAAAGCTACAAAGTTAACGTGCGCTTGAGGCAGCGACATCATGTCATGCGGCAAAAACCCTCTGATTTGTCTTTCAATCCTAGTTTAGATGGTTTTTTAAGGCCCAAAATATTAATATATTTTCATGTTGAAAAAAACTTGAACTGTCTGGAACTGAATGTATTCGTGGCTGTTTCCGTAATTGGAAAAATCACAGACAAAAACAGTCATACGAAAGGCTTACATTCCACTTAAATACGCTATGGTGGTTGGAGTGATATGCGATGTCGACATTACTTTTCTCGTGGCGACTATACAATGATGATCAATTCAGCTTATGACCCTAGCAACATCGTCCAAGCCTCACGTCTGGAGGACTTTTTAAAGGTTCTTTTCAAAGGCGATACGATGCTATCCCACCAAAGGTGGAACACTTTCGTCAAGAGGTCTGTCCCTTTACCCCAAGAGCATTTCAGTGCCGCAAATGTAAAACAAATGGGTCATGTGAGCAGAGTTTGCAGGAAAGCGGCGACTTGCTACCGCTGTGCACAGCCACAAAATACACAATTCGTAATCCTGCCCTGATATGTACCAAGTTCCATCTGCGATACGAAGCTTCAAAAAACGGTCCACCAGTGAGGAAGGAAGGGATTGTCTTGAATCAGACGTTACGGGATGGCTCAATGCACAAAGAGGCTGCTGATATTGTGAGAAATAGACAACGAAGGTCACGTCGGTGATGAAGACCGAAGACTTGCACTGCCGAATAGGTACGGAAACCTTGATCTCCTTTTGGCAGACCACCGGACCTCGCTTAAGCGACAGCTATCCCAACTGCCTCCACCACTATCGCTGAATGCACCCCGCTCACAAAGTCGAAAACAATGCAGAGGCTTTGAAAGCGGTTTAGGATGTCGCAGGGCCCTCACTATCACCTGTGCGCTGTTGCAGGTCCGGGTTCAGACCAACGCGTCCCCGCTGACGTGGATTGCCGAGACGTCCGGGTTACGTCGGATCCGGACTCCTGTGGTAGAGTGGAGCGACTCCGGATGGAGTAAACGATGCTGACAAGTTACGGGAAACGAAAACAAACAGATTTACTGGCACTTTGTACAATTATTTACAACATAGAACGTTAGAGTTCCGCAAACCACATGCGTGGCAGATGAACCGTTAAAACAAGGTTCAGAGCAACTTTCTGCACTTCTCAGCGTCGTATTAAGCCATGTCGGGCTCCTCGTTCTTGACTGAAAAAACAACTACACCTCCCACCAAGGCATCAACCAATAACACATGGGCGTCGGTGAGTCGTTGCACTCGCTGACGCAATGCTCCTTTGGTTGGTTTTTTTGAAGAGAGAGGGGGGGGGTAAGATCCATCACGGGACAAGTTGGCGGGCTAGTAGTCAACTGCTGTCTCTACCTAGAAGGCAGCAAAGAATTAGGCGACTTATCGCATTTGTCTCAACCTACGAAGTGGGTTAGCCGCGCAGCCTCGCCAACAACCCATTGTACAGAAAACGCCTGTATTATGCTTAAAGCGAAAAGAAGAGAAAAGTGAGCCACGTAACTGTCTGCATCAGAGTGCGACACCTCAACAGTAGCTCACAAGGTATGGGGGTAAGGAAGGATTAAAAGGATATGATTAAAAGGTATATATAGAGGGACAAAAGCGAGAGCGAGGCGCAGGGACAGCAAGCGACGGAAATAAAGAGAAGATAGGAAAAATGGACCTGGTCGCAAGAGTCCGAGGACGGAGTACCACTCAGCGAGAGCTCATGTCGGCGGCAGGAGATGGCGTAGGGCGAGCCCTGTCGGCCAGAGCTGCGCTGTCGTCGGAGATCGCGGGGGCACAACCGGTTGGCACGAAAACCAGAGAGCGAGTGTCACGCCTGTATAGGCATCAGCTTGCGGTCCATAAAAGTTACCACATTCTCATCCCTATGTTGCTTCCCGCCGATGGACGCTCGTTCCGTGAAAAAGGCACTGGGGTTTCAAGTCGTCGAACACATCCTGGCTATGCTCCTCGCGGACAACATGCAGACGTGGACCACATGTAGTCACAACAGCGCACTGATAACGAGCAGACGCCGGATGCACCGAACCGTACTTGATCGTCCGAAGATTACTTTCACGACGTAAACCGACAAGTCATCGCTGCCATGAGGTCTCTCATGACCAGAATGCTCACTCTCTTCAACAGAATGACAATTACATCAGCTCAATGCGCACTGAAAGTCCTCGATTCCTCGGAGGCAGTTCTTGCGAACATTTTTTTCAGCATCGTGGATTCCTGTTTACATTAACACAATCACAGAGAAACTGTTCTCAGATATTCCTCAGTTGTGATGGTCTGGCTGTGCGCGGTAAAGAGTGATACGTGTGCGAACATATATCTCCTTGCTTTCCCTATTCTTTCTTTTTCTCCCGCTCCACCTTCGCCCGTGTAGGGTGGCAAACCGGATACAAGCTGGTTAACCTCCCTGCTTTTCTTTTGCGTTCCTTTCTTCTCTTCTCTGTCTCTCTCTCTCTCTCTCTCTCTCTCACACACACACACACACACACACACACACACACACACACACACACACACACACACACACACACACACACGCGCGCACGAAGCAGAGTGCCATAATCAGAGCAGCCACATTTAACTAGCGTACGACAAAGGGAAGCCAATATGACATGTAATAAAGACATCTCGCTCTTTCCTTCTCACGAAACTTATGACATAGTGCAACACATCAAACGTTTCCTTGAAAAAAAAAATCCTAGCCACCGGCGCAACTCGATTTATGAAGTTGCGAATAACTGAAAAACCTTCAGGTGGAGCCAGTGCTGTCGCTCAAAAGCCTAAAGCTTTTACGCACGAACACAAAAAGAAAACGCAAAAAGAAGCACTAACCGAAAGCGTCTATTATTTCGAAGTTTACTGTGCTACGGCAAGACGAAAAAGAAATATTTTACTTCCTCGGAGCATAACACTTCTGTGTCATTCACTATACCGAACTGTACTAATCCCCTTGCTCCCCCTCACCCCTACGCGTAAAAGCTGTGAATCGCCGCAGTTTCTTCCTCTTCTTCTCTTCTTTATTTTGGCAATCATAGAGGCTCGAAAAGAACAGCGAGTCAAACATTAAAAAAGTTATATTCAATGGTAATAATAATAAAAAAGGACGAGAAATGCGGCATGGTCGCATGTATATATGTTCTCAAGTATATAGATGAAAACAAAATAGGTAAGGCGGCAAAAGTTGAAACTAAACATCGCAGAAGCGGGACCGCCTTCCTTCGGCTGAGCAGCTTCCAATTAGCCCGCCTCAGAGGTGAAGTCAGCCGTCACCATCGACGCTGTGGAGTCGCGTGCGCCGTCGTCCGCTCTTTCCTTTTTTACCTTGTGTTCTCATTTTGTGGAGCTTGCCGCTTCCGCGCACCACTGCGCAAGAGAAAAGGGGAAGGGGGACGAGAGCTCGCCGCGACAAAATCCAGAAAATGAAGGAGAGAAGAATCGAGCTAACGTAGCGGTTAGAATAAGGCAAAAAAAAAGGGGGGGGGGAGGGGCAACTATGCTATATAATGTCGTTCGGGACATGCAGAGGAAAAAGTGAAAAACGGTCAGAAGGCAGCTGTCATTTTACGTTGACGATGTGGGTGCAGCTTGAAAGACGCTGCGTTGCCTCATCTTTATATTCTCTCTCTCTCTCTCTTTCTCTTTCTTTTTGAGCTCGTATAACCGCATACTCAAAGTAATAAAACTAGAGGTCGTGTGTGCGTGCGTGTGAGATTTTTTTGGGGGGGGAACAAGAAATGATTCACAAAAATATAATAAAAAAGAAAAGAGAGAGGAAGATGAGACGACGGTAGGGCAGTAATATCTTGCTTGAGGTTTGAGTTGTCTAACGGTATATGACCAACGGCTTTCAATTTAGTTCTCTCTTTGCATGTACAAGATAGTCTGATATGAAAGCGACGCTCTTAGCGCTTTGATATTTCGTGGCTTTCCTTTCACCATTTGGATTTTTCCTCAGCTGCAAAAAGAAGCAAGGCCGTACGAGTATTACCATATACAACACATCAAGTACAATATTCGACTAACAACATAGCTACAATGTATACGAACAGTGACTACCTAAAAGCAAGCACAAAAGAAAGAAAATGGTGGAGTAAGGCGTCCTAAATGAACAACAAATATCAAAACACTGTTTCTACTAGTAACAAATTATCCTTCCGCAATACTAATGGAACCGCGCTTTGCCGCGAGAACATGCTTCCTAAGCTAGAAAACAATGAAAAAGTAAAATGCTAGTAACGACGTTGCTTGGAAGTGACCACACCAATTCGTCTTAACGTCACAGGTTTTTATGGGGTTAGCTAAGTTCTACGAAGTTCTTTTCACTGTTTAAATAAGTCCCATTCTGTTCTAACAGAGCCAAAAGCATAGTATGACGATTTTCATAAACTTTTATTAAGCCTATGCATAAAAAGCAAACGAACACACGCATATTACGTAAACACTGACGTATCAATAACATTGAGACGCTGAAGTTTTGACACTTAATTCAACATCAATACCTTGACGTTCATTTTATTATCAGATAATTAAGCTATGATGGCAAAATCATTGACAATATAGTTATCAAAAAATAATATGCTAGCATTGGCATACCACGACGAGAGCTATGGGGGTACAAACACCCCAGATGTTTCTACGTTTTGTAGGTACGCTCGCACTTACATGTACAAACATTAACAAATTCCACAGGGGGACCAAACTTTTCGCTCCAACTTTGAAATAATTTTCTGGCGACACCCTTACTTTGCAGTCTAAGCAAATTTATCAATTCGCTTTAAAGAGGCAATACAATGACTTATTTAGATTTACAAATAGCACTCTGAGAACTCTAAAACTATATGTTTCATTATCATAAGTACATTATTAGCCAAGAAAATCAAGGTTGAAACTTGATTTGTAAATTTCGTGCCAAACTCTCCACACTAAACGTATAAAATTTTAATATGTATTTTTGGTATCGCCATGGCGTTGGCACGCCAACATTTTCAGAAACATTGTACGCCAAGTCTTTGGTAACCAGAGATTACAGTGTACCAGATTTTTATCCCTTGGAAGCCACGTGGGATCCAGTATACTCGTTTAAAATGTTTTTACGTCCCAGCGTTGGGTGCGGGAACCTCAAGGTGACGTCATCACCCACATTATCTTTGCGCGCCTTTTCTCGTTTACTAATTGTCTAGTCATAGTAAAAAGGTGGCTTTTAAAATAGTGAAATTGTACTTCAGTAATACGCAGAACATTGTTTTGCTCTTTAATGTCCTTTTTTGAGAATTGTGTCCTGTTGAGCGTGCTTCGCCGCAAGCACTATCTTATTGCGGCGAAACAAATTTGAAGTGAAGGGGCTGTTGCACAGACAGCGAATTAAATGTTAGAGTGCCCTGTTGGGCACTCTAACATGTGTGTGTGTGTGTGTGTGTGTGTGTGTGTGTGTGTGTGTGTGCGCACACACACACACACACACAAACACACACACACACATTCGAAGAGGCAGCAGCACAAAGCCCACTGTGTGCAAGGCCATGCTAAACGGTTAATTAGGGTCGCTTTCTCAGTGCCGTAACTACTTCAAGAATAATGAACTCCATTCCGCGGTATCGAGCGCTTCGTTGGCGGCTGCGACGAGTGTGTGCGTGTGCCACCCGCCTGTCTTTCCGGAATCGTGCGCTGCTCGAGAAGGAAGAAAACGAGATTGCCCATTGTTCGGGCTGCGAGTTCAATTGACACTCGAGATACGCACTCGTGCTCCACTATCGCCCACTGTGGTTCCAGGATATTCCATTATGTTTTGCCGCTCCTTTTGCTTCTCGCTTTTCTTGCTTTGACGCGTTCAGCCCTGCACTCTGTGTCGATAGTGTCCCGACCAATTGTTCAGTCCGATTAATAGTTTGTGCTACCAAATAAAGAAACTTTCGTCATATCTTGAACAATTTCTCCTACTCATTTTCTGAATACAAATTTTCTCGAATCCTTACATGTCATTACGACTAGCCGATATCGAGCCAATAATGCCGACAATGAGACAATACTGATGAGTGATAAGCATAGAAGCAGTTTCTCGCTTGATAAGCTTAGACTGGCACGTCATGTCGCTAACTCAATCTAGAAACCATACATTGCGTTTACATTAAAGCGACTCCATTTTTTGTTTTCGGAGAACCTGCAATTAAACTGAAACCGATAACCTTTATTTGGCTATCAGCATAGGTATGATCATAATTATAAAGTGAAAAATACTCAGTATCCTCTATAAGAACGTATTCCGCTTAATTCATATACATCCTGCAAAACTAACACCAATTTTCCGTTTTCAATTCGGGGGCCCTACTGCTTTTAAAGTATAATGATAATAATCGTTGAAAGTTTTCCATGCCAAAACCATGGTATGAATATTCGGGACGCCGTCGTAGAGGTCTCCGAAAATTTTGACAATCTGGTGTTCATTAACGTACGCCGAAATCTAGGTACATGGTCTTCCAGCATATTTCCTCCATTAGAATGTGGCTATTTCCACCGTGATTCGATCCACCAACCTTCGACTGAGCTGTCAAGAGCTGTACCACTAGAATCTTGTCGTGGATTTTGCTCTGAGAATTTTATGGAGACTTGATTGTAATAGTGGTGATACTGGTAGAAGAAAAAATATAACGATCAATATAAAACTGGTAGGTTATATTCCAGCAATAGGGGTGACATTTTATTGTAAACGAAATTTTATAATGCGCGCGCGATTCCCCTATGCAGTACAGTCCCAGTTTCACCAAAAGGGTGAACCAACACTAATGTCATAACAACAAATGAGAACGTTACGCGAAGGAAGGCAACAGCTCACTGCTTTAGAGCCTCCGAGCTAGCATTACCCTAAAATAAATTATGGTGCGAGGAAACGCGGCCGATGAAGCAAGGGAAATGACCTACTTGCTGTCTATGGCTTCAATGCAAAATAAGCGGTGCGAACACAGCTCGTACAAAGGTACTAGCTGTCTGCTGACCCCTATCGAGATGTCGGTAGTTCAAAGTGCGCAGCTCTCTGCCGAAGCCGTGCAGAAGCACCCCTCCTCTCGAGGGTTCTGCACGTGCATTTCGTGCGAAGGAAGAACGTCGGCGCTGTTAGTCTCTGTTCGAGCGGCGATTGGCGACTGTACTCGCACGCTTTTACTGAACATAGAGCATACAAAGCGCGGGCCGTTGTGATTTTATACGAAACCTCATTGCGATGGTAAAAATGCGCCTTGAGTGTCCATATAATTACCATTGAAAACACAACATTAACAACAAATAATAATAATAATAATAATAATAATAATAATAATAATAATATAATAATAATAATAATAATCTAACTGTACTGGCTAGATGCCATAAACAATGCCGAAACATCGACATTAAAAAGTCGTCATATTGAAACAAGAAAAAAAAAGAGAAACAGGAAAAAGGCGCAGAAGTAAACAAGCAATAAATGGCCCGCATCCGTGGCGCAGAAAGTTGGCGCCGCAGTAATGAGCAGAGACGAGAAGGAGAATTAGCGCACGCAGGCATCCTGCGGCAAGCCAGGTCGAACAGCAAGCCGCCCGCACACACCGGCCGGTTCTTGGAGTCTTATCAGCGACCAGGCGGCCTGGTGCAAGCGCAGAAACGAAAAGAGAAAGGTGAGGGCCGCGGGGGAGATGCCAGGTGGGCGCACACTTTGCCAAATGAAAGCTCCCATCGGCGCAGCGGCCGAAATTTGCCTACGGGCGGAGCGCGCGCCTTCGCTCTCTTTCTCCTGCACTCGTGACAAATGAGCAGGCGCCCGGCAAGGCGCGCCTCCTCGTGTAGCACGCAACTGCGGTCCCCGAAGCTCCAGAGGCAGCGGACGGGAAACGTACTGCGCCAATATTCAGCGATAGAAAGAGAGAAAGAAAAAAAAACGCCGAGAAAACAACAAAAAAAGGTGCCGCAATAGAAAAGAATCCTCTATAAGCATATGCAGAAAAAGCGTTCGGGGATGGGAAAAAAAGAAAAGGGGGAAGAAGGGAGCTCGCTGAGGAAGAGACAAGTGGACAAAGCGTAAACTTCGCTTCGAGTGGCCTAGCAGAAAAAAGGCAGATAAACAAAGTAGTGAGCACCATGAGAAAGCCCAGAGCAAACAAACAGGAAAGGGAAGACCAAAAATCCAATGTTTTTTATTGTTTTCGCGCATGCGCCACCCAGGTGCGTTCAGGCGACCAGGGAGAGAGGAGGACGGGCCGGGAAAGAAATTTCGCTTTCCGTGACGAGCTCAAATAGAGATATGAATTCTTGGCACGCTTCCAGGTCCAGTGCGTGTTCCTTCGAGACACGTTCGCAAGCGTAGAGGACAAACGTGTGCACCTTCGCTCCGCATCGGGCACGAGTCGACCATCCAACGCCATTGGGACGACGCTGAAGACGCGTGCTCCGGTGCTTCGTCGTTGTTTTTATCTCTCTCCCTTGAAAACAGCGATAGCGGCTACAAAGAACAGAGACGTTTACACCGGCAGGAAAGCAAAGGGCTACTCGAGAGCGAAAGAGGAGATGTCCCACCGATGTAAACTTTTAAGCAGAGATATCGGCCAGATTTCAGTACGCGGAGCATGTAAAACAGATGAGCAGTGGCACTCGCGTCGAGCCGCCGAAGGACAGGTGCCGAAGAACGGCGAGGTGCCGATGCACGCACAGGCCTGATCGGGAGCCCATCTGCGGGCGCGGTACGGGCCAGAGAACACCGTTTTCTACATCGCCACCGTTGTCCTCGGCTCATCAGACATGCGCATATTGCCCCTGCACCACCGGCAGCTCAGTGCACGGACCTCTTTCCTTGCCATACATCACTGGAAGTCTGGTACACATACCTATGCAGATTGAGTGGAGTGCGCGCAAGCCATAGCGCCTCCGACCCCGAATAAAGCATTCCCGCGCACACTTCGCTCTCAAGAAAAGCTCTTCAGCTGCTGTAAGTGCGATGATGGCACTCTTCAAAAACGTGGTGCGAGTCACCGAGAGGTCAGGCTGCGGCCACCGACGACGTTGACACGTCGCGCCAGAGAGGGAGAGAAAGGAAACTACACGGCTAGTAGGACTTCAAATCCTTATATATGTCGGTGCGCGTGGGTACATTGCACCCGTATATGGCGGTGCGTTGAAGACGTTTTTAATTCGGCAGTTACTCTATGGTGACCGGGAGCTTGTGCGCGCCATAGTATTTTGATGACTACCACGGGCAGGCGCACTTGTGGCGATAAACATTACAGCCACACCAAGTCAGAAGGAAGGCGTCTCCACAGCTTTTTTTTTTTACTGCATCGACAGTGGCCCGAATAGAGAGACGAGATTTTGAGTTCTTCGTCATAGTAATCAAGGTGCCAGAAATGCCTAGCCTGCCGAATGGTGCGTGAATAACAACCTCATGCATGGTCTTAACAAACTGCAGGCAATTTTTGCGACGCGCTGTTCAAGTCCCTCTATATCGCACAACTGCATTTTGATTAAGTTGAGTTCCTCGCAAATGACGTCAAATGAGCTATGATTTTCGCTAAGTAACTACCCGGCCTCTAAGATATAATGCATGCAAAATGTGCCTTCGTAACTTCTATAAAAGAGTGCACACTTTTTAGAAAGTTAAGAGGAAACAATAAACTATAAAGGACAAAAAAAGAAGATGGCCAACCCGTGAACAAAGACGCGCGGCATTCTCTTCTAGACCGTAGGATCACAGAGCAAACGAGAGTGAAGACCCGAAGCATGCTCGAATTATTTACTTTGCTCTGGCTGTTCATAAAATTCGTAAAGTTCTTCCATCTGTCGGCTAATGCACTGGATATAAAATACAAACACACAAGACTTTAGAACAAGGTAGTAATACACCTAAACGCTATAACAGTTTTTCCTGTGTCCCTGAAAAGCTTAAGAGTACAAAAGAGAAATGTTTTTTTGCCTCGTCTCTCTTTGCGCTTCCGGTTCCTGGCAGCATTCGTGCCCCGTTTCACGTTGGCCGGGAACACCCAGGTAGTTATCGAATAGCAGTCGTGCGCAGTTTGCGGGGTCCCACATCAGCAAACGCTATCTCGCGGGAGCATAGGCGACCCCAGGTCGAACCCCGAATCCGACCAGCGGCTGAGCGACTGGGCGAGGCGCCAGCCAGGTGAACGCCGGGCGCCCGCCTGACGCGCCGTCACGCCCGACCGCTCCCTGCACTGCTGGCTGCACGCACGACCGTGCGCTCAACCGCGTATCAGTTTGCGGCTGCCGCTTTGAAAAGCAGCTTTTCTTCGGGTGATCAGAAAAAAGAAGTATTGCATTGCCGCAGGAGAAACTGGGGTGTTCAGGCACAGGCTAAAAGAAAACGTCGCAGCATATGCCGCAGGAGAAAAACCCTGATGAATTCGCCTTAGACGACTCGAAGTCCAAAGTCATCTTCTTTTTGTTCTGAGTCGATGCATTGATCCACCGCCGATCCTCTCCGATGGCATTCTGCACCTCAACTGGTTTTGCACTGCCTCCCTGATCAGCCCCCCTTAGACACAGTGACAGTGTGATGTGATGACGTCATCATATGACGTCTAATGGACATCGTGATAGTGTCACAAATTTTGGTGACGTGTGATGTAATCACGTGATGATTTTACGCATCCTTCGTGTCGACGCCTCCAACAAACGCTGGTGTGGGCGATTAAGGTTTAAAGCTTAACGAGAGTTCTAAGGTTTTCGCCTTAATAGAAACAAGACAGTCGTTTGAGTAGTGTGTGCATGTCAGCATGTCTTACATTTATCTACGACAAATCCCCTCAAACTAGCTGAACTTTCTGTCCTTCCGATACGTATTCATGGTTTGTAGTAACGACAAGGCTACCACCGTGGTGGTCTAGTGGCTAAGGTACTCGGCTGCTGACCCGCCGGTTGCGGGATCAAATCCCGGCGGCGGCGGCTGCATTTTCGACGCAGGCGAAAATGCTGTTGGACCGCGTGCACAGATTTTGTGCATGTTAAAGAACCCCAGGTGGTCCAAATTTCTGGTGCCCTCCACCACGTCATCTCTCATAGTCATATGGTGGTTTTGAGACGTTAAACCCCACATATGTGCACTTAACATTTGTGGCACTTTGACTCGGTATATTTTGAAGAGTAGATAACGAAGGTAAAAATACTAATAATGAACTCGTCGTATAAGGAAGCATGCGCCGAATAATCCGTTCAGCATTTCAATAAAAGCTCGGAAAAAGAACTTAAAGGGCCCATAAACCACCAACGATCGTTCGCGTGCTGCTCCCCGTGCCTTTTCTCTATCGAGGACAGCTGGCATGACGTCAACTGACGCTGCATACAATAAACATGACGTTGCATACCAGAGATGCTGTCATTGGGCAGAAGAAAGCCTGTTTTCTGCTAGAACATGGACGCGCCTGTAGCGTTTCCACCTCGGATGCTGAGGAAGGTGGTAAAACATACAGTTACTGTATATGCTACCCTGTATATGTTGCTGTATATGCAACTGAATCGAGCTAGATCTCTATCTAGCTCAATTCAGTTGAAGACTACAAAGCTTTAGCTAGTTAACTCACACAGTTAACGAATGAGACCAACGCGATGAAAATATTCCATCCCTGGCTCAATAGCGATCAGGAGTGAAAAATAATTTTATATATGTAAATGGGGAAAACAATGTAAAAGAAGCCGAAGCGAATGTGTGGCCTACCATAAATATACACATGTACCAGTGGCTCAATGAGCTGACGCACGTTTTTTTTCATTATTACTTACCAAAAACGTGAACATAGAATCAAGGCTTCCAGACGTGACCAGAGCAACTGAGTTTGCCTCGTACCTTCATAAAAATAGAAAGAAAAGAAAGCAAAAAATAAATAAAGGAGCGCTATAAGCGCGAGCGCTGCTCCTACGTGGGTGGTGAGTGGCTTTCCCGCAATACATTTGAACCCAAGATGGCGTACTTTGGCGCAACTCTGCTACCTAGAGGTAGCATATACAGTAACTCTGGGAAAACAAGCTGACGAACGCAGCCTATCGAAGGAAATAGCGACACAAGGAAACGCGTGGAATTCAATCAGTGTTCACTGCAGACTCGTACACAACTGGAACGCCACATCTACATTCATGCCTCTCGGTAGATTACGGGCCCTTTAAGTTGGTGAACGGAGATGAAGTACCTTTTAAAAGAATAGTTGCACGCCCAGGTAAATAAGTTAGCGTATTTGCTGCGTATGTTTTTTTCATCTTATACTGCGGTGAAGAAGGTGCACCTCTCCTCAGCAGTATCATCAACGCTCGGCTCGCTTGGCTCGTGCACTGACTACTGTTTTTTCTCTCTGGGAGGTTCCTCTCGCTGCCTCGTCATCAATTACTATAACATCCTCGGACCGCCAGTAGATCTCTTCGCAATATAGCTATACAGGGAAAATTATAATCGTCGACAAGGAATGAAATTTTGCCTGTCCAGCCGAATCACCTTTTGCGAGGCTTGATCTTTTTTTAGCCAACTGCACCTAAATAAGAGCCGAAGTGATCAATATATACAAATCACTAGATCCACTTTTTGCGCATAAAATAAACAATGACATCCGGAGGATTTCTCGAAAAATCACGCCACCACATATCCATCCGCGAATCCAGCTCAGATGCATGCCACCGCAAAAGCTATCACCATGAAAAGTTGAAATGTCAGCGAGAAATGGCCAAGTTTCTTCGGGGATGCTTCACGCTGCGGAACAGTTGGACTGCGACAGTGGTCGCAAGCTAGCAGAAAAGCGGGACACAGTTTTTGTTTCATTATAAATGACGCTACCGCAAGAGGCCGACTCCAGAGATGGAGCGACGGCCGGCCAGCTCTCCCGCGGGAGCTGCGGGAATGAGGGGGATGCCGGGCGGATACGTAGCGCCTTCGCAGCCACCGCCATGAGTCGATCTAATCCATCACAATCGAAGCGTGGCGTCAAAAGGGTCGGCGTCAGAATTGGGAGCGGCGCTGAACGAAGTGGCTCCTGCCGCTGACAGGAGCGGGCGACGCGAGGGCTGTGCCACAATTCTGCTCAGGCTGGTAGACCAGGGCAGTGGCAGGGAGGCACGACATTCTTCCCCTCTATTTTTTTTCCTATCCAGGCCCAGTACTGTTGAGACAGACTCGTTCATTCGCTGATGGGCTACGCTAGTTGCCCTAGTGCTTTGTGGCCTTCCAAAAGAAAAAAGCTTACCTCGCAAAGAATACGGCAAAATGAAGAGCAATGTTGAAAATTGTTTCAGCGTCTCTTCACTTTCCCACTAGAAGAAACAAAACTGTTGGAAGGCGTGTCACAATGTTACACACCATGTGGGGGCACGTAGGCAAGTGCGTTTTGCTCTATGGCACAAAAACACCGCAATGAATTTGTCCCTTCATTTTGTAGAAAAATCAACGAAAAAAATTTTGAAAGTGTTAAACACTGCCATTGTTGTGATGAGTAAGCGAAGAAACTAAACTTTACTGTCGTTAGCTTGGCTTAGCAGACACCTTCTCAAGTACAGAAAAGTGTGCGTGAATTGGGATACTATGCACAAATGGTCATAAATGCGCAAATGACAACGCGAAAAGTTCTAACCGGTGCCGCCAAGAAATTTCAAGATGTTTTTATACTTACTTAAAAATAACTGAAGTAGGGTAGGTGTGTCGGAGACGCAACCACCCTATGTTCTGTATGAGACACCTTGCGTGTACAGCCGACGGTCGTTATCGATAGGGTACAAAGTGTAACCAAACGTACAGCTGTCTTTCCATAACCATGACTTTGAACCGAACTGCAGCTACCTCCACACACACGTGGTACACGCAATCACATGACATTACCGGCGTTACTGTGGTGAGAACTTGTGTTGTAGGTTGGTTCTTGTGGCTTGCTGATAGTCTCCTTCTATTGCCATCGAACACTGGTAGCACACATTATTTCCCTGCATTACTCGAGCCAACCGCATTACTGTATTTATGAATGGCACTGTTGCTTCGGGCCCCTTAAGCCTTTATTCAGGGTTCGGATTCATAAAACATATTTTTTGTGAGTGCGCTTTTCCAAGGGACAGCCTCCTTCATGACACGACTTTGTGAATACGAGCCCAGGCTTCCGGTAAAGCTTTAGCCAGGAAACTACAAGAAAAAAATATAGTTTTTGGATTGTATCTATAGTTGTCCCAGGTCCCATGAATTAGGGAGCCGAATGCCGGGCTAATTCCAAGGGGCGAAGTATCGGCCCCCCGAACTGCACCACGAAAGCGCAGACAATTTAGAAGTGGTCCTATTTGCGCGCCAGCGGACGCCGACTGTGGTCCAAAGAACGAGTCAGAGCCGAGAGTTGATCAACCTAATAAAATTACATTCTCAAATATGGCAGATCAAACGATACACAAATATGCACACTCGACAATAGTTGAATACGATATGTCACCTATCAAACAACGTACTACAGAGTACAAGCACCTACTCTCGAAACAACGGACACAGACAACAATACGCGCTACAATGCAATCACTTGCATGGAACAACCAAGGTACTTAAAGACTAAATAGTTCGAGACGTTATCCAGTCCAAAGTTCTTGGAACAAAGTGTGAACGATTCTCTTCCAAGACTCACTCACTCAAATTCCAGCGCTGTTGTCGATCCGCTGCCCCCGAAGTTTCACTTCCAAGAAACCTCGCGTCTTCAATTGGCCGCTCTCCAAGCACCAAACTTCGCCGGTAACACGTCGGCTTCCCACGCGTTGCGATTGCAGGACGCATCTTCGCCCTCTGGCGGTAGTCTCACACTATTCTTCTGCTAGTAGCACCAGCCTTCACCCTTCAGGCGGAAACCCTCTTCATCACCTGCCTTGTCACTTAGGACAAAACCTTCGCCAATACGATACGGCAGAAAGGCCCTACGTACACTTGCGCAAAACTTTAATCTCCTTCCTACGCACACGGGTGCAAATTTCCTTCTTCTCCTGCTTTGTCACTGAAGACAAAACCTTCGCCGACAAGGCGGAACACCCTCCGCACCCTGGCGCAAACTTTCTTCTCCTAATCTCCCTTCTCCGCTGCTCGCTTAAACACCTTTCCCGCTAGATTCCAGAAAATTCGAATCGTTTGGTTGGCGCGATGCACAGCCAAGGCTGGGGAAAGAGCGAGACGTTTCGAGGGCCGTCCGCGACACGTGACGCAACTCTGCATCAGCATGCCCCTTTCCTTCGAGAACCTTCCAGGGCTTGCTCGGCCGCCGAGCTGAGTAGGTTGGTCGGCGAAAGTACGCTTCCGAGGAGGAGAGAGGGCGCGTCTGGGGAGTCTTTGGATGCTTGTTTTCTTCTTTAGCGTTGACCTTGAGGCGTCTCTCTGGCGCTTGGTCGCAAGAATTTGGCGGCACGCTCTTTTTTGAGCACTCATTTGTGACAATAGTACTTCACGCAGGACATGATTAAATTACATGGTAATGAATTGCGTTCGGTCGTGTTAAGAGGTGAGCGCGAATTGAAATTCATTGGCAATCAATTCTGCTCCTCAGTCCATTCAATTCTTCGAGCCTCCCCATTTGAAGATCATATGTCGAGGATGAAATAGCCGAAAAAAAGGAAGATTTCTGGGGGGAAATTCAGACACTGTCAGGGTGACTTTAATAATCCTTCATGATAAACTCCAATACAACTCTTCGTTAGTCCTATGCTTAGCACGGCTAAAATTTGGGCTCGTTGGCCTATTATTTTTGAGAAAAAAAACAGCGCTCGTTAAAGAAGGCCACAATGAGAACACACATGACACTGCCACTAAGTTGTGCGCTAGCGCCTGCTAGTTCAGGAGTCATGTTGCTCTTGTGTCTTTGCTCAAGCAACGCTATTTTCTTCCGTTTCTTCGACGGTCTTGTGTAATGGTGTTGCGACGTACAGCTGCGTTGTTGTTGTCATCATGTTTCTGAGCTTGTATCTGAAGCATACTTCCTCAGCAAATACTCAGCCGGGTAGCATATGCTGCGTCTCGCATCGCTTTAAGGGCTCCTCCAAGCCTATGAAAATGTAGTAACACAGTAGGTTAGGCCAGTTGGTTGGGATCCATCGTCAACTCGTTTACAGCGCAACACTAGAAACACAGGACAGGGAAGGAGCAAAAGGAGCGCAGTCTTTCTTTTCTCTTTTGCTCCTTCCCTGTCTTGTGTTTCTAGTGTTGCGCTGTAAACAAGTTCACCATAGAAATGTCATTGAGATGAATTCGTGACCTCTACAGCGCTTATGTGGCGAACCAAAACGAAAAACTTTGGTGCTCCTTCCTGGCTGCATCTGTTGCAGCATCGACTATTATAAACCAATAAGAACACACTGCGAAGTGAAAACTTACTTGCTTACCCATGAAGGAATTTCGTAGGGCCTACAAAAGTTACGCCTGCGTTGAGGTGTGTGTGCGAGCCCATACAGATTCATAGACTGTATTAGTTCCAGCGGGAGCTATCCTCGTCTGAACAAATTGCTTAGGGCACCAATGAATATCAGCCTTCAATGAGCAGTCTTCTCAGCGCCATACTCATGCACACGCGCATCAGTTTCTACTGAAAGCTTCCACATGGGTAAGCCACGGATCCTGCGAACTCCCGAACAGCGGAGAACTTTACAAGAGCGCCGACACTGGAAACGTGAGACATCTCGCATTCGCCGGGCCGATGCCACAGTCCAGGCACAAAAACAGACCCGAGAAGCCGAGTGCCAGCAGCAGATGCGTACTACTGATTTGACAGCCTTCCCAAGGCGTGCAGAATCGCGAATGGGAATGCAAGAGCCGGTGGCGGGCGGATCCTGCAAATCATGGCGTCGAGTTAACTGGCGAAGGGAAGCTCTTACAACCAGCGTTACTCGAATGCAATGCACCGAAGAAGTGGCTTCGGTGGCAAAACAGTAACGACATGATGGTTGCGGGAACGTGTTCGCCGGGGCAAACACCCGCTTTCGGCGGAAGATTCTGCAGCGGCACTTTGGCTTCGGCTGCGATGTCTCTGACCACCTGTGGTAAACCAAAGCCAAACGTGTGCGTAGCCTCATTAGGAAGCACGAACATGTAATCGATAATTGTGAAAGGCTTCAGTATAGCGTGGGGTTGAACCCACAGCTAAACACTGTGGCCGCACGTTTCAGCATGGAGTGCTTGAGCGGTGAATTTTCTTCAATGCTCTCAATAGATATCCGGCTATATCTACTGCGTTACAGCTGAAGATCATACGCATCCTATGCACTTCGCTGTGCCAGGCTTGCCTACACTAGGGGCGTGGTTCGAGCCCTACCATCAACGATCACTTCACCGGCGTAAGAAGAGCACAAGCAGCCACATGCACCAGGTGTCTCTCCTCATGGCGTTAGCCTTCCTATCGGATTTGCTAGGGAGAGTTGGTAAGTAGCGTACGTTGTACTGTGTGTACGAAGGAAATTGAGATAGACAACTGGTTTTGCACATAGTAATGCCAAAACTAGAAACAGAAATAAAAAAGTTATGAAATGCAAAATAGAAAGAAGACACAATTTTATAACGCAAAGAACTAACCACTGGTTTATGAAGAAGTTGATTCATAGCCCTAAATTAAATCAATCATCGCTTCATAAAGTTGATCCGCACAGGAATTTTCAATAGCGACAGATCTCCCACAACACTAAGACTTCGACTGGAAGTAGGCATACACAAACAGCTTCCTGCTAAAATACATCGATCCGGCTCATTGAAATGTCACTGTGGCCACGAAGGTGAAAGTGCTGGGAATATTCATTTGGAGTGCGGAAAGTACGCAAATGAAGAGAAAATCACGGAAAAAACTAATAAGTTTGGACAGACGGCCCCTCACATTAAAAAAGTTACTTGGAGCATTGCTTGAGATGCATATTCAGAAAAAGGCAAACATCTTTCTAAAAGACTTCCTAGTGGACACCGGACTGGATAAGCCCTTGTGATATACAGCTAGGTTTTGTGATATATGTAATGATGTGTTAGGACACAAACTGTGGGTAGAAATACAAAGCTGTGCGTGTGAACGTTTTGTTGCAGTGTGAACTGATGCAAGCGAACTGTACATTCCAATGTCATTTAACTTGTTTCAGGGTTCCATTATGTCTTTGTGTTTTTTTGTTGCTTGTTTATTTTGGGGAACCTTCGTTAGTAATTTTTTTCCGCTGCAGAACTTTTCGATATGGAGCAGCGAAGGTTATATAGACCTCAACGTATCCACAGCAAACAGTTATAACAGAACAGAACAAAAAGAAGACGACATAGAAAGGACTGGTACTATAAAACAAAACAAAAAAAGCTCTCAATCCTAACAGTTAAGAGGGCGGAAAAAAAGAAGACGGAACATTTTCCAGTGTTACAATAGCCTGATTAGGGACAAATAATTGTACCATGACATCATATTTCCATTAAGAAAAGAGTATTTACAAGCGCTGACGACAATGGGTGGGCGAAAAGTGAGCGTTTCCACTCGCAGCGTCACGGCCCGACAGCCCGAACGGGGAAACGGGGACGCGAATGCCTGCGCGCACGCCATTCTGGCGGCACAAATAGGGCGACAGGGGCAAGAAGCGTGGGAGAAAAAATGTCGTGTTCCTGCCGCCGTTGCCACCGCTTGCCCAGTTTCACCGCCACTGACCTGCGCGCGACAAAAGAACGGCAGCACACGCTGGGGGTGGAGGGAGGAGAAGGGGGTCATCTTTCCTCAAGGACCGTTGAAGCCTGGGCGCGCACGCATCGATCTTGGTTCACGTCGACCTGCAAGCCGGGCACCCCCCGCCCCGTTCTTGGCAGCCGTCGACCACTACGATGGTGCTGCTGGGCCGTCGGGCTGGTGCGAGGATAAGGGGCCAATGGACGAGTGAAGTGAACGAAATAAGACTACCTGGTTGTCGCCTTTCGCTTCCACTACGGACGTCAGCGTGCGCAGCCGTCGTATATGGTATCGTCCCTTTCCCAAAAGGTCTACCACTGAGTGATACGTGAGTGAAAACCCATCGCCAAGCGAAATGCGATAGGGAAGAACCCAAGCGTGGGAATTCAAACAGACACACACAAAAAAACAAAAACAAAAAGCATTGGATGAAGGCTTCGTGTTGTCTTCGACACCAACAGAGATGAAAAAAGAATGTGTGAAGAGAAGCGCTTGTTCTTTTACATTATTTCTTTGTCTCTGTTATTGTGTTTCGCTACTAAATTATCGAAATAGAATCATGGCAATCCTTTTAAGCTCACATGCACATTAATTCATTTTTAATTAATTAATTAATTAATTCAATTGCATGGCTCTGCACTTGTTGCTTTATCTTTCTCCCATTATTTTTGTACGGTTCAAGGAGTCATGTTCATCAATCCCGAGCATATTCAAATATGAGAAATAAGCCAACGTTGCGCCCTCGCCTGAGGCACCGTATTGCCCAAATCCTCGCTAGTTACCACATCACCTCCTACTTTGTGTGAAGCCGTATCTAAGCAAGAGACTGGATGATAACCGCCCACTTTTCATAGGTTTCCCCTTCAGGGGCTCAAATATAACTGTGCGTTTTGTAGACACACAACTTTTACATCTGCTTGCACCACAAATGAAGTACCATAATAAAGTAAATAAAAATGAAGTCTCAACCAATGCAGCATTACACACTATGACCTTCGCATCAGTTGTTTGAAAGCTTCCAGAACCATTCATGCGCGCACTGCATGTCTGTGTATGTGGCACTCCGTTGCAAGAGCAATGTCACAACCAGCGTTTCTCATGCCTGAGTTACATGAAAAATATGCGCATTTGTTGATTGATCGGTCGTTTTCAACAGCACTCGAGCTTGAAGACATTTTATAAGCGATGCGCTTGGTGAAATTGTCAAAGAAGCCAATAAATTCTATTGTCATCATTGATATTTTGGCGGCTCTTCCATGTGTTGAAAATGCCACTACAAGACAAATGAACAAACTCATATCGTCTACTCTTCGTCTGTCCTGGGCACATCATGCACGAACAGTGCTTCGAAGAGGTATGCCGTCTGATTGGTTCTCATCGGTGCTTTTCACTTGCCGTGTGCTAAGGCCATGAGCATCAAAACCTACATGAAGCATTGAAATCGACCCAACAACTATTCGAAGACGCTGGAAATTCTGAAAAAATATTTATTCTATTGCGTCGCGTGCGTGTATCTTGTTCGTTCTTTGGAAGATTGTGTACCCAGATATTTGTCAACTGTTGGACAACTTTTCAATAAACGTATTGTTGATACTTACAAAAAAAATGTTGTGATGATACACGACTGTGGTTATTTCTGAATTGGGATTTCTAAACAACTGAAAGAGTCAGCCGTTGCAAGCAAACGGCGACAATAGCTCCCCTATGCGTTTTGGTCATAATAAAAAGAAAAAAAAAACATCTGAGAAGCTTCGGGAGAGGACCGTACGTGCAACTTTTGTAACAAATTGTAGCACAGATTAAATATATATATATGCTTGCACGCACAGATTTTTACCGGGAAACAATAGCACATATAATAAATATAAATGAACCAAAACCTTACACCTTTCTGTGGATGCCAATGTTATTCGCAGGCGAGGTCACTGCAGTGTACAGAAAGTAAAAAAAAAACAGTATTGTCGTCTGGCCAGCGAGAGTGGTGGCTGGTATACGTAAACCGAGGCGAGAAATGAACTTCGCCGCTAAACGGACGCCGCATGTCATCATATTTTCAGTTTTAGGTCAGATTTCTCGCAGTTGAAAAAAAAAGAAAAACTGTTAAGTGCGCACGCCAGGTTCTTGAGCTGAGTGCGGCAGGCCTCTCTCGACGCGGCACTTTCGTGGACGCCGGTGGTCAGGCCTCGCGGGGCAATTTTATTCATGTAGGCAGGCAGCCCCGTCTGCGCCGCGCAACGCACCATTGCCCTCGTGGGAAGAACGAGTGGGAGGCAAAAGGTGGAAAGTGCGGAGGCCCTGCGCGAAGAGAGCCAGCTACTCTCGTTTTCCCAGCGCGGCTGCATTCGAAGGACATCAGCGTCCGTGATGAACATGCGTTCCGAAAAGGCGGCTGCCTCGGCGTCACAGGGTCCGCGGGTGAGCGCGCACGCTCACTGTAGGGAAATCGACGCTGCTCAGGGAAAATGAGGCACAGGGCGAAGCAGGAGGAACGGAAAGAAGTGCAGGTTGGTTTGGCGCGTTGCCCCCCTGGATCCCACCGGCGCTATACCAAGCCGGGATTTCTTTATTTTCGCTCGGTTTTCGTTCGTTCGCTTCCTCTCATTCACGTTCTCGCCACGGCGTCCTTTTCTTCTCCTTTCGATGAGGCAAGTTTCCTTCTTCTCCGGGGGCTGCCCAATGTTCTTGCTTTGCGAACGTGGCATCGATTTCCGAAAAGGCGGCCCTCCGGTCTGCTCGCACGGGAGAGGCGCGATCATTTACCTTGCCTCCGTGTCCCGCCGCCAGCTCGCTGTGGCAGTTCGCCATTTCTTTGCCATTTCGGCCGCGAAACATTTGGCCCGACTCAAACGAGAGGCCGCTCTTCCACCCGGCCTCCGGTTTCTCCTACAAGCCAGCGCATTGCGCGCCATCTTTCTTCATGCTCGCACTTCAAACTCCGCCGTAGATCGCGGCCTGTCGTTGCGCCTGCTCGGCCGTCGCGACCGGGGAATTCGTCGCGCGAGCCCTAATGCGAAGGTCGGCGAAAGAGCCAAACACGCTTCAAATGTGGAACAGTAATTTTTTGACCTTTTCCCACCTTTTCTTTTGCTTCTCGTCCCTCTTTTAAAGGCACCCATTTTTTAATCTGTCTACGTTCGCAATCTTTCTTGCTTTGCCACCGCCGAGGCTAACGCGCGCCGCCCACTCGTCTTCTGCGTTCCCGTAGCTGTCTAGAGTTCAAAGAGGCATCTGGCGCAGTATCTCACTCTCGTCTAAGTCGTACAATTTGGAAAACGTTTCGCTGACACTTCTAAAAAACACGCCACCCGGAGCTGTAGAGGGAAAAAAAAACGAGACAAAAAAAGAGAAAAAGACGCAAGGACACGAGAATAGAGTCAGTAGTTGATTTCGCGTTTTTTTTAATTCATGAGACGGCGGGTGATGTCGTATCAGACATGCAGCTTGAAATGTGGGCTCTCCAAAAAAAAAAACAGCTCGGGGAAAATAAGGCGCACAAAACAGCGAGAATTCGGGAAGCGGTGGATCGTCTGATTTTTGAGCCGGTTCGGCCCGCAAGCGAGGAGCTCCAGAGGTGTGAGAGACAGCGGAAGGTGCCCGTATGCTTTTCTGCGCTCCCCCCTCCCCTCCCCCTCATTCGATTCAAAGCTGTTGCTTTT
>WOVY01003440.1:0-286897 GCA_013436015.1 Rhipicephalus annulatus
CCGTTCATGCGTCCTTCATGCATCTGTCTGTGTGTCCGTTCGTCCATCTATTCAACACTCCAAGTACCACCATCTCGCATCTTTTCATAATTTCCCCATATAGAAGCAGCGCCATGCAGTGGACAATCCAAGGACTAAACGAGAGGTGGCACACGCACAATTTCTTACGGCTTGCGCTTCGGGACTACTTCCCACACTTAACAACCTCGAGTTCGTGGTATATACTAGTTCACTGTATTCATGGCACTGCGGCCCAATGCTCGCTAAACCTTTCTAAAACCAAGGAGGTTACGCCTAGCGAGTATAACGTAGCAACCTCTTTCTGTCAGACAGTGTTCAATGTACATGCAAATGGCTGCTAATGGGAAATAAGAGACGGCAGAATTCGGCTTCTACTTTCTTACGGCTTGCGCTTCGTATATATTATCCACCTTTAACCACCTCGAGTCATTCATGGTGTATACTAGTTCGTTGTATTCATGGCACTGCGGCTCAACGGTCGCTAAACCTTTCTAAAACTAAAGAAATTACACCCAGCGAGTATAACGTAGCAACCATTTCTTGTCGGGTAGTGCTCAAAATACAGACCAATGGCTGCTACGGGGATAGCAGCGTGCGCGTTAACTAAAAGCCGAATGCTCCTGGCTCTCGTTCCCCATTAGCAGCCATTGGCATGCACACTGAGAACTATTTTTATTGTTCAACAACGCAGAGATAAAATCTCTCACCGGCACCACCTTGAAGATCAAAATGTTATACTTGTTTCATACTACAACGGCTACGAGGGACGAATGGGTACCGATATAAGAAGCTTCGCCCCTAAAAACTCCCAAGCACTTTCCCGGGGGTGAACTTGAATGCACGGGGTGATGCTATGAGGGGGAGTAAAGTTAAAATCCGTTGACATTTGCCAGTGAGTTAACGTAAACTCCCCTCTATGATCACATTGTGATTCCCAGGAAGCATTAGACCCTCTCGGGAATCTTGGTCAGTTTACGCGTATATGTAAGAGTAAGTTCGCACTACAATGATGTTTATGTCCACGGCCTTCTTTGCCCGCTTGCGCTCGGCATCACGGGCCCTTCGCCGCGCCGTCTTGTCTTCAACTGGCGTGACATCTTCAACGACGCGTGCAATGCTCGCATTCGATTGCGTTGTACTCGTTGTCGGAGGTATCGCAGTCAAGGTTGATGCCTGCGATAGATCCATACCTATGTCGACTTGCCAATCTCGAGCAAGTCGTGGCTGCGCGGGCGCACGCAGCCACGGAGCGGAGGGCGGAGCGCACGCAATCACGTGGTGTGTGACGTCGCTGCACCGTTGCTACAGACGCTCTTCTCCACTCCTCGCGGCATTGCTAGGGGACAAGAGGAGGCGCACCGCAGACGGTGAATTCAGGGTCGCTTATAAAGTGCATTCGCACTTAAAAAAAAAGTAGAGGGATTGCTTGGCAGAACGAGTAGTGCAGCGCTCGACGTTTCCGTGAAAACGGGGGGGGGGGTAATAAAGTTGACCTAAATGAGAGCGCGGCTCAACATTCTAAGACGGAATGGACATTGTAGTGAAACAAAGAGAGAAAGAAGATACCCTTTCGAAAAAATAGCGTATTTTCTGTGTTGGGGCTTGGAGAGATTACTAATCTTGCTGCTGCTTTTTTTTTCAGTCGTGCTGCCGCGTCTGTGGCTGCAGGTTTTTTTTATTTTTGCGGAAGACGGGAGTGCTAACAGGGCTGAGACGTAGTTTTGATTTCGGAAATGCAACGAGACTACTGGCTGGTGAAGAGGGGGAAAGAAAAATTCTTCAAGCTTGAGACTCTCGTCGTGACGTTTCTGTTGTCCCCCGAGCCTTTGCACGGATTTTTCAATTGAGCAAACTGGTGGGCCTTTCCTTATTTTAGTGAAAATACAGTTGGCTTAGGTGCCGTAATGTTTGTGCCGTTTATTGCTTATTCATTTTGTTACGTTGTAGGGAACTTTTCCTTATTTGGTGCTTGAAGCTGTTCATCTCAAAGAAATACATGCTCATACAATGACTACTTTGAAAAGTGTTCATAACGAGAAACATAAACACCGAGCGAGCAGTGCAAAGTGAAAAAAAATAAAACAATGTCAACTTATCCAGAAAATTTTTCTCCAAAGGAGATTAAGCTAGGAATTCCTTAAAGGCAAGCCGCAACCATGCAAACTGTAAGGGGCCGCTTTGCTATGAATTCGAGGATGAGCATGCACTAAAATGCGACTGTAATAATATAAATTATTTGATAAAATTAGGAAATTATCCGGAGGGGCATCGCTGATGTCGTCTACAAGAGTACCTAAACAATTTTCTTTAGTCAAAAATTGCTTTTGATTGTTGAACTAAAGGTAGACCTATTGATTTAGAAATATATAGAAAACTTTGGCCTGTTTTGAACTTTGTTCGCGTTTTATCATGTCATGGCGGTCCCACACACGGATTACGCCGATGTGCTTATTGATTTTGAACGCTCATCCTGTCTTAGTGTGTGTGTGTGTGTGTGTGTGTGTGTGTGTGTGTGTGTGTGTGTGTGTGTGTGTGTGTGTGTGTGCGTGCGTGTGTGCGTGTGCGTGTGCGTGTGTTGTGTGTGGGGGGGGTCCGTTTTAGAAGTTGCTTCTTCTCATAGACCCACAGATTGTATACTGCACGTGGCTTGATAGTTCTCAGTTTCTGTGCCTCTCACATCATCTGCAGTACTCATGTATTTCTTCTGCTAAATTATGCCGGAAGCAATCAGCTCAACACCTGCGTCTTCAGTGAATCTTATCAATGGTCCTTCGGAGATTCTGAGGAATTGTTGTCGGTGGCCATTATTTTCTTGTCGTGCATCGTTTTGCAGCATATGGGGTTTACTCTCAAGCACGGCGCTTCAACCTTGTGTGCTCTTGATTTCGTCTGATCTGTCTTATTGTGTTATGTTTTGGTGGCTTTTTGCATGTTTGTTTATTCTTGCCTCCTTTGCCTAAATTCTGGGTAATCATCGAGAATTGGCAGAATATTTTGAATAAATCAAAGAATACAAATCAGAGCGCTTTGAAGATACACACTGTTACAGCACTGTGAGAAGAACACACAGTACTTCTGCAGCGCTTGCATGAGAATAGGGAGCTCTTTCATCAAACCAATGCGTGAAGCGATCAGCGTACAATAAATAAACGCCGGAGCAAACATTTTAAAAATGTGCTGGTCCCCCCTTATTGAAATTCAGTTCGTACAAAGTAAGCACGTTCGTTAAATACTCCAGAGGTACAACACAAAATCTCCGGATAGCCGGAATGAAAAACCCACAAAAATGCTCCGGAGTTGCCGCGTAATCGTACGCCGGCCAGCCGGAGGAGAGAATGCCAGTAAAAAGTACTCCGGCGGCGCCACGCAGTTACTCTAATTGGCTGGAGTGAAATATCTTCTAAAAGTACTCCCGGGTTCGCCAGGCAATTCCTCCGGTGAGCCAGAGCAAACATTTTGCGCCGGATGTGCGGAGCAAAATTACTCCAATAGGGTGGGCGCTAGAAGAGAAGTGTTTTACTCCGGCCACGGAGCAGTTTTTTTTACAGTGTAAGGTTAGAGTCATACCCTCTGTACTGCTAGAGCTTCAGCTGCTGACCTATCTACGAGTCAGCTAGCTTAGCTTTAACCCTACGAAGCAAGTTGAACTGCTTGTCATTTCAGAAGCGAAGCTCCTATTAGTCTAACTTTGTCATGCGTCACGTGTGAACTACGGAAGAGACGAGAGAAAAATTAAGGCAGTATCTCTCGAACAGTATAATAAACGGCACTATCCCATGGACGTACATACAAACTCCTATTGAAAGAGGATATTCTAAATGGCGCTTTATCGCTACTCTCCTGTTGGCTGCTGCACGAGTTGCGCCTGGGTACGCGGAGTGCGAGTGCCTCTTTTTGTCTCTAGATAGTCGCAGTACTTGGCGGATTGATAGTGGGGCATGAACGAAGCAGAGCGGTGAGTGTGTTGAGGCGCTTGCCCTCGGCTTCCTTGGCTCGCTTTTCATCGGTGTTACCCGCGCACCATCTGTATTCTCGAACGTGATCGGACGCATGAACGCACGCACGAACAGACAGACACATGGACAGACGGATGGACGTGTCGCCCTGCTCATCATCATCCACTCCGTAGATACGCTGCGATACCCTTTTCTTTCTTTTCTTTTGAGACCGAAGTTCCTTATAGTCTCACCTTGTGACTAGTCACGCGTAACCGAGAAGAGACGAGACGGAAAGAAGGCAAAAGAAATAGATGGACGTTCCTTGTTTCATTTTTTCTGTGGTGTTACTACTCTATTGCTACTCTCGAAAGTGCTGCTACTCTCTGATTGGCTAAGTCGCTTGCTACTCTCCGATTGCTTGCAGGCTACTTTGTCAAAGAATGGCTCTCTCAGTCTCCTGAATAGCCGACGTACGTGGCTGATCGATGGTGGAGAATTGACTGAGAAGAGCGGCGGGCGCGTTGAAGATGCTCTCGATCTGCTTCCTTAGCTCGCGTCTCGTCGGTGTTGCCCACACGGCATTCGAATCTTTGAACGTGATCAGACGCATGGACACATGCACGGACGATTAGATGGACGGACGCTTGGCCCCTCTCGTTATCAATAGCTTCGTGAATATGCTGTGATTTCTTTTTCGTTCTCGCGTCGTGCTCCCGCTGACTTACCTACAAGGCAGCTAGCTTGGCTTTCACCACTGCGAAGCAAGTTGCACTGCTCCCTCGTTTTTTCCATTTAGATTTTCGCATCGTAGTGGCACTCGCAATTTATGAGGATAACGACTGTACAGGTGTATGAGGCGCGCTGCGTGAACGTGACTCAACGTGAGCGGTCCGGAATTTCAGGCGTGATGTGATATCGGGTGCTCGACCACTTCGCCCAATTAGCGTACGCATAAACGCACACTCGAAGCGATGTGCGGAGCGTAACAGGAACGCAAGCGTCTGTGTATAAGAAAACTATACATCTCCGAAAGTGACAGTTATATTTCATGTATTAGGTACTAATTCGGATCACTGGCTGAAATCAATACTATTCAAATAAAGCGACAAAAATAGAACGAACCAGCAGAGCGATGTCGGCGTTTGCTAAAAAAATGGCAGCATATCCACGCAGTGAATGACGGAGAGTGGGGCGAAGAATTCATCCGTCCATTCGTTCTTGCTTTCGTCCGTCCATGCATCCATCTGTGTGACCGTCCATGCGTCCATCCACCCGTCCGTGCGTGCATCTGTTCGTGCGTCCGTCCCTGCGTTCGTCCTTGCATCTGCCCCTGCGTCCGTTCATGCGTCCATCCATGCATCTGTCTATGCGTCCGTTCGTCAATCTATTCAACACTCCAAGTACCACCATCTCGCATCTTTTTATCATATTGTTACGTTTGAAAGAGACTAGTAGACGTTGAAGG
Organism: Rhipicephalus annulatus; assembly: GCA_013436015.1. Classification (NCBI taxonomy): domain Eukaryota; kingdom Metazoa; phylum Arthropoda; class Arachnida; order Ixodida; family Ixodidae; genus Rhipicephalus; species Rhipicephalus annulatus. The sequence continues at coordinate 5,425 of WOVY01003440.1, forward strand.
GGGCCGTTTATTAGGTCGCGAGGGGCAGCTCAGAAGCGGCCGACTGGTTAACGATCCTCCTGATCTTCTTTTTCTTCTCTCGCTCTGGGCGACAAGTGCGTTCACCGTATACGCTTCTTTTTCTTCGTGCATGTACGCAACATTCCTCTCCGCGCAGACGAAGGCCGCCGGACGAGTCAGTCGAGTTGTCGTGGCGTGTACAGTTTCAGGCGGGCAACATGAACCACTTGAGTTTTGGCAGCTCGTCGACCACTCGCCGTGCGACGAGCTATTACATAGTTGACCTCTGTAAGTCTGTCGACAATCACAAAAGTTCCATCGTAAGTGGCCAAAAACTTTTGGCATAATCCGCGCTTGCGCATCGGAGTCCACAACCACACCAGATCACCACGGCGATAAATCACTGGTCGATGGTGAATGTCATAGCGTGCCTTCGCCTTGTTTTGCGATGCCAATGTGCGCAGTAGAGCTATGCGACGCGCCTCTTCGGCGAGGCAGAGAGTCTCGGCGACAGTGACGTTGTCGTGGTCACAGAAAGGCAATATCGTGTCGATTGTGGGCCGGGGCGAACGTGCATAAAGCTAAAAGAAAGGGCTGCAGCCTGTAATCTCATGCTTCGCGGTGTTGAACGCGTAGTAATGAAAGGGAGTACGTCATACCAGTTCTTGTGGTCGCAGGGAAACATACATAGACAACATGTTGATAATGTGCGGTTGGTGGTACGCTCCGTCGCCCATTAGTTTTGGGGTGGTATGGTGTCGAGTGACGCAGGCGGGATTCACATAAACGGAGTAGCTCCTCCACGACTTCCGCTGTGAATTGTCGTCCACGATCACTGATAATCAGGCGAGGTGGGCCATGTCGGAGAATGACGTACTGTAACAAAAACGACGAGACTTCACTGGCAGTTGCGGAGGGGACGGCCGCCGTCTCGCAGTAGCGTGTGTGGTAGTCGACGCAAACAATTATCCGTCGGTTGCCCTTAGCTGATTTTGGGAAGGGGCCCAAAAGTCAATGCCCACTTGTTCAAAAGGTGCGCTGGAGTAGAATCGCTGTAGAAGACCAGCTGGACCAGTTGATGGACGTTTGTGATGCTGACATTGCATGCCGCTTGCCACATGGCTCTCAACAGACTTCTGCATACCAGGCCAATAAAAGCGCTCTTTAGTCCGGTGAAGCGTCCACGCCAAACCTAAATGTCCAGATGTAGGGTCGTCGTGCATGACACTCATAATAACTGTTCGCAGGCTCTCCGGGACCACTAGAAGGAAACGCGCGCCACTACTGGAGAGGTTCCTTTTGAACAACAATTCATTACGCATACAGAACGGCAGGCACTAGTAGAAGCGGATGCAGCGGCGAATAGTGGTGCAAGTTTAGCATCCTTCCGCTGTTCTGCTCTGAAACTGGGATAGTCCGAGAACGTAGGCGACACAGACGCTACAAGCTGGTCAAGGTCATCTGGATTCACAGTCTGTTGTACTAAGTGGCATACGTGAAAGACAGTCCGCGTCAGCATGTCGACGACCACTCTTGTAAGCGACGGTAAAACTGTATTCTTGTAGCCGGAGTGCCCAGCGCGCAAGGCGGCCACAAGGGTCGCGAAGGTTGACAAGCCAACACAACGAGTGGTGGTCGGTTGCGACTGTGAATGGGCGTCCGTACAGGTAAGATCTAAACCGCTGAATTGCAAATAATACCGCCAGGCATTCTTGTTCCATAACAGTGTAGTTTTGTTCCGGCCTGCTTAGGGAGCGAACTTGCGTATGCGATGACGTGTTCGCGGTCGCCGTAACGTTGTACTAGGACGGCTTCAATACCTATGCCGCTAGCATCCGTATGAAGCTCTGTCGGAGCAGAAGGATTGAAGTACTGAAGGACGGGTCGTGACGTCAGCAAAAACTTCAATTGACGGAATGAAGAATCGCACTCCGGAGTCCCACTCAAAGGAATTGTCCTTTCGAAAGAGGCATGTGAGAGGATACGCCACGTCGGCAAACTTCGGAATAAAGCGGGCGGAAGTACGAACAAAGCCCCAGGAAACTACGAAGCTCCTTGACGGAACGCGGCGCATTGAACGCCTCAACTGCTGCTGTCTTCTGGGGGTCAGGGCGGATGCCATCCTTGTCAACGAGATGCCCGAGCACAAGCGTCTGGCGGTCTCCGAAGTGGCATTTCTTCGAGTTTAAAATTAGGGCCAGCGTTTCGAATGCAGTTTCAAAACAGTATCCAGACGAGAGTTGTGTTCACTGAACGTGCGGCCAAGATGATGATGTCGTCGAGGTAGCACATGCAAATGTTCCACTTCAAGCCACGCAGAATGGTGTCCATAAACTTCTCGAAGGTTGCCGGTGCATTGCACAGTCCAAATGGCATTACGTTGAATTCAAAGAGCCATCAGGGGTTACAAAGGCAGTCTGTTCCTTGTCCTCTGGTGCATCGGAATTTGCCAATAACCAGATCGTAAGTCTACGGAGGAAAAATAAGAGGCCGAATGTAAGCAGTCTATTGCGTCCTCTATACGGGGCAGCGGGTATACGCCCTTTTTAGTCACGGCATTCAGTCGGCGATAGTCGACGCAAAATCTCCGAGATCCATCCTTCTTCTTAACAAGGATTACCGGTGCTGCCCACGGACTGGCTGACTCTTGTACCACTCCCTTTTGCATCATTTCCTGCACTTGGCCGTTGATAATTTGTCTTTCTGACGAGGAAACACGATATGGTTTCTGGCGAATCGGACTTGCCGCGCCAGTGTTGATGGTATGGCACGTTCGAGACAGGGGGATAGGGATTACTTTGCCCTTCTGCGCAAAGTCAAATACCGAAACGTGCTTCAACAGCACATTCATTAAATTTCGGCGCTCGCTTAAGCTAAGCGACTTATTTATCGTTGCCATAAGCGCCCCGTCTAAATTGTGACAACCAGTTCCGTCACGTTCTTTCCGGCACGTCTGTGAGCTCGACCACTGATAAGGTCGCGTGTTCTTTGCTGACCGAAACTAATTTCAAACCATTGGGCAGGGTCACGGGCTCAGAGGAACAGTTTACTGTCCATAGACCAGTTCTTCTTCCGCCATCAATCGACACCACACATTGGGGAACCAACACATTCTTCTTCACGCAGTTTATGTGCATTGGTTCTACGCTCGCATCGAAGCTGTCAGAATCAGCGCCGCGACAAACAACAGGAACACGTACGGTAGACAACGCAGGTATGAACGTATCGCCACAGACACACAGCGTAGTTTGGTCATTCGCTGGAGTTTCCAGAAGTTCTGAAGGCATCTGGCCACTCACAAAGACTTTCCCCGTGCGACAGTCTACAGTGGCACCACTTTCTCGCAAGAAGTCCATGCCGAGAATGACATCATGTGTCGACCGAGGAATAATTGCAAACTCTGTCGTTATCATAAGGCCTCCCAAAAATACCTCAGCACTACACACCAATAGGGCGCAATGGCTCTCCACTCACTCCACAGAACGTCGAAGTTTCATCCCACGTAAAAACAACTTTCCGCCCTAACACGTCTTTAAAAGAACCACTCATCACGGAAATCGTTGCACCTGTGTCCACCAACGCCATCACAGGCACATGATTCCACCAAAACACGCACTTTGTTTTTAAACATACACACAGGAGGTATTTCTCTTAGTAGCGCGTTTCCAGCGACCTCACCCCCATTGGCCGCGCTGGATAGTTTTCCGGTGGCGAAGAGGGCGCTTTGCGACGCAGCGGTGAAGGAGAACGATAAGCACGAGGTCGCGGTGGGGGCGTTATACTCCTGTCAGATGCCGGGGAGTGGCTGCGGAAGTTGCTGGGCCAATAGTTGTCATCAGGTGGTATGTGGGCCGGCCGCCGGACACCATGAGGCTGTTCGAAGGGTCGTGAAAAAATCGCATGGTTGGTGATACCGAGGAGTCACCCGACGGTTGCAAAATCGCGATATGTGGCCTGGCACACCGCAGGAATAGCACACCGGCCGAGGTCGAAACGTCGGTCGCTCGTCGATGAATAGAGCGTCATCATTTGCTCTTGTGTGACGGATGTACTGGTTGGGTGCGTCGTACCGAGACGTCGGGTGTCGAGGAGGCATGCGCTGAGAGCGTCGGTCATACCGCGACGCGGGAAATCTGTTTGTCATTCTTGACTGTGGGGCTGGGCTGTACTCCACATTTGCCGCGCTCAATCGTCGGTTGCCATTGGGTCAAAGGAGGCACATCCATAGCCTCACGTGGCAGACACAACTCGCAGATGGTCAGCTGTCGAACACGACATTTCTCGGTGGGACAGTTCCTCACCAACAATCTGTCGAATGGTAGAGAAAAGGTCGAGGCCAGGATTCGTGTCCACACTGGCAACAGTTGTAACTTTAGCAAGCCGACCAAACTTGGGCGCAATTCGACGCATCTTGAGCGTTTCAAACGTTCGGTAATGCTGAATGACGTCGGACACAGAACTGAGGCTTTCTTTTCCAACTAGAAAATTGTACACGTCCTCAGCAATCCCCTTCAGCAGATGCCCAACTTTGTCCTCTTCCGACATGGTAGCACAGACCACCTTGCACAGCCTTAACACTTCTTATATGTAAGTGGTGCATGTCTCACCTGGTAGCTGTGCCCGTTGCGACAGTGTTTGCTCAGCCCGCTTCTTTCTAGCAACCGAGTCGCCGAAACACGCCCCGAGCTCTTCAACAAAAAGATCCCACGTCGTGAGTGCGTCCTCGTGGTTCTCGTACCATACCAGTGCGGTGTCGGTCAGGGAGAACACTACGTTGGCTAGCATAGCGGCTGCATCCCAACCGTTGGACTTGCCCACACGTTTGTACTTGGTGAGCCAGGCGTCGACATCTTCTTCGGCTTTTCCTCCGAAGGGCGGTGGAACTCGGTAGTATGGAAGCGGGCCAGATGGTGCCGTCCTGGAAACGCCTGCTTCTTCGGGCATGTCGAAGTCACTCACGCCAGATGGTGGGAGACCGGCAAGTCGACGGCTTCGTCGAAGCTGTGGCAGTGATCGTTCCGTAGTTGAAGTGCTTACCCAGCACCTCCACCACTCTGTTACGTTTGAAAGAGACTGGTAGACGTTGAAAGGGGCCGTTCATTAGGTCGCAAGGGGCAGCTTAGAAGCGGCCGACTGGTTAACGATCCTCCTAATCCTCTTCTTCTCTCGTTCTGGGCGACAAGTGCGTTCACCGTATACGCTTCTTTTTCTTCGTGCATGTACGCAACAGTATATTCCCCATATAGAAGCACCGCCATCTAACGGACATTCCAAGGACTATACGAGAGGTGGCACACGCACAATTTCTTACGGCTTGCGCTTCGGGTTCACTTCCCACGTTTAACCGCCTCGAGTTCATGGTATATACTAGTTCACTGTATTCATGGCACTTGCGGCCGAATGCTCGCTATACCTTTCAAAAACCAAGAAGGTTACGCCCAGCGAGCATGACGTAGCAAACTTCTCAGTCAGATAGTGCTCAATGTACATGCCAATGGCTGCTAATGGGAAATAAGACGCGGAGAATTCGGCTTTTATTTTCTTAAGGCTTGCGCTTCGTATCTACTTCCCAATTTTAACCACCTCGAGTTAATTCATGGTATATACAAGTTCATTGTATTCATGGCACTGCGGCTCAACGCTCGCTACCCCCCTTTTTAAATCTAAGGAGGTTACACTCAGCGAGTATAACGTAGCAACCATTTCTTGTCATATAGTGCTCAATGTACATGCAATGGCTGCTAATGGTGATCAAAGCCTGCACGTTAACTAAAAGCCGAATGCTCCTGTCTTTCATTCCATATTAGTAGCCATTGACATGTACATTGAGCACTATTTTTTATTCTTCAACAACGCACAGAAGAAGTCTCTAACCGGCACCAGCTCGGAGGTCAAAATGTTCTAATTGTTACATACTACGGAGGACGAACGGGTGCCGCTATAACGAGCTTTGCCCCTAAAATGCACAGACGTTTGTTCTGGTGCAATGATGTGTATTTCACGATGTGGGAATCGCAGGCGGTGAACCTTTGACATTGTGCGGAGTTCAGTTGAAAGAAACCAACAGCTCACCACTTACCCGGTTATGGTGCATGCGAGTGAACATCAAACAACGACAGCTAAGTCTCTAAAACGAAATGAATAAAAATACCAACTCGTTTCAACATACAGCTGTAAGTGGGATTTCACAATTCGGGGAGAGGGTGAGCTATCATTAGCGCAGTCATTGTATGATTCCTCCGCGTTACGAATGATTCAAGCAGTCAACACGAATAATATCAAGCGTGGCATTGAGACAATCAAAATGAAAGTCGTAACAGAGCCAGAACTTTATTCTTTAATCTGCGGTTATCCATGCTTGTTTCCTGTCTTTCTCGTAAGACTTCTCCGGCAACAAATAGTTTTACAAGATAAACGCGTGCTTGGTACTATCGGCACTGTCGTGGCTAGAGTGACCTAGAATATGGAGAGTGTCCAAAGTGCCGACTCCCTCGTACACCTTTTGCAGTGAACATTCGTGCTACTGCTGCGCCGGACCCGTGGGCTTTCCGCGCTCGGAAGCGTGCGGAAAACGAGGAGCGTCTGCTACACACGCTAGTTTTTGCGCTGTATTTGCATGCAAGGCACCTGAAGTACGCTCATCTTTAATAATGAGGTGTGGAAACGAGCTCACTCATCGTTAGGAGTTGTGTTAGTGCCTGGGGAAGCAAAGGAACTCAAAAAGTGATCATTGACACGGCATCAACGTGGTCATGTTCAGCTGCTAGAGTTCGAATACGCTAATTTTGTAGCTGTACGTGCACAAAGACGCCTAACATGAAAGGAAAGGACGAAAACAACTTGAATCGCGTGAACAAGCAGGTAATACCTCTATGCATGCAAGAATTACGAGTAATTGATATGTGGGGTTTAACGTCCCAAAACCACCATATGATTATGAGAGACGCTGTAGTGGAGGGCTCCGGAAATTTCGACCACCTGGGGTTCTTTAACGTGCACCCAAATCTGAGCACACGGGCCTACAACATTTCCGCCTCCATCGGAAATGCAGCCGCCGCAGCCGGGATTTGAACCCGCGACCTGCGGGTCAGCAGCCGAGTACCTTAGCCACTAGACCACCGCGGCGGGGCAAGAAATACGAGTAATGAATAAAGTAATTTATTTTTAGATGCGGAAGCATCTTATACTCGCGCCTTGTAGTGCGCCGTCCGCACCGCTTCTCGAACATTCGACAGCTGATGCGCGTGCATGCGCCGTCGCGCCGTCGCCCACCATCTGTGCCGCGCGCGCTTCTCCTTCGAGAACATTCGACAGCTGACAGCGCATGCGCCGTCGCGCCGTCGCCATCTGTGCCGCGCGCGCGCTTCTCCTTCGAGAACATTCGACAGCTGACAGCGCATGCGCCGTCGCGCTGTATATATACTCAAGGTTGGCGCTCGCTCGCTCAGTTGCCGCTCGTCCGTTGGTTTGTACGGCGCTTCGACGTCCGAAGTCGCCATGTAATGAATGCCAACGAATCCACAAACAGAATGATCGACGTCCCTAAGCCACCGTTCTCAAAGTTCGTCGCAATAAATAAAACACTGCCCTTTCGCATACGTGCCGTACGTGTTCACTCATTCAACACCCCATTTCACAACCACGTTAACCAATTTAGCCATCGACCCAAGTAAGTCGCAATTTAACACCCGTTCACCAATTTCCGCATCCTCCTCAGTGTTCCTCCGAGGGAAGCTGCGGGCAATTTTTTCACTCAGCTGAAATACTTTCGTGCAGTGACCGCTTGGCTCACCGTTACGGGCTTTTAGTCACTGTCACCAATTATTCGCAGCCACGCACACACCTGTTCTATTAGATGACTTGCTAGCCTTGGCTACTACTTTTTAAGAGCAGAGAACAGCTAGAAGAGAACACGGTCGTACCACCGGTATTTTTACCTTATTTAATTTTCGACCTAGCGTACAGCAACAAAGTTCGCCATGCTTCAAGCTTGTTTTCAATTCAGACAATCAAAAGACCAAAGCAAGAATAACGCAATTTTTCCCATGTTTATACAATAAATACCTTGTTAAGGCGTTTAATAGCCGGTCCACAGCGAGCAAGCACAATGGCGACAGTAACGGCCAAGCACGGGCTCTCAGTGTGAGCGGCGTCCTTGTAGGGTAGCCCCACTAGAAGGTACTCAAGAGTTCGACCCATTTCATAGTTCGGAGGCTTCGCTACAATTACCCCGGGGTCGAAGAGGGAGCCGCCTGGCGACCTAACAGCTTGTTATTATGAGTGGGTCATAATAAGCCTTCAGGCGCTCCACGTTGACGATGTCTCGCCCACGGCGGCGCATGTCCGAAGATTGTTCAACGGGTTCGATCAGATAGTTGACTGGTGAGGTGCGCTCGATGACACGGTAGGGGCCTTCGTATTTGGGACGTAGTTTGGAAGAGAGGCCAGCGGCAGAGGTCGGGATCGAGAGCCATACAAGCGCACCAGGAAGGAACGTGGGCTCAGAAGTGGTGCTGGCATCACGGATACTCTTCTGCCGCTCTTGATCTTGCGTCGTAAAAGTCTTGGCAAGCTCGCGACACTCTTCAGCAAGCCTGGCTGTCTCGGAAATAGGTGTACACTCAGATGGATCCGGCGTGTACGGGAGTATCGTGTCCATGGTGTGCGACGGGTGCCTTCCGTACAGCAAGTAGAAAGGTGAAAAACCAGTCGTGCTCTGAGGGGCGGTGTTGTAGGCGTAGGTGACGAAGGGCAGTATATTATCCCAATTAGTGTGGTTGGCAGCGACGTACATAGAAAGCATGTCGCCGAGGGTGCGGTTAAAGCGTTCGGTGAGGCCATTCGTCTGTGGGTGGTAAGCAGTAGTTTTGCGGTGGACAGAATGGCACTCCGTCAGAATGGCTTCGACGACTTCCGACAAGAAGACACGGCCTCGATCGCTGAGAAGCTCTTGGGGTGGTCCGTGGCGCAGTATAAATCGATGCAGCAGGAAGGACGCAACATCGCGCGCAGCAGCCGCAGGGAGAGCGGCGGTTTCGGCGTATCGCGTTAAATGGTCAACGGCAACGATGGCCCAGCGGTTACCAGCCGACGTCAGAGGAAGTGGTCCATACAAATCGATACCTACGCGCCCAAAGGGACGGTCAGGGCAAGGTAACGGTTGTAGACTGGCGTGCGACATGTGAGCTGACGGTTTACGGCGTTGGCAAGTGAGGCAAGAGCGAACGAACTGCTGCACATAGCGGTACATCCCGCGCCAGAAGTAGCGTTGTCGAATGCGATGGTAGGTTTTGAATACCCCAGAGTGCGCGCATTGCGGATCAGAATGGAAGGATTCACATATCTCTGACCGCAGACTGCGGGGTATCACGAGTAACCACTGCCGGCCGTCGGCGTCGTAATTGCGTCGGTGTAGAAGGCCGTCACGAATGGCGAAATGGCGAGCTTGACGACGCAATGCACGCGTGGATGGCGTTGCGGATGGATCAGAGAGCAAGTCGATCAGCGGGCCGATCCAATTATCCTTTCGCTGTTCGGTAGCGATTATGTCAACGTCAATGGCAGAAACAGCAGCCGAGGATACTGAGCAGAGCACATCACCTTCAGGCAGAGGGGAGCGCGAGAGGGCGTCGGCATCAGCATGCTGGCGTCCATTGAGGTACAGCACGCGGATGTCGTAGTCTTGTAAACGAAGAGCCCAACGGGCGAGACGGCCTGAGGGATCCTTCAATGATGAAAGCCAGCATAGTGCATGATGGTCGGTGACGACATCGAATGGGCGACCATACAAATACGGTCGAAACTTTGTAAGAGCCCAGACGATCGCCAGGCACTCTTTCTCCGTGACGGTGTAGTTTGTCTCAGCTCTCGTGAGCGTACGGCTTGCATATGCTACGACATATTCAGGGAATCCGGGTTTGCGCTGCGCCAGGACAGCGCCGAGGCCTACACCGCTGGCGTCTGTGTGCACCTCCGTCGGGGCCGTAGGGTCGTAGTGGCGTAGAATGGGAGGAGATGTCAACACACGGCGGAGCTTCGTGAACGCGTCGTCGCACTCAGACGACCACGAATCGAGGGACCCGTTACTTCCAAGGAGCTTCGTCAGCGGTGATATGATCGTGGCAAAGTTTCGTATGAAGCGTCGGAAGTACGAGCACAGGCCCACGAAACTACGCAGTTCTTTGACGGACGCAGGTTTGGGGAATTCGGCCACGGCCCGAAGCTTGGCTGGGTCAGGAAGAATGCCATCCTTGGACACGACGTACCCAAGGATGGTGAGTTGCCGTGCTGCAAAGCGGCACTTCTTCAGATTTAGTTGCAAGCCGGCATTGCTGACACGTGCAAAAACTTCTTTCAGACGTTGGAGGTGCGTAGAGAAATCTGGAGCGAACACCACAACGTCATCGAGGTAACACAAGCACGTGTGCCATTTCAAGTTGCGCAGAACGGTGTCCATCATGCGCTCAAAGGTCGCAGGTGCATTACATAGACCAAACGGCATGACGTTGAATTCGTACAAGCCGTCGGGTGTGATGAACGCAGTCTTCGGTCGAGCGTCATCAGCCATGGGTACTTGCCAGTACCCCGAGCGCAGATCGAGAGAAGAAAAAAATTCGGCTCCGTGAAGGCTGTCAATTGCGTCATCGATGCGCGGCAGTGGGTAAACATCCTTGCGAGTGATCTTATTGAGCCGTCTGTAGTCTACACAGAACCGCGCAGAACCATCTTTCTTCGCAACAAGAACAACAGGAGACGCCCATGGACTGTCCGAGGGCCGAATAACGTCGCGTCTGAGCATATCATCAACCTGCTCGTTAATTTCCCGACGTTCAGCAGGCGACACGCGGTAGGGACGTTGCCGTAATGGTGGATGGGCACCAGTGTCGATACGATGCGTAACAGCGGACGCACGACCGAGAGAACTTCGCCCGACATCGAAAGAAGAACGATATTCTCGCAACAGGTTCAGAAGCTGGGAACGCTGTACCGACGTAAGGTTGTCATCAATGCAAGGACCAAATACATCAGGAGATGACGAATCAGAAGTGGAAACAGCACTGATGGTACGCAAATTGGGACAACGCGAGTCATCAGGTACGTCCAGGACTTGTGCGTTATCCACTGGTTCCACTCTGCCGAGACATTCCCCTCGAACCAAGGTAACAGTGTACGGGGATGGGTTGGTCACGAAAATAGAGGCGTTGCCCTGGGTGATTTGCACGGTCGCGAAAGGTACTAGCAACCCTTTCCTTCGGCAAGCACGGTCGGATGGCGAAACGAGTGCAATTGTGTCGGAGAGTCCAGCGCAGTAGACAGATACACCCATCGTGGAGCTTGGAGGCACTATGGTATCGTCTTTCACGAGAATCTTGCTCACTTTCGAAGAACTGTCTTCCGGCGTCAAATGCGAGAAGGGGGAGAGTTCAATTTCGGCGGCGGCACAATGGATGACGGCGTCGTTGCGGGAGAGAAAATCCCACCCCAGGATGACGTCATGAGAGCATGCGGGAATGATGATGAATTGGGCGACATACAGAACGTCCTGAACGACAACGCGAGCTGTGCACCCTGCTGTAGGATGGATACGATGCAAACCGGCGGTACGAAGGGACAATCCAGAAATTGGCGTCGTCACTTTACGAAGCAAGCGGCAAAATTTTTCGTCCATAACAGATACTGCAGCTCCTGTGTCAATAAGAGCAGATGCGTGAACACCGTCCACAAGCACGTCAATGACATTAGATGGGCGGCTCTGAGGGCTTTCACAATGCGATAGCATCGCAGTCCTTGCCTCGGGGACTGCGACGACTAGTTTTCCCGCTCGTGCGCAGCTGAACTTGGCCGCATGGGGGACGGGGAACGACGTCGTGGAGACGGTGACCTACGAGAAGATGAAGCTAGGCGAGTTGGCGGTGGCATAGACGGCGTTTCCTCGTGATAGGTACGCCTAATCTGGCCAGCAACAGGCGACGAGATATGGGGCGTCTGTACGCGAGTGCAGTAACGTGCTACGTGGCCGGCGTAACCGCAGGCAAAGCAAATGGGCCGGTTGTCGGAAGTGCGCCATCGGTTCGCCGGGGTAGGTCTTGTCCATGACGCAAGAGCCGATGGACGGAACGGTGGCTGGAAAGGCTGCAGGGGGTGCTGGAGCTGAGTCTGAGAGGTCACGTCAACATACGTAGCCGGCATACCCGCTGCAAAGGATGGAGGTCGTGCGGCAGCTTCGGCGTAAGTCAGTGGGGCGGGCGCTTGAACGACTGGAGGCGGCCTGGCGACCACTTGGGCGTAACTTGGGGGTACAGGAGCCGGAAGCTGTTGTGGGTGGTACGCAGGCATAACCTCCGCTATTTCCTGCTCAATCGCTCGGCGGATGTGGGGGGAAATGGTAGTGGCCGATTGTTGAGCAGCCGGTGGGTGGGCGAAGGGCAGGAGAGAGAACTGCCGTGCGATTTCCTCACGTATGAAGGACTTGAGGTCTGCCAGCAGTGCCACCTGGTCACAGCTCGCCTCCAAGCCTGCAAGCCCTGCATCTCGTGGTGTGGAGCGACGGGTCATCGAACGCTGCCGGCGGAGCTCCTCGTAGCTCTGGCACAGCGTGATGAGCTCAGCTACTGTGCCTGGGTTTTTGGCCAGCAGCATCGTGAAGGCATCATCGGCAATGCCCTTCATGACGTTCCGGATCTTGTCTGATTCGGACATGCTGTCGTTGCATTTCTTGCATAGGTCCAAGACGTCTTCAATGTAGCTGGTGAATGATTCACCGGCCTGCTGAGCGCGTTCGCGTAAGCGCTGCTCGGCTTGCAGCTTACGAACGGCAGGGCGGCCAAAAACGTTGGTGATAGCGGTCTTAAAATCGGGCCAGGTTGCGAAATCAGACGCGTGGTTGTTATACCACATGCCGGCCACACCCGCGAGGTAGAAAACCAGGTTGCCGAGTTTACCTGCCTCGTCCCAATGATTGGGGACGCTGACGCGTTCGTACATGACGAGCCAGTCCTCGACGTCGGTGCCATCCGCGCCGGTGAAGACAGGTGGGTCGCGGATGCGGGGGACACCGGAACATGGCGTCGGCGCAGGAGGAAGCGTTTGCTGGGCGGCGTCTTGTTGCATGGTTGAAGGCACGGTACGGGATCTAAGCTCCAAGGGCATCGAATGTGAACCGAAGATGTTTGAAGGGCACAGCACTCTCCACCAAAATGTTAAGGCGTTTAATAGCCGGTCCACAGCGAGCAAGCACAATGGCGACAGTAACGGCCAAGCACGGGCTCTCAGTGTGAGCGGCGTCCTTGTAGGGTAGCCCCACTAGAAGGTACTCAAGAGTTCGACCCATTTCATAGTTCGGAGGCTTCGCTACAACCTATATAGAAATGCTCCTTAAATATATCGCCAAAACGTTCAATTCAAGATACAACGAGCACCACTCTCGCTGCGACAATGAACTTACTTTAACAAAATACGTCGTACAGTTACCGATGTAAAGATGTTCCGTCATTTCAAGAAATTGTTGAAATGCGTATTTTACACATGCACTAGCCTGACAGAAATGTTTCATACAATAACATAATTTAAACAGGTATACCGACTGCATTGTTCGGTGTGATCTGGGGTCACTTATGCGTCGTGATTATCCTTATTTACAGGAATCGCATCAGCATAGAATTTTCGAATGAAGAAAAACATGAAAAGAATAGTCCCTTGTTATTAGTGATCTGTTTTCACAACTCGAACTATTCAAATATTGATAGCATTGCATATTTACTAAGGCCAAAACATCGTATATACAAAATGAATTCCTAAAGTTTGATATGATGGAGGAGTGGTCTACAGGCAGTCCCCCGGATGCCTGGCAAAGAAGGACACTAGCGAGGCTTCTTGACGATACAAGCAGACAATTTATATACATATTGACAAGTGTGAAGAACACTAGGCGTCGAGAAGCGCCTTTACGTCAAAGAGCTCCGACCACACACGCCACGCGATTTTTAAATGCGAAGCATTTCTTAGTGAACTTCAGCAACTGAGCGTATCTATCTATCTATCTATCTATCTATCTATCTATCTATCTATCTATCTATCTATCTATCTATCTATCTATCTATCTATCTATCTATCTATCTATCTATCTATCTATCTATCTATCAATTTATCTATCTATCTATCTATCTATATATCTATCTATATATCTATCTATATATCTATATGTATCTAGCCGCCTACGACAATTAGCTCTCTTGGTCATTTCGATAATGGTATTGATACCGAACTTGGTATGACATAACATAACTGTATGAAGAACACGTTTGACTAGTCATGACATGAAAATTATGACACGTACATCATGAATGTCATGTTTACTTTTAATGGTCCTGCAGCTCTTAACGTGGTTTCGTTCACAAGGCATGTTGCAAAACTAGTATGGTATGCAACAATTGCTTGGCAAACACAAGCCACAGACACTAACATGAAAATCATGACATGCGTGTCATGTAACAACATGACTACCAGCCTCGCTCATGATGCGCTCACGGCCGTATCACTAGCGTCGCATATTTCAAATTCTGTATTACAGTACGTGAATAAATGACGGAGGTATGTGACTGGTGCAAACAAAATAATCATAAGATGCGTGTCACGTAACAACTTTACTTCATGCCACGCTCATGATGCGCAGATTGATTGATTTGCGGCCTTTAACGTCCCAAAATCAACATATGAATATGAGAGACGCCGTAGTGGAGGGTTCCGGAAATTATGATCACCTGGGGTTCTTTAACGTGCACCCAAATCTGAGTACACATGATGAGCTGGTGGCCGTTTCGCTAACTTCAGTTATACCAAATTCTTTTCACGGAACGAAAATGAATGACAAAGGTATGATTATGGTGCAGACATGATAAACATAAAATGCATGTCATGTAACAACATGACTACTTGCTATGCTCATGTTGCGCTCGCGGCCATTTTGCTTGCTTCTCATGTACCGAACTCCATATTACGTGGCTTAAATGGATGACAGATGTAACTGACACATCGAAACATGATAATGACCACATGCGTGTCATGTAACATCACTACATGTCACAATGATGATGCGCTCTGTGGCCGTTTCGCTAGCTTCACATATGCCAAATTTCGTATTACGTGACGCTAATGGATGACAAAGGTATTCGACTGGTGCAAACGTGATAATCATGAGATGCGTGTCATGTGAGAACATTACTACATGCCACAGTCAAGGCGCCAACACATTTCGATGTGACGTGGCGCGCGTGCTCGCCTACGTTTATTTCGTCGCATCACGCCGGCGTGACAGTGGCGTGATATGTATAGAAGAAATGAGGGAGAACAGGTTTTGATAATAAAAATTATGATAATAAAACTGTGGGCATAATTAGCATTAGCACAATCGCCTCTTGGACGCCTTTGTATACAAGGGTCGTAAGGCATGTTCCTTGTTTTTGTATTATTCGCAGCATCAACCTCTCTTCTGAGGTTGTGCTACGTGTTGCCTGGGTAAAACGCCTAAAAATCTTGCGCCTGTTTTAAAAATGACAGTAAAGACTCGAGTAAGAAAATTGGTTTCATACCAATGAACATTGCAGGGTGGAATTGTATTTTTTGTTGATAGCGTAATGGGAAGAATTGTTTCTAAGCGTATTTGGCACCGACATGACTGCCGGAAACTTACGTCGAGTATTCCTTCAGTTGATGCAGATTACAGCGATTGCCCGGGACGCCACGGCATCAGCGGTGTGTCCGGCTCTGCCGGACATTTCTGTGACGCAAGACTTCTTCATTGAACTTCTTTGCTTTCCTGCGGCCCGGATTGCACTCGACATGACGGCGCTGCCAGTGGTATTAACGTTCGGTTGCGAGCGAATATGCAGCTGGCAACGATGGAAGCACCGTGACAGCGAAGCACTACAAAACCACACCCACCATTCAACCACTTTGGGATCTGGTGCGGACATGGCTGTCGGAAACTTACGTCGAGTATTTCTTCAGTTGATGCAGATTATAGCGATTGCCCGGGACGCCACGGCATCAGCGGTGTGTCCGGCTCTGCCGGACATTTCTATGACGCAAGACTTCTTCATTGAAATTCCTTGCTTTCCTGCGGTATGGATTGCGCTCAACTTGACGGCGCTGCCAGTGGTATCAACGTTCGGTTGCGAGCGGATATGCAGCTGGCAACGATGGAAGCACCGTGACAGCGAAGCACTACAAAAGCGCACCCACCATTCAACCTTTCGGATCTGGCGCCGACATGGCTGCCGGAAACTTACGTCGAGTATTTCTTCAGGTTAGTTACTTTTACCTCCCTGTATACGGTAGGCCATTTAAGAAATCGGTGCCCGATCGCACTGCTGTTCTTTGTTCGGTTCTTTGTTACCTGTCGGCCTTGCACGCTGATGGTGTCGCGTGTGGTCATATGATGAAAATTATTTTGCTGTTATCTGGGGATATAGAGCAAAACCCAGGCCCTCTAACACCGCAACAGGAAAAGCAGATGTTCGACACTATCATGACATTACCTTCAATGCAGATCTCTCAGTCTGCCATTCTTGATAAACTTAGCTCTATTCGAGCTTACCACGAAACGTTACAACAAAATATAACAGACGAAATGCATTCAGTGCAAAAAGAGCAACATGCGCTTTGGCAGCGAGTGGCAGATGTAAATGATAGATTAACGCGCATTGAAAATAACACCCTCCTAGGTAACACGGGCAAAAAAGAACTTGAGCAACTTCCAGCTCAACGTGAATTGCTTGCGCGTGCGTGTCAGGCTATGAAAGATTGTCAGGACGACCTCGAAAGTAGAAATCGTCGAAATAACCTGGTATTTTATGGTTTCCCAGATAATGAGAATGAAACGTGGGCACAGTCAGAAGAAAAAGTTATTTCTTTTTGTTCTAGTGACTTACAGCTAATAATTGCCCCTGACGCAATTGAACGAAGTCACAGATTAGGCCGATATTCGGCGGCGAAGAAAAGGCCCGTCGCAGTGAAGTTTCTATCTTTTAAAGAAAAAGAACGTGTGCTTAAGTCTTCTGACAAGCTAAAGGGAACCAACTTTGGAATCAGTGAAGACTATTCATCCAAAGTCAGACTAGAGAGGCAAAACTTGATACAATACGCTAAAGGAAAGGGTGGTGATTTTAGGGTTCGTTTCAATAAATTATTCATGAATGACCAAATATTCCTGTATAACAGTGCTGAAGATAGAGTTGTGCCTAGTCGTAAATTGCAATCACCTTGAAATATTGTTTTACTGAAAAAACAATTGAGAAAAAATGAACTAACGTGCATAGTAGGTAACTGTCGCCATTTGAAAAACAAAAGAACAGAATTTCTTTCGCTATTAGACATGACTAAACCACACATAGTTTTTGGCACGGAATCCTGGCTCGATACCACCATCGCAGATCAGGAATTCTTTCCGTCGACTTATGCAGTATACCGAAGGGACCGCACGGCAACGGAGGTGGTGTATTCGTAATGATCCATAACAGTATCAGTAGCATTCCTATTCATGGTGTTAGTGACTTGTGTGAATCTGTGTGGTGTAAAGTTGTGCTGAGTGGTGGCTGAACTGTGGCTGTTGGTTCCTTCTACAGGCCCCCTAGTAATACGACAACCGAACCTTTATTTACTTCAAGCAATATTTTGTCAACCCTAAATACAACATACATAATAGTTGCCGGTGATTTTAACCTACCTGATGTTGCATAGTCCTCATTCAAACCGATAATTCACAGTGAATCACTGATACATAGACCTATTCAAGAAATCGTGAATGCGCCTCAGTTATACCAGCTCGTGACAGCCCCCACGAGGGTGTGCAGTACAAGTGCAAGCGTATTAGACCTGTTTTTTTTTTTTTTGCAATGATCAAACGCTTGCTTCCTCTGTTGTTACTGTACCAGGTATTAGTAATCACAAAGTTGTCCTTGTTAAAATGTGCTTAGCTGTTGCTCAACAATGAGCTTCGGGGCCCAGAAAGGTGTTTTTATATGAAAAAGGAGACTACGCTTCTATTTAAACAAAACTAGACGCTTATTTACCTGAGTTTGAAGAACTATGCTCGTGTTCTGACGTGAATGACTTGTGGAATAAGCTGAAAACAAAACTGTTATCTCTAAATGAAACTTTTGTACCATCGCGAGTCATATCAGTCAGACAATGAAATGGTAAACCTTGGCTAAATAAGGAACTCCGAGTGCTCATAAACAAAAGAGATCGTCTCTATCGCAAATATTGTCAAACGTCAGACCTTGAAACATACAAACAGCTGAATTCACTCGGTAAGTAGACAACCAAAGATCTGAGGAAAGCAGAGAAAGCATACTTGAGTGATCTGAGTATTAAGGTGAAAACTAATCCGAAACTCGCCTGGAAATACGTTAAAAGAAAGACAAAGGCTTCTGGTGGTATTCCTGATACAAACGATGGTACTAAATACTTGTCGGACAGTAGAGGTAAAGCTGAATGCTTTAAACGGTACTCTCAGTTTGTGTTTTTGGTTCCGTCAGCGGTTCAAACTACAGTGTGCAACACAGTAACGTTATCGGAAATGGCGGAGTTTGAAATTTCAGAACAAGGTGTTGCATCTCTTTTACAAAACCATAGTGCAAACTCGGCATCAGGACCAGATCAAATCTCAAACTTCAATTTAAAGAACTGTGCCCTTTTAATAAGCCCATTTCTTACAGCTGTGTTCATAAATTCTTTACAACCGGTGCATTACCTGATGACTGGAAACGAGCAAATGTAATTCCTATTTTCTAGAGTGGTGACAAGTCAAGTACTAGCAACTATCGGCCCATTTCGTGAACGTGTGTGTCCTGTAAGACACTTGAGTATATTATATACTCGAACTTGGCAAAGCATCTTCAGACTAACAATTTTTTCTGTCCAAAACAGCACGGTTCCCGTAAAGAGTTTTCCTGTGATACGCAACTCGTAGAATTCACACATGACATCACCGGAACGTCAAATTCCCGTAGCGAAATCGATTGCATTTTTCAAACTTTAGCAAGGCTTCCGACACTGTTACACACTCGCTCCTATTACTGAAATTATCGTGTCGCAATATATCTGCTAACACAATGGCATGGCTACAAGCTTATCTCTCATGCAGGAATCAATGCACCATCATCGATAGCGCATCGGTTTCACATGTAGACGTCATTTCAGGAGTGCCACAAGGCTCCATCCTGGGACCGCTTCTCTTTTTTATTTATATCAATGATCTTGCTGAATGCGTGGACAGTCAAGTGATGTTGTACGCAGATGACTGCTGCATATATCGTGAAATGAAGTGCACTCAAGATTCCGAACAATTGCAGAAAGACCTTGACTCAGTAATAGCATGGTGCAGTACGTGGAAAATGCAGCCTAACTTGTCAAAGTGCTGTGTCATTAGGTTTCCCAAGAAAAAGCAGCCTTTTATCACAAATTACTTCATGGAAAGGATACCATTATCCATGGTAAATGAATACAAGTATCTTGGCGTTGTCATCTGCAGCATACTATCGTGGAACGATCATGTTCGCATGGTATCAGTTAAAGCCAGTCGCGTGCTGAACTTTCTACGCCACAATTTCAGAACCGCCCCTCTGTTCCTAAACGAGTTCTTTACGTGTCAAATGTACGCCCGATTTTAGAATATGCTTGCGCTGCCTGGGACCCGGCCGCAAAGTTACATATTGGTGCATTGAAGCGGATTCAGAAACGGGCCGCCCGGTTTGTGACGCGTGATTACGACTTCACCAGAAGGTCTAGCGAAATTGTTAGTTCACTTGGTTGGCCGTTACTCTCCTCTAGGCGTAAGTATATCAGGCTATGTCTTTTCTACAACCTAATAAACGACAACACTGGGATGTATAAAGGCAATTACATCAGACCGCCAACATACATCTCATCACGACGGGATCATCCTTTGAAAGTGTGCGTATATATGTGCCGAACATCAACGTATGCAAATACTTTTTTTCCTAAAATTACTCACGAATGAAACGGTCTTCCAAAAAAACATTGTGACCGCCCCTTCCACAGCGTTTCCTTCCCTTTTAAAGGAGTATGTGGTCGCATAACGATATTGTATGCTGTGAATGAGGTGTTTTTGATTTGTTTTTATTTTTTGAGTGCCGTGCCCTTCAACTGGTCCCCACTGATTTAAATGTACTTTGAATTTGTAAACCCCCTACAACAATGCTCTCAGAGGGCGCTGTAGGTAAATGTATTAAAATGTAAATTCAAGGTCAAAAGCGGTATCAGCGTCAGTACAAAAGCAGCAAGAGGTAGCCGGATGTACGGGCAGCGTCGAAGCAGCAACCAGGCAGCTTAGCTTGTGCCTCGCGCCCACGTGTCGATGTCGCTGCAGTAGTGGGCATTCCTCTTCACTTTACTTTGTCCCCCGTCGGAAAAGGAGCCATCCTGGTGACTCACGGAGAACAGAGTACGAGTGGGTCGTAATAAGGTTTCAGCCGCTTTACGTGAACAATTTCACGTTCCCGATAGCGCTGGTCTGTAGATGGCGTAATGGGTTCGACGATGTAGTTAACTGGTGAAGTGTGAGAGACAATGTGGTAGGGTCCCTGGTATTTTGAAAAAACTTCGAGTAAAGGCCTGTAGGCACAGCGGGAACCCAAAGCCACACAAGAGTGTCCAGAACAAAGTTAGGCTCCGGGTGGTTATGGTCACGCCGAGATTTTTGTCTCCATTGGTCGATGGTTGTGAACGACTGGGCGAGCTTACGGCATTCCTCGGCGAGGCGGGCAGCTTCAGAGATGGGCGTAGACTCGGAGAAATCGGGGTGGTAGGGCAGAATAGTATCTAGTGTGGTGAAAGGGTCTCAGCCATGTAACATGAGAAATGCTGAAAAGCCCGTAGTCGCCTGTTTAGCAGTATTGTAGGCGTATATCACAAAAGGCAGAATGAGGTCCCAGTCGCAGTGGTCTGAGGCAACATACTTTGATATCATATCCCCTAGGGTACGGTTGAATCTTTCCGTCAATCCATTCGTCTGCGGATGGTAGGCGGTGGTAGTCCGGTGAATAATACGGCACTCGGCAAGGAGTGCGTTGACGACTTCAGAGAGAAACACACGTCCTCTGTCGCTGAGAAGTTCGCGCGGTGCGCCGTGACGGAAAATGAAGTGCCGCAAGAGAAAAGAAGATACGTCGCGTGCTGTGGCAGCAGGCAAAGCGGCTGCTTCTGCGTATCGCGTCAAATTGTCGACAGCGACAACAATCCAACGGTTTCCGGAAGCCGTGAATGGAAGAGGCCCGTACAGATCGATCCCATTGCGGTCAGAAGGCCTGGCTGGGGAAGGAATTGGCTGGACCGGACTAGAGGTATTATGAGGCAGAGATTTCCGTCGTTGGCACTGCGGGCATGACTGAATGTACTTGCGCAAAAAGGTGTAATGCCTCGCCAAAAAAACCGGGAGTAAATCCGAGCGTATGTTTTGAAGATGCCCGCATGTGCGCACTGAGGGTCAGCGTGAAAAGCTGAGCATATTGCAGCACGAAGATGGCGAGGTATGACCAGTAGCCACTTTAGGCCGTCAGACTTGTGATTCCTGCGATAAAGGAGGCCATCGCGGACCTCAAAGTGAGCCGCTTGATGGCGCAACATTCGAAAAGATGGAGAAGTCGACGGATCTGAAAGGAATCGCAGAACAGAGCTGATCTAGTCATCCTTGCGTTGCTCAGGCGCCATGTCACAGTTATCTGGGAACGCATTCATTTCGTCCAAGGCAGATAAACGTGCAGAGTTTTCAGCGGACATAGGTGAGCGTGATAAAGCGTTGGCATCAGTGTGACGTCGGCCAGACCTTTAGACAACACGCATGTCGAACTCTTGCAACCGCGAAGCCCAGCGAGGTAAACGGCTGGAGGGGTCCTTCAACGTGGATAACAAACAAAGCGCATGGTTATCGGTGACTACGTCGAAAGGGCGACCATACAGGTACAATCTACATTTACCTAAAGCCCATATAATTGCCAGACACTCCTTCACTGTCACAGAATAGTTCTTCTCCGCTTTGGGGATGGTACGACTTGCGTATGCGACTACGTACTCCTGGAATCCCGATTTACGCTGCGCGAGCACGGCGCCGAGTCCAACACCGCTGGCATCGGTGTGTACCTCTGTCGGAGCAATCGGGTCGAAATGACGCAAGATTGGCGGCGAGGTTAACAGACGACGCAACTTTTTGAAAGCATCGTCACAGGCGGTTGACCAAGCGTAACTTTTCGAGTCACTGCGTAAAAGTTCAGTCAAGGGGGCGGTGATCATAGCAAAATTCCGAATGAAGCGCCGGAAATACGAGCAGAGGCCAAAAAATCTGCGCAGATCCTTCAGAAACGCAGGTTTAGGGAACTCTGCAACTGCCCGAAGCTTGGAAGTGTCAGGAAGAATACCCTCTTTAGATACCACATGACCGAGGATGGTGAGCTGACTTGTGCCGAAGCGGCATTTCTTCAGGTTGAGCCGAAGGCCGGCGTCAGTTAGGCACTGCAGCACTTCATCTAGCCTGCGTAGATGCGTTGGAAAATCCGGTGAAACTATAATCATGTCATCCAAGTAGCTCAGGCATGTTTTCCGCTTCAGGCCACGCAAAAGATTGTCCATCATCCGCTCGAATGTTGCGGGTGCGTTGCAAAGACCAAAAGGCATGACACAGAATTCGTAAAGGCCATCAGGTGTGAGAAAGGCCGTCTTAGGCTGATCTTCAGGTGCCAGAGGGACTTGCCACTAGCCACTCCGTAGGTCAATAGAAGAGAAAAACTCCGCACCTTGGAGGCAGTCAAGGGCATCGTCGATTCTCGGTAACGGGTAAACGTCCTTTTGAGTTATTTTGTTAAGACGACGGTAGTCAACACAGAAGCCAATTGACCCGTCCTTCTTCTTAACGAGAACGACTGTAGATGCCCAGGGGCTGTTCGAAGGCTGGATGACGCCAAGATTGAGCATGTCAGCTGCTTGGTCATCCATAACCTGGCGCTCGGCTGCGGACACGCGATAGGGTCTTTGATGCAATGGTGCATTTGTACCCGTGTTGATGCGGTGACGATCGGCTGACGTACGGCCGGGGGGAGTATGCTGTCAGTCGAAGGAATAATGGAACTTGTTCAGTAGTCTTAGAAGCTGAGCACGTTGCGAAACGGGTAACGTGTCGGCGATGGAGCTGCTCAGTACGTCCGGCCTAGTAGTCTGCGGCGAAGAGGCGCAGGTCACTCCAGCGACTTCGTGTTCGGCGGAAGGACAAGCCGGCATATCGATAATTGCAGAAGGGTCGAGACTGTAAACACGCCCGACGCACTCACCCTGAAGTAGTGGGACAGCACATGACAAGAGGTTCGAGATGAGCTGTCTGCTGACGCCATCTTGAAGTTCTGGAAGGGCATAAGGTAGCGGCGAACACTTGCGGCGAACGAAAAGGGCAGATGGCGTGAAAAGGGCACTCGAAGGCGGGCGTGTTGCAAGACACCATGATAAGAGCAGAAGAGTGTGGCGGTATGGTGACGTCTTCAGCAACAAAAGTTTGTCCCCGGTTTCATGAGCATCATATAATGGAGCGTCGCCAAACACTTCAAATGCCACCTCAGCGCGAGAGCAGTCGATGACGGCCTTATTAGCAGAGAGAAAATCCCAGCTCAAAATGAGGTCATGGGAGCAGGAATCCAACACTAGCAATTCAACGATATAAATGACGCCATCAATCGCGATACGAGCAGTACAAGCAGCGGCCGGTGTGACATGATCTGCGCTGGCTGTACGAAGTGATATACTAGCTAGTGGCGTCATAACTTTTTTCAGCAAGCGGCATAGTCTAGCACTTATCACTGAAACTGCGGCACCAGTGTCGACAAGAGCGAGTGCAGCGACGCCGTCCACATGTACGTCCAGAACATTCGTTGGTGAAGTAAGAGGCCTTGGTCTTTTCGCTGGCGATGCAGTTCCTGCCTCGGGAACTGGGGCAATTAGTTTTCCCGCTCCAGCGATGAAGGACGACGAAGCATCAGCGATGGCGAGTGACGTCGAGATGATGGCGAGCGGCTGTTAACAGGAGGGCGGTGGTCGGCGTACGATGACGTCTGGTCGGGTGGCTGAGAGCCTGTGAACGAACGGCGCGGTGGCACATAAAGGGCAGGCTTGAAGATCTGATCGTAGCTCTGTCGGTAGACAGGGACGCGCCGACGGCAGTATCGCGCTATGTGGCCAGGTAGCCCACAGGCAAAGCATACTGGGCGATTGTCGAGTGTACGCCATTGTCCACTACTCTGGACGGACCTTGGCTGAGCGAACCGAGGAGTGGGCCGGAGCGGCGCGGCTAAGGGAAGTGACGTAAAAGTCTGAAGAGGTGGTCGAGTCACTACTTCAGCATAGCTTAGAGGTGCATTTACCTCAGCACAGGCAACAGGGCTCGGCAAGGGTGAAGTGTCACGGGCAGATGGCAGAGCCGCTCAAACTTGCTCCTGGATGACCTGGCGAATGTTTTCTGGCAGAGGTGACGCTGGTTAGCCGGATGTTGAAAGCAGCGATACCTGAAGAGCGACCTCAGCACGAAAAAACTCTTTAATCTGTGATAGCAGCGACTGAAGGTCAGATGTGGTGATCAGGCTGGAGAGGGTGTCATCTGGGACGTCAGGGCGTCGCGTGAGGAAACGCTGTCGTCGAAGCTCGTCGAAACTCTGACACTACTCGATGACCTCAGTGACAGTGACAGGGTTCTTGGAGAGCAGCATTTGAAAGGCGTCGTCGGAAATGCCTTTCATGATATGTCGCACCTTGTCAGTTTCTGTCATCAACGGGTCGACACGCCGGCAGAGGTCGAGGATGTCCTCTATGTAGCTAGTGAATAGCTCACCATTTTGTTGGGACCGGCCTCGTAGGCGTTGTCCTGTGCGAAGTTTGCCCACACCAGGGCATTCAAAAACATCTGCGATGCAGGTTTTGAAGGTAGTCCAGGTGGGGATATCCGCCTCATTGTTTCTGTGCCACAGCTTGGCAACATCCGTTAAATAAAACATCACGGTGCCAAGCTTTGTGGAATCGTCCCATTTGTTAGTAGCGCTGGCTCGTTCATACAATTCCAGCATCCTCAACGTCTTTCTCGTCGGTGCCGCTTAAGATGTCGGATTCTCACAAGAGCTGTGCACCGGGACAGCTCCTGCGTGGCGAAGCCATTGGGGGTGTGAAGACAGCGTCGTCACGCATGACACGCGGCATCTTTCGGCTACGCAGTTCCTTGACTGGGGAAGACCGCAGCACTCTCCACCAAAATATAATGTAAATGAAAGGTCAAAAGCGGTATCAGCGTCGGTATAGAAGCAGCAAGAGCAAGCTGGATGTACGGGCAGCGTCGCAGCAGCAACCAGGCAGTCTTAGCTCGTGCGTTGCGCCCACGTGTCGATGTCGCTGCTGTAGTGGGCATTCCTCTTCACTACAGTATAAATAAAAAGTATCTATTTGCTTGCATTCAATTAAAATGTGAAGCACTGTTTATGCTTCACCACAAATCTCACGCAATGGTGGACCGTCACCAGGCAGAGGTATGAGTGTGTCATGTATGTGTGTCCTATATTTAGCCGTGTTTGTGTAACTTGTGTGCGGCGTGACTGCGATAATGCCGGTCATTCACCGAGTTGCGGTTTAGTAACATGCAGATTATTTCGTGTTTGTGTATCCTATGTGCGCTGACAAAATGCTGTGAGGTTTTGTTCGAGGAGAGGTTTCGGGTCGAGTGCAGTGATCGCCATTGTTGTATTGGCATTGGTTGGCTTGGAAGATGCTGCCAAGTGGTCCGCCAATTTGTTTCCTTCTATCTCGTGGTTTCCTGGCACCTAACACACTGCGAGATGCTGTTTGAGTGAGTATACTGTGCATAGGAGTGAGTAAACAGATAGAACAGAATTTTTGTGTTTTTGAGTGTTTTGAGAGTTTTACCATGCTTAGGGAATCTGTGTATATTACTGTCCTTTGTAGTTATGTATGATGTGTTTAATGGCCACAAGTATTGAATGAGCTTCTGCAGTAAAGATGGTTGTGTTAGGATGAAGATTACCGGTATCGGAAAAGGATGGGCCGACCGCAGCAGACGAGACAGAAGAGTTCGTCTTTGAGGCATCGGTGTAGTATTCGGGACTACTCTACTTGTGTTGAAGTTCATGCAAGTATGTGCGGATGTGTGCAGCAGGCGCATGTTTTGTGACTTCCGCAAAAGATATGTCAAAGACTATAAGCTGCTACGGCCATGGCGGCAAATATGCAACAGGAGCCATCAAATGGTGTTCTAGAAGCGGCACATCGGTTTCTTCAGCGAGGCCTCTAACCCGAAGTAAGTAGGGCTGCCTCAACGAAGGACGGCTGTGGAACAGGGCAGAGTAAGACCAATCATTAAACGTGAAATGAGAGGGGTGTTCTTTGTCTGCGTTCACCTTGAGGTAGTACACAAAAGATGTGTAACATCTCTGTAAGTGAAGACACCACCGATTCGATTCCAAATACGGACTTTCTGCGCAGAAAGCCCCCGTAAAAAGGCGAATGCCCAAACGGTGCATGAGGTCCAGCATCTTCAAAGCACATTGAGTCGCAGACTGATAACCAATGGACCCATAGTCAAAGCGGCTGCGATTAAGGCTTCTATACAAATTCATGAGACATTGCCTGACACTACCCCACGTAGTATGTGACAGACAACACGCTTAGAATATTCATGGCTTTAAAACAATTTTGTTTTTAAATTCTTGAGGTGTGGTATGTTGGTCAAGTTTTTGTCTAACATTAGGCCTAAGAATTTCTGCTCGGCTTTGAAAGACAGACGCTGACCGTTCAGTCGAATGTCAGGTTCTGTGTGCATGCCTCTCTTTTGAGAGAACAAGACACACGTGCTTTTTTGTGGGTTCAGTCGGAATCCGTTTTTCTCTGCCCATTTGTAGACCCTGTTTAAACCTAGCTGAACCTGCCGCTTATATTGCCAGGGTGCATGACGTGCAGCCAAGCTGAACGTCATCAACATAAGTACACTAGAACATATTGTGGGGGATGGACCGGTGCAAGGAATTCATTTTGATAAGGAAAAGTGTACAACTAAGTAAACCACCTTGCGGTACTCCCATTTCTTCGACAAATGTTTAGGAGAGAACACTGCCCACACGGACATGGAATGTCTGATTGGACAAGTAACTCTCGACTAGGGAAAACATTCTACCGCGTTCATCCAGGTGATACAAGTCTTTTAATCTGCCAAAACGCCATGTGTTGTCGTAAGCCTTCTCGATATCGAGGAACCCTGAGAGGAAGTATTGTTTGTGGGCGAAAGTGTCTCGGATCTCTTCCTCAATACGCACCAGATGGTCGTAAGTGGATCTACCCCTCGAAATTCACACTGGAATCGGTCGAGTAGATTGTGTGTTTCAAGTAAATGTAAAAGTCGGCAGTTTATTATCTTTTTAAAAAGTTTACAAAGACAGCTTGTAAGTGCAATGGGCCTATAACTTGAAACTGAGGAAGGGTGCTTGCCCTCTTTTAAAAAGGGAACAATTATAGCCTCTTTCCAGGAAACAGGGATGGCGTCAGAAAGCCAGATAGCATTGTATACGCAGAGTAATGGTTTTCGCATTTTGAGCGGCAGGTTTTTTAACATATTATACACGACACGGTTGTAGCCTGGGGCACAATTACTGCAGGAGTTTAGTGATGTTTGTAGCTCAGCTAAGTAGAAAGGTTTGTTGTATGCCTCGCAGTTTGTACACTTGTGTTTAGTTTATGCTTTTTTATTCTTGCTTTATATCTTTGGAAAGCTTCAGTATAGCGTGATGAGCTAGACACGTGCCTCGTAGTGGGCCCCGAGGAAGTTCGCATGATTTTCCAGGCTGTCACCCTTTGTGTTGACGAGTGGCAGTGAATGTACTTGTCTTCCAGCTACCCCACGAACCACATTCCAGACTTAAGCCCCTTGTGTATATCAATTGATTCCTGATAAAAATTTGTGCCAGCTTTCTCTTCGGGCTTGCCGGTGCGCTTTCCTGCCTTGATATTTTTTTTTTCCTAAAGCTGTCAAGGTTTTCGGCTGTCAGTGAATTCTGAAGCAATCCCCATGCCTTGTTCTGCTCCTTTCGCGCATTACGACACTCAGTGTTCTACCATGGAATGCGTCGCTTGCCGGGCTGTCCAGATGTTTGCGGGATGCACTTGGCTGCTGCCTCAATAAGGAAAGCTGTGAAATATTGCAGACCTTCATCTATGCTTAACCCACATATGTCTGTCCAACCCAAATGAGTAATTCTATAAAACTGTTCCCTTTCGGCTTTGCATATGGGAACTCGTGAAGGACATTCGAATGATGCTTGTGTACTTGAACAACAATAAAGTGGTCCCTTCCGTAGGGATTCTTTATAATATTCTTTTGGAGTAGTGGTAGAAGTGAAGGAGATGCAATACTGAGGCCTATGGAGGAGTAGGTTTTGTTTGCAAGGTTATAATATGTTGCCTCTTTCCTATTCAACAGACAAGCACCTGATGAAAACAGGAACTGCTCAATGAGGCGACTTCGTGTATCATATCGACAGTCACCCCATAAACCGCTGTGAGCATTCAGGTCCCCTAAAACAAGATAAGGTTCTGGTAACTCATCTATGAAAGCCTAGAATTCATGTTTTTCCCAACGGTGTGGCGGCAGTATGTATAGAGAGCAGATGGTGACAAGCTTATTCAATAGAACTGCTCAAACAGCCACTGCCTCTAGGGATATTAGTAGTGGTACATGAGTACATGCTACTCCTCGATTAACAATAATGACTGCACCACCAGATAATGCCACAGCATCGTCTCTGTCCTTACGGAAGACAACATATTCACGCAAAAAAGTTCTATTCTTGGATTTTAGGTGTGTTTTCTGTACACACAGCTCTTTTGGAGAATGTTTGTGTAGAAGTTCTTGGATATCATTGAGGCTTCGAAGTAGTCCTCTTACCTTCCATTCTATTCTTTGTATCTCCATTATGGGAGTAAAGAAGTGCTGTGTGTACGAAATGAGTGTGGCTAGTGTAGGATCTTACAGAGCCTCTAGGAGGCCCACTAAATACTGTTTTGTCTTTTTTAGAGTGGTCGAAGTGACCTTGCCGCTCCTTTGGCGCAGTCTGCGCCGATGCACTGGATGTGTCCATCGCCTCAGGAGAGACGACAGAAAATGTTTTCATTGTAGGCTTCGTCGCGACAGACGGAGCCTTCCACCTCACTGGGCCGGAGGTCAAGAGGACACCTCTTTAGTTCGTGTGGTGCCCTGGCTGCTGCCAGGGTTCACAGCGGCCTTTGATGGGGCTGTATTCAGGGAAGGTGGGCCAGTCGAGGCTGCTCCTCCAGTGGGGGCTTGTGCGTATGCCTCGGCACACTAGGCGTGGTCTAAGGCATTGCCAAAAACTGAAGTGGTGCTGGCCCCCCTCGCACCACTTCGGCATGCGATGTATTCCCTGCGAAATGCAGAGAAACGCGCTGCCGCGCTTCATGAAAGCTTATGTTCAATTTAAACTTTGTGATTATTATTTCTTTGTTCCTGTTCCTGGCCACGCATGACCAGGAATAAGCGAGATGGTCACCCTAACAGTTGGCGCAGTGGGCTTGTCACTGACAGTCATCGTCAGCGGTATGACCTTTGATGCCGCATTTCGCGCAGGTAAGTTGTTCTCGGCAGCTCTGGGAGCCATGTCCGAAACTCTGACACTCAACGCAGCACCGCGGGTCGGGTATTTCGGGTCTGACTGGCAGTTTAGGATATCATGTTGCTATTTCAGTGGGGAGAGTGCTAGATGCAAAAGTGATAATCAGAATTAGAGTCTGAAATGCTTATTTTCCAACGAAATTGTTGGGGGTCCTTCAGGTGAAAAGCTGCATAGCACAGCTTGAAAGTGGCTGAAGGCCATGATGTGTTTGATGGGGTTTCTTTTTTTTCTTCTTATTTTGATACGCTGCACCTGAATGACATTTTCGTCATTCCTGTCTGTTAGAAGTTCCTCATCAGAGAGGTCCATCAGGTCTCCATCTGATACAACACCATTCACGGTGTTTATGGTTCGATGCGGTGGGATGGTGATAGGCTGATCACCAAATGATGTGAGCCTCTGGTACTGTGCGTGGTCTTTTATTTCGAGTAGCAGGTCACCACTGGTGGTCTTTGTGGCTTTTAGCCCATGCCTAGCGTTTCTATAAGGTATTGTGATAATAGTAAAGGTGAAATGCTTCTAGCTATTTTTACTTTCCTTTCACAGTGGATGATGTGGTATTTCAGAAAGTTATTTTTCTTGTTTGGTAGAAATTTAAAATTGCATCGGTGCACCACTTCTTGTAGGGGCGATTGGTTGTGAGAGAGCTATGAGTTCCCATAAATTAGGTAGCTTATTCGGGGGTCATGCCAGCCACCCACCACCGAGCCTAACAAGGGGCCACTGCGAGACGCGAAAGAGACGCAAGCACTAGCCGTACATGGCCGCTATAACCTAATATATCTACCGAAGGTTGTATATGTACACCAGGTTAACTCTTGCCACCAATAAGTGTGGAAGTAAAAAGAACTAAGAAGAAACCACAAAAATTGAAAGTAGTTGAAAAGACGAAGATGGAGATAGAGGAGACAAGAAGAGGCGACTGCCAATTTCCCCTGGGTGGATCAGCCCAGGTGTGCCGTCTAGGTGAAACCGGGGCCAAAGGGGTGTGTTGCCTCTGCCGTGGGGCCTTAAAGGTCTAATCACCCGGCGTCGGCTCAACCCCCAGGATCCCCTTTTCCCCGGACACGGCAAATCCACGCATGGCTAGGCGTGAGAGGGAGCAGAAACTCGCCCGCCAGTTCGGGTCCGTGATGTCGCTACACAACAAACGCCTACTTGCGCAGGCGCCCCTGCGGGGACGTGATGACGTCACCATCACATAAACGTTGCCAAAGTTTGTGACGCCACCATGTTGCCTCTATATGATATCATCGCTTTACACTGTCTCCGGGATCGGCCAACCAATCACAAATGCAGTGCAAAACAGAGTGAGTTAAACTACGTTCGATGCAGAAAACTCTCGGGGGGGGGGGTGTCAATTTAATTTTTCAGTTGAAGAAACACAGCGTCTAAGTCCCATCGAACTGTCTAAGACACAGCACAATTTGAGAGTTGCTTTTGGTAATGGTGACGTAAAGGGTAAACTTATCCAGTTATAGATCTTGTCACCAATTAGTCATGTTAGTCATACTAGGGTGCCGATCAATAACAAATTGAACTAAACACAAGTTACGCAAAATACCTTCTTTTTTGTAGTACGGTGCCCACACCGACAGACACATACCTCTTCGTATAAGCTATCTAAAAACCCATTTATCCGAGAAACTGAATAGGGCAGGAGGAAGACAGAAAAGAAATCGAACTCACAAAATAAGAGTTCTCAAACGCATTAGCATGAGTTAGTCAATTCATGCGCACACACCTGCCACATTGTAATGGTTCTTTATATGATTTCCAGCTTATGATAATCTGTAGCACGTCTACACTTGTCATTCCACACATAACTGAATTAAGCCTCCTTCGCTCATGATAAAGTGCGTTCAGAAAGCTTTCATCAGACGGCCGAGTATGTGTGTGCCATTGCAGTGATATACTAGCTAGACGTAAACAAACCAGATCTGCTTTCGGACCCCACAAACACATTCTAAGCGCGGTGCGTCAATGCAGTATTACGTTGCAGGGACATAGTATTCAATGTCGCCAAAATTATTGCATTGTTGGCTAACAGCCGCAGAAATATCAGGCGCGTAGCAGGCACCTGCCGCTTTGCTGCAGCTATCATTGCGGAAAAATGTATTGATATTTGGGATTTAACGTCCCAAAGCCACCATATAAATATGAGAGATGCCGTAGTGGAGGGCTCTGGAAATTTTGACCCCCTGGGTTCCTTTAACGTGCACCCAAATCTGAGCACACGGGCCTACATCCGTCGCGAGAAAAACCCACGATGAATGGATTGATATGGCTGTACCCTTAAGATCGGGCGGTGGCTATCGCCTCCATGCCATAATACTTGGTGAATCAAAAACTAGATTTATTTTTTTCCCTTTAAATAGTGAGGTTGAGGACTCGTACTTTGCAGTGAAGGTTTTAATTTTCACTCATGCCTTGCCTTTAGCCACCAATCATATAACCTCCTTATAGTTAAATCTACTCGCTTAAAGTCTACTTTGCCCTCACTTTTCCTAAACCTCAGGGCATTGAAAAACTCTGCGCTATCATCCTGAACTTTAGGGCGAAGCCCTTTACAGAACATTATCAAGTGTTAGGCAGTTATCTCTTCCTGTGTACACGCACTGCATACCATGTCTGCCTCTTCGTATTAGGCCCGATATGCCTTGGTTCGCAATACTCCTGTCCTGGCCTCAAACGGTAGAGAACTACCCCGAGTAATATCATAGATCCTTTCTTGGGCAATTTCCTGCTTAAGAGTTCTGTAGATGTCTAGTGCGGACTTTTTAATCATGCCAATTCTCAATATATTGGTCTCATTTTCCTTCACCTTCTTCTTAACCGATAATGTTTTTTGTTTGTCCCCCTGTCGTTTTCTAAACATTAGTAGTCAATTTTCTCGTTCGCTTCCTCTATTTTGTATTGCCATTCTTCATGTAGAAATAGCTGAATACCTTCCTAGCCCAACGCTCCTCGCCCATTTCTCTCAATCGCTTCTCAAATTTTATCTTGTTGCTGCTCTGCCCTCAGATGATGTCCATCCCATATCACCTTGTACTCCCTGATTTGGTGTATTATCGTGAGTTCCTAAGGCAAGCCTACCTATTTCACGTTGCTCAATTTATAATCTCGCTTGAACTTCTGATCTCATCCACAAGACCGCTTTGCCGAACGTCAGACCAGGAACCATGACCCCTTTTCATATTCCTCTCACATACTAATACCTATTGTAATTCTACGGTGCCCTGTTTTTTATCACCGCTGCATTCCTGTTACCTTTAGTGTTCACG
Organism: Rhipicephalus annulatus; assembly: GCA_013436015.1. Taxonomy (NCBI): domain Eukaryota; kingdom Metazoa; phylum Arthropoda; class Arachnida; order Ixodida; family Ixodidae; genus Rhipicephalus; species Rhipicephalus annulatus. Next base: position 38,444 of record WOVY01003440.1, read on the forward strand.
TATATTTTGTGTTCCCTTAGGTACTCGGCCTCTTTTTTTATCCATACGCCCAGATATTTATATTTATCTGTTACCTCTAGTGTGATCTCCTGTATTCTAAGCTCATTACCCTCATTGTCAATAAAAATTATGACTGCTAATTTTTCCTTACTGAATCTGAAATCTAACCTATCTCCCTCATTACCGCAGATGTTCACTAAGCTCTGCAAATCTTCCTTGTTGTCGGCCATTCGCACTATATCATCTGCGTCCATCAAGGCTGGTAGCACCTGTTCGATACGTTTCCCTTGTTTGACGAGAGAGAGAATGAAGCCCAGTCCACTTCCCTCTAATTTGGCCTCTAATCATCGTCGGTCAATCATAAATAACAAAGGTGACAGAGGCCACCCCTGCCTAAGCCCCCGTTTTACTTCTGTGGGCTTGGATACCTGTTTTTCCCACTTTAAAACTGCCTTGTTACCTTTAAAGATATTCTTTAAAAGATTACTGACTCCATCTTCTACACCTGGTGCGTCCAGTATTCCCCACAAGTCCTCTTCAACCATGCTATCGTATGCTCCCTTGATATCCATAAAATGCTAGCCACAGGCACCTGTGTTTTTTTTCTGCTACGTCGATGTACTGCGTCAGTGAGAACATATTGTCTTTTAACCTTCTTTGTTTCTGAAAGCCATTATGCAGTTCTCCCAGCACCCCCTCATCCTCTACCCATGCCTGCAGTCTTTCCTTTATAATCTGCATCGCCAGCCTGTACACCACTGATGTCACTGTTATAGGACGGTAGTTGTTTATGTCAGCTTTGTCTCCCTTTCCTTTATATATCATGCTCATCTTGCTAAGTTTCCATTCATCGGCAACTTCCCCATCGAAAATTATTATGCTCACTGCCTCCCTCAAAGCCTGCTTAGACTTCGGACCTAATGTCTTTATCAGCATAATCCCCGCAGGGGCGCCTGCGCAAGTAGGCGTTTGGTGTGTAGCGACACCACGGACCCGAGCTAACGGGGGAGTTTCTACTCCCTCCCACGCCTAGCCGTGCGTGGCTTTGCCGTGTCCGGGGAAAAGGGGATTTTGGGGGTTGAGCCGACGCTGGGTGATTGGACCTTTAAGGCCCCCTGGCAGAGGCAACACACCTCTTTGGCCCCGGCTTCACGTAGACGGCACCCATGGGCTGACCCACCCAGGGGAAATCGGCAGTCGCCTTTTCCTATCTCTCTCTGCCTATATCTTCGTCTTTATCTCTCACTATCTATCTGTCCTGTATTCTACTCTCTTATGTTTACTTCCAATTTTCCTGGCAGCAAGGGTTAACCCTGTGCAAATAGCCTACCTTGGTCTAGGCGCATTGGGTTATGACAGTGTTGTACGGCTGACGTCTGCAAGCTTTCAGCACCTGCAAACTTGCATCGTCCCCTTGTTGGGCTCCGTGGTGGGTGGCCGCCAACGCTGCTGAACAAAATAAAGACTGGCATGCATGGCACATTCCCTCTACTACCTGATCGTACCGGCCTAAAGCGGGTACGCACCGACGACATAAATCTCTTCAACCAGCCAATAGAAACTTTTCCCCACTTCCACGTCATTCACTGCGAAAAAACTGGAAAGCAAGCCAGGACCGTATCTCCTTTCGTAGTTGCCAGGTGTCTTACGGAAACGCTCGGGGCTGGATACAAAGTAACCAAAATGGCGAGCGGAGACCTTCTTCTAGAAATTCGGGACAAAGCACAATTTGTAAAGCTAAACAGCCTTTCAACGTTTGGTGACGTACCGATCACCGTAACACCACACCGATCCATGAACATCACTCGAGGCGTGGTATCTGATTCAGACTTACTTGAGCTCACCGAGACTGAACTTTTGGAAGGGTGGAAGAGCCAAAATATCAATAATGTACAGAGAATTATCATCAGAAGAGATAATAAGGAAATACCAACGAAACACTTGATACTCACGTTTGCATCCAGTAAACTACCAGATTCCATTCAAACAGGGTACACAAAGACATCTATCAGGCCGTATATACCAAACCCTCGTCGTTGCTTTCAATGCCGGAGGTATGGCCATGGCTCTAAAACCTGTCGTGGTCGCCAGACGTGTGTACAATGTGGAGTTCTAGGCCACGTGTATGAGAACTGCAAACAAACGCCACACTGTGTAAACTGCGAAGGAAACCATGCCACATATTCACGCTCCTGCACATACTGGAAAAAAGAAAAAGAAATAATTACATTGAAGGTGAAGGAGAACATTACGTTTAAGGAAGCACGGTGAAGAGTCGCTCCAGTTTATGGACCTACATACGCTGATGCGGCGCGTCAGGGGGCACCGCCGCACCAGCCCTCGCCACCCCTTCGGCCCGCGCAGAGCGAGCCGTCGGCTGTGGCACCTGCCCCCAAGGCGGCTGTAGCCCAGGCTACACCACCTACTCCCAAACAGAGACCGGAGACTCCAGAGTCTTCGGGCCTCAAGGCCTCCCCTCACCAGGTGAGGCCCAAAATCCGAACTAACAGCCCGCACGTGTGGGCATCTAGTGCCTCCGAGGAGGCAATGGATACGTCGGCACCCTTGGTGCCGAAAGAGCGGCGTGGCTCTTTGGAGCGCGCCAAGAAAACAAAAAAGCAAATAACAGGGCCTGGTGACGGCCCTGTTAAGTGAACTCAAACTCCCCGTCTAAACAGCCACTCGCTTTTCGTACACACAGCATTATTTTACATTCACCATGAACACTCAAATTATACAATGGAACGTCAGAAGCCTTCTCAGAAACCTTGACGACATCCAAGAACTCTTACACGAACACTCACCAAAAGTGCTGTGTGTACAAGAAACACACCTTAATTCATAACACACAAGTTTTCTTCGTAAGTATGCCATTTTTTGAAAGGACCGTGATGATGCCATGACATCATCCGGAGGTGTTGCCATCATAGTGAATCAAGGAATTGCATGCACACACTTACAACTCCAAACATCCCTTGAGGCAGTGGCTGTTCGAGCGGTTCTTTTTGATCAACTGATCACAATCTGCACTATTTACATTCCTCCTAGCTATCAGCTGCAAAAACGTGATTTACACTTTTTAATTGATGAACTTCCGGAACCTTGTGTTCTCCTTGGAGACTTTAATGCGCATAGCAGGCTATGGGGTGACTCTCGGTATGACGCGCGAGGTCGACTGATCGAACAGTTCCTTCTCTCGTCGAGCGCGTGTCTCCTAAACCAAAAAGAACCAACCTATTATAATCTCGCCAATAACACCTACTCCTCCATAGACTTAAGCATAGTATCTCCATCCCTTGTGTCTCTACTCCAGTGGAAAGTCGTCAGTAATTTGTACGGAAGCGACCACTTCCCCGTAGTTTTGAGCACAAATACAGTAACTGAGTGTCCACCACGTGTTCCCAAGTGGCTCAAAAACAGAGCCGACTGGGAACAGTTTTATACCATCGCTCGTCTAGGTTGGAATGACATAAGTACTTTGAATATTGATGTTGCTGTCAACTACTTCACAGCATTTTTGATTGATGCTGCAACAAAATGCATCCCACAAACAAATGGACACCCTGGAAAACGGCGTGTGCCATGGTGGAACTCTGAATGCCGAAACACGCACAAACAGCAAAACAGAGCTTGGGGGCTGCTTCGGAACTTACCGATAGCCGAAAATCTTGACACCTTCAAGAAAATACAGTCTCAAGCTAGGAGAACGCGTCGGCAGGCTAGAAAAGAAAGCTGGCAGAAGTTTTTGTCAGGGATCAATTCATACACACAAGAGGCCAAAGTCTGGAACATGGTCGGTAGGATAGCAGGGAAACAAGTACACACACTTCCACTCGTAAACACTCAAGGTGATACCTTTGAAGATCAGGCAAACTTCCTCGGGGCACATTTTGAACGGGTATCCAGCTCGTCCCACTATACTGACACTTTCGAAAATTACAGAACAAGAACAGAAAAGCAGACACTCGAACACAAATCCACTAGATACGAGGCATATAACCAAGCTTTCAGTCTAGCGGAGCTCCGAACATCCCTAAGCTCCTGCAGTACTTCTGCCGTAGGTTCTGACCGTGTGGTGTATGAAATGTTAAAAAACCTACCAGCCGAAACACGAAAAACCCTACTTTGTTTGTACAATGCTATCTGGTTTTCTGGCACTATCCCTACCTCCTGGAAAGAGGCTATTATTATTCCCATTTTGAAAGAGGGCAAGGACCCTCCTTTAGCTTCAAGTTATAGGCCTATTGCACTTACAAGCTGCTTGTGCAAAGTATTCGAAAAAATAATAAACTGCCGACTTGTACACATCCTTGAAACAAACAATTTGCTCGACCCATTTCAGTGCGGGTTTCGAGAAAGTAGATCCACCACAGACCACCTTTTTCGTATCGAGGCACAGATCAGAGACGCCTTCGTCCATAAACAATATTTTCTCTCTCTGTTCCTCGATATCGAAAATGCGTATGATACATCATGGCGATTCGGAATTCTAAGAGACTTGTCCTACCTTGGTGTGCGCGTAAGAATGTTTCATGTAATCGAAAGCTACCTGTCAAACCGGACATTCCGTGTCCGTCTGGGCAGTGTGGTCTCCCAAACATTTGTCCAGAAAACAGGCGTGCCACAAGGTGGCGTACTTAGCTGCACACTTTTTATTATCAAAATGAATTCTTTGCACTTGTCTATTCCCCGCAATCTGTTCTATTGTACATATGTCGACGACGTTCAGCTTGGCTTCAAGTCATGCAACTTGGCCATGTGTGGGCGGCAGGTTCAGCTGGGTTTAAATAAGGTCTCCAAATGGGCAGAAGAAAACGGATTTCGACTTAACCCACAAAAAAACCCGTGTGTTTTGTTCTCTCGAAAGAGAGGCATGCACTCGGAACCTGACACTCGACTGAACGGGCAGCGTCTGTCCGTCAAAGCTGAGCATAAATTCATAGGCTTAATCTTGGACAACAAGTTGACCTTCGTACCGTACATCAAGTATTTAAAAACAAAATGTTTAAAAGCCATGAATGTTATAAAAGTGTTGTCACGTACTACGTGGGGTAGTGATAGGCAATGCCTCATGAACCTCTATAGAAGCCTCATTCGCACCCGCTTAGATTATGGGGCCGTTGTCTATCAGTCTGCTACTCAAAGTGCCTTGAAGATGCTGGGCGCCGTGCACCATTTGGGCATCCGCCTTTCTACGGGTGCTTTTCGCACCAGCCCCGTAGAAAGCCTTTATGTGGAGTCAAATGAGTGGTCGCTTCATCTGCAGAGAACTTACATATCCTTTGTTTATTTCCTTAAGGTGAAAGCAGACAAGGAGCACCCCTCATACTCTACAATTATTGATTTGTCAAGCTCAACTCTGTTTCAAAACAGGCCTTCGATGAGGCAGCCCTTCTCAGTTCGCCTGAAGTGTCTAGCTGAAGAAACTGCAGTGTCACTTGAACATAGTTTAATGGCTCCTGTAGCATACCCGCCACCGTGGCAGTGGCAGACTATAGACTGCGATGTGTCTTTCCTAGAAGTTACAAAACATGCACCTATTGCCCATATCCGAACATACTTTTTGGAACTTCAACACAAATACACACGTCCTGAGTTCTTCACAGATGCCTCCAAGTACTAACTCCTCTGTGTCCTACGCTGCTGTCGGCCCATTCTTTTCGGATGCTGGCCCTCTACATCCACGCACAAGTATCTTCACAGCGGAAGCTTACGCGATACTTGTGGCAGCTAAACACATCAAACAATTACAAATACAAAAAGCAGTAATTTACACAGGCTCCCTCAGTGTGGTAACGGCTCTGCACAGTCTTAAAAAACAAAAAAACCCGGTCCTTGTCTCACTTTACTCCATTTTGTGCACACTGTACACACTCAAACAACATGTTGTAGTGTGCTGGGTGCCAGAGCACCGTGAGATCCAAGGCAACGTGAGGGCGGATCAGCTCGCTGCATCCGTCCATGAGAGCACCGCCATTACATCCACATCAATCCCGGCCCTTGATCTTAAGCCGTCTCTCAAACGAAACCTCCGGGACTACTGGCAGAGCAAGTGGGATACACAGACACAAAACAAACTACACATTATTAATCCACACCTTGGCCATTGGCTGCCAGTATCAAAATCGCGTCATACAGAGGTTATACTAACGAGGCTCAGGATAGGACATACATACACGACACACACATGTCTATTGTCCGGTGGCAATCCACCATTGTGTGACAGATGTGGTGAATCATTAACCGTCCTTCACATGTTAATCCAGTGTAAACACTTAGAAACTATAGGAAAACAACATTTTACATTACCCTACCGACAACATATACCTTTACACCCTGCAATGTTCGTTGGTAGGGAACCGCTTTTTAGTCATAAATTATTGTTAGCGTTTTTAAAAGAAATTATTATTTTCAGGTCATACACCCGGGCATTCCGTAGCACGACCTCTCTAGAGAGGTTTTTGCTGCGGCGGATGCACAAGAAAGCACTTGCCTCACGGCCCTTGGACGCAAGGGTATGAACGAGTGAGGCACTTGTGCTAATGCCATTCATATCCACCATCGTTTTTTTATAATCACCAACTCTTGTCATCTATCCTCACCACACACACCTTTCATGGCATGGTCATGATTTTATTACTTGTATGTTTTTACCCGCATTACCGCGAGGAATTTTTATGGCCCTTATACAGCCGCTTATCACAATCATTGTCCATATTCTTAGTAACATGAACTGGCGCTCTTTGGCCGTGAAATGGCCCTTGCGCCACAAAACTTCAAACATCATCATCATTTATCAGCATAATTGGAAAGCCCTCGGGGCCTATTGATGTACTACTAGGAACACTCTTTTCAGCCCTTTCCCACTCTCGTTGTGAAAGTGTAGCCATTGCGCCACTTGATTCAACCTTGTCTGTTGTGGTGAATAAAGCACTTCTTTGTTGAACTTTTTCACACCCTTATCTTATATAATTAATAGCTTCGTCCCCTTCTAGCCTAGCACCTTGAGCTGTAGTTATGAACCTCTGTTTCAGGCTCGTCTCATTTCTTAGGGAGTTTAAATGGTTCCAAAATTTTGCCGCTGCCTCTTTAATTTTCATGTAGTTCTGCAAGCCACAGAGCTCCCTTTCTTCTAAGTTTTTCATTGATCAAAAGGGATGCATTCCTTCTACAGCTTAGAAAGTTTTCCCATTTTCTTTCAACATCATCTGCGGGTGACCCCGCTGCTTAGCATGCCTGTTTTCCCTAGAGGCTTCCTTGCGTTTTTCTCTGGCTCTCTTAACTTCCTCATTCAATCAACTTTTGTCTTTGTGTCTTCTTTTCCGGGTTGACTTGTCACGTGCCTTAGCAAGCTCTAGCTCAAACAGTCTAATTAGATTCATGTATATTCACACTGTTTTATTATTCACAGTGAATAATTTCTCATTTGGTTTAGTAGCTATTTCTATTTCTTTTCTGAATAAAACTTTTCCTGTAGTTGCTCTTCTTGTCTCCTACCCACTTTCACTGCTCTTCCAAAACTTAGCTTGATACGTTTATGATCACTACTCAGGCTTCTGGGTCCATGCGCATAGCCGAGGGTGGGTGCGATAAGCCGGGGTAGGAGGTACAGAAGAGTATTTTTCGAGCCGAGGCATGGGCGAGCTCATTGTCTGTCTCTCTGCAGTAACCGGGTATTCATATCAGATGTTTCCACGCCCTCTGAGCGTGAGGACGAGAGTTTATCTATAAGCATTCCCCTGAGCTCATCATACATCCTATGTGACATCAGTCTGGCATGACAGCGGGTCTAGCACAACAGCGCCACAGTGCGGAATTTCACCGAAAGAGGTCCCCACTCCTCCCATGTATTGGCGTGGCACTTTGAACACTCCACCATAGTATAGGTTACTTAGTCGTGGCACACAACAGAACTTCAGACCCTGCCAACGCTTCTTTGCGGTGACTTCCGCCATCGCAAAAAGACGACTTCCTAAAGGAAGCATGTCGTTTGAGTGCGCCAAACTGACAACCCGGCGCCAAAGTTCTCCGCAACAACTTTAGGACGCGTGCTTCCGCTGCTGTGAGAGAATAAAACATTTAATTGTGAGCAAGGAAAGAATTTCGGTGAGTGGGATCCTTAGTCTGGGATGTCATTGGCACGGGCCGCTGTCCTTGTTCTTCTCACGAGGGCCTCTTGAGTCTTCGGATCCGAGCTGGACCACCTTTACCGAGAACTTACAAGGCCGGCCCATCACCACCTTTCCCATCGGGATACGTCACGACTAGCGGAAGGAAGCTGTAGATTGGGCCGAGGAGGGTAAGCCGATGGGATGCACCCACATGCACCCCGCTAAGCCAATGGGGCGAGAAGGCGGCGTGTGATTTTGTCTCTCCCACGTCTCTACTTTCCCAAAGGTTATTAGCTTGGCTAGCGTTGGCCTGTATTATTGGCTTTGACCGCTGTGGCTAGTCTGCGTAAATTTGCAAAGTAAAAAATGCAAAGCTTTTTTTCGCTGCATAATTCTACTGAGTGAATGCATTTGTGTGCAATATTACATACAAGCTATGCATTCTATTAAAAATCTCAAATCAGTGAATGTTTATTGCAAAAAAGCGACTTAATGCGAAGATTCGCAACTTTGTCGGATTGCAGCATGGATCAGTTGGCTACACTGAGTCATAACCTGCGTGGTGAATGTGTGGCTGCGTGGTTGCTTTGTTTGCGCAAAGTTTGGTCAATTTTTGCTCTCTTTATGAGGAGTTATTGCTCTTGGTGATAGGAACAGTGTGCTGCCACACTTAAGCATGCCTGGATCTTGCTGTTCTCCGAATTGCGAGTCCAACTACGATGCGAAGCGTTCAAGTGTACGGGTCTGCAGGTTCCCAAGTGACCCGCAGCGGAGAGCAGCGTGGACAAAGGCTGTTTCTCATGAACATTTTGCGCTTTCTAAACATACAGTGATAAGTGTCAATTTTTTGTTATGCTACGTGCAGTTCCAACGTATACTTCTTATTTTATCAAGATGCGTATTCGTTATCTACAGCACGCTAGCTCTCTCGTTTGTAGTGATCAGCGTGGTCTGTGTTCTTCACTGTTTCGTTCGAACTGTTCATGTATTGTGCAGCTAAAAAAGCATGTTTTCTTTTCTTTTTCAGCTTTGCGAGAAACATTTCGCTGTGACGGACTTTGACAGAATGGCAACATACACGGACGTGCGGACTAGTAAGGTGATTTAGGTGTCTCTGGAACGCGTTCGCCTAAAAAAAACCTCAGTCCCCAGCGTGTTGGTCAACTGCCCCAGGTATATGTCACGTCCGACACAGTCCGCTCAAAAGGCACCCGAAGAAAAGAAAGCCCGATTAGAAGCGGCCTCGTTGCGTACAGCTATTGAGCTTTATGTAGCTGCAGAAGAAGAAGAAAAGCGGAAAAACAAAGTCGGCAGTTTCGCGGAGTTTAGCCGTGCTCTTTCAAACTTTTCGGTGTCGGAATTCTGGGCTGTAATCATCAAGGACTCAAAGGTTCTGTTTTTGGACCTAGCACTTCACCGCGCCCCCTCTGTGCGTAGTTCGGTGACTTTGTCAGGCGACTTGTGCATTGACGTGTTTATCGGAGAAGCCAGCATCCAGAACCTTTTCAGTGTCAATGTGCCTTCACCTTTCCGAGACCTTAGGCAACTAAATGAAGTATTGCAGTCTGTTGAGCTACTACAGGTGAGCCGCTCTGCTGATGACAACCAAAAATCTCACCGTCTTCTGGAAATTGTGTTGATGCTGCTGCAGGATGTGTGCAGTGAGTACCAGTTGCAAGAATGGCATGGATGGCATTTCGAAGTACTCAAATTTGTAAGCAGCCAATTGGAACTTATTTTGAAAAATTCACCACGCTACTCTCCAGAAATGCTTGTTTTTGCAGTACTGCTGTTTACCACAACCCCGCATGCCTATAACTTCATCCGAAGCTCATTGAACGTGAAAAAACCCCACCCTGCTACCATAAGGCGTCTCTGTTCATCCGATCAAGTGGGCCCTGCCCTCGAGGAGCACGACTCTTCTTTCCTTAACTACCCCAAGTTGATCCTAAATCTGATAAAAGGGCACGAACTAACTGTGACTTTGATGAGAGATAAAATCCATTTAAAAGCATACTTTGACTACAAAAGTGGTTTCATCGTTGGTGCTGCTGCCAACAATTCTCGTCCAGCTAAAACAGCTCATGTTTTCATGGTGCAGAGCATTTTCTCAAATCATAAAAAGTTGTTCATAATATGCCAGTGGCCCAGATTGATGCCAAAACTTTGCAAGAATTCTTAAGGAAGCTTATCACTGACCTAGAGTAATTGGATGCAGAGTTCTAGCAGTTGCTCGGACAACAATTCAATGAATCGTAAAGCAATGAAGTTTTTGCACGCCCTCTTAAGCAAAGCATTGTGTACCCGCATCCAGCTGATCCGTCTCTGCCACAATTTTTTTTTATTTTAGACACTGTTCATGTCTCGAAGTCTGTCAGAAATAATTGGCTGAATTAGCGGAACATTGGGAAGTGCATATACTGTCCTGACATAAAGAGTAGTGACCCCAAGCCAGCTATACTCACAGCATCATTTGAAAGATTGCGTGAGTTACACGATGCAGAGAAAAACGAGCTATTGAAGATAGCATCTACTCTGTCATTGAAGGCACTGAACCCATCTAACAAAGAACGGTAAAATGTCAAGGTTTCACTGCGAATTTTTATAGAATGCACTGTAGCAGCACTTAACTCTTCGACCACACAACTTGCACAAGGAACTGCCGACTTCACTGCCACAATTCTAACTTGGTGGAGGATTGTCAATGTGAAAACACCAAGGAAAGGTTAGCGCCTGCGTGATGACTTGCCGTGCCCAATAAGTTTAGCATCCTGCCCCCAGATGGAATTTTTGAAGAAGATACCAGAGTGGCTCGACTACTGGGCTAGTCTTTAGCCCGATAATGGACATTTAACACCAGAAACGCACATGGCTCTCGGCCACAGAAGCCATGCTCTGCATGAAGTTTCACTGTATTGTTTACAGGAGCTGGGATTTAAATATGTGCTGCTTGGCGAATTTCAAACCGATTCTCTTGAAGAACGCTTTGGAATGTACCGCCAGCGGAGTGGTTAGCAGTATCATGTCTCTGTTCAACATATCTACGAGTCTGAGAGCAAACCGAGGCTTCAGAAAGTTCTCGATCTCCCTGACTTGGATGTGATAGCATGACCTGTCTCAAAGGCAACGCCTGATTCACTTCATGAACAATTTAATATTAGTGTCACAAATGCAGACATCCAAAAAAAGCTTCAAGGATGCCTGCTGTGACATATGTTGCAGGATATTGCGCAGATGCTGCACTGAAAAGTTGGTGTGTGGATTTTGTAAGGAAAACCTTGTGTGAGAAAACACAGATTTGGATCGCAATAAAAATGTACTCATTGCAGGCATGTCAAAGGGTGGACTCAAATTCCCACAAGCAGCAGTAGTCAATGCAGTGCTCTTCAAAAAAAGTATCCTCGATAAGCTGAGAGGAGATCACTATGCTTCAAAACTTCTGGCTCTGGCCAACCAAAAGGAGGCACTAGTAGCACTTGTGTCTCATGCACACAGTGATTTTGAGGCCCTTGACTTCTGTGACTCAGGTCGTTCCCCACGGGAAGTAATGCATCATGTCTTGAGTGCAGCGGCAAATACACTGCTCAACAATTTGTGCAAAACAGCAAACAACGAACTGGCTCTTCCGAAAGGAAAGCGAAAGCGCCAAGCGTCCAATGACAACCCGACTATTACAAAATAAAGTCGAAAGCTGCAAACCCTGCAGAAATAATGAGTGATTTTGATTAGAAATACACACTGTGGTTATGTTTTCCTTTTGTTTAAACTGTTTAAAACTTAGATGTATTCAGGTTTTCCTTTTTGCCCCGTGCAATTATTGTATTAATTCGATTCAAATGCGTTTGTTGATTGTAAATCACCTGAAGATTTTTAACGATGTTTGAAACTGCCTTGCACATGCCCCTTTCTATCTTTGTAGCAGTCCGCAAGGGCTTACAGTATTGTAAATAAAAATCTATTTGAGTGTTGTAAATTCAATTCTGCTATGATTGTAGAATTTCACATTGTATGATCCTGCTGGGATGTTTAGTTTATTTGTTCTCCACCGATGTCATGTTTTGTATTAAATCACTTATGTATTAAAACATGGACCCATTCAATCCCGGTTATTTTCCCTGTCCATTGTCAATAAGCTGTGTGCTTTACTTTGCATTCAAACGTAATGTATCTGTGCTGTGTTGCCTAGATTAGTATTTTGTGGAAAATGATAAGGCAAAAAAAGATCTGCGTGAAGGTAACGCGGTAAAAGTTACTTGTGTTCACATGGTCTTCACATTCGTTGCGGTACTCGCCGGAACAAGCATATATGCATTGGCACAGTCATCTAATGAACTATTTTTACAACGTTTCTCCCCGCAAAGTAATTCATAATATTAGTCCTAATTATTACCCTTACGCGACCAAAACGGTAGTTATAACTGTTGGGGCTTTACGACCAAGAAAAAGCGATATAATTATGAAAAACACCGTAGCGGAGGGCTGCCAAGTTTTGCAACCTCTGGGATTCTTTAACGTGAACTTAAATCTAGGCACGCGGACCTTTAGCTGTTTGCCTCCAGTCAAGTGCGGCCGGGAAAACGATAACAAGTAGCCCAAAATCTGCCTAAGAACACCGCGCGAGGTGAAGCCCAATTTTCAAGCCCATCCCGTGTGTGTGACATCACCGCAGCGCGCGGAGGCCTTGAGTTAGTCTAGGTGGTGGTGACTGGACACAGCTACCTCGAACCAGAGGTGGATGGTGTGGGCATTTCTATACCAAGTGGTAAAGGGTGGCTGTTTTATTAACGCAGAACCTGCACTATGGTGTGTTTGTGTCGGGATCTATCTTGGACGGTATGAATGAATTGGGGTAAGACAATGCTCCAGCCGACGCAATGCTACCTGAGATTGTTTACTGAGCTTTAGTCCCGGGGGCGGAAGTTTCCATCTGTCAAGTCTTTGATGTTCCAAAATGTCTGTGTGTGATAGGAGCAGGTCCATGCGCATAGCCGAGGGTGGGCGCGATGTGCCGGGGTCGGAGGTCCGGAAGAGTATTTTTTTTGGCCGAGGTATGAGCGAGCTCATTATCTTTAACTCCGCAGTGACCGGGAATACATATCAGATGTTTCCACGCCCTCTGAGCGTGAGTACGGGAGTTCTGTGAAATGTCGATGCGCAATAGGGCCAATTTAGCCTTTACAAAAATTTTGGTAGGCTGCTTTTGGATCTGTTAGAACGAAGGTGGACGTTGAGTTTTGTAGGGCGAGTGCATCTCCTGCTTCTTGTAAACTAGTTGCGACTGTGTCCTGGACTGATATACAATCAACCTGTTTTCCACGATGAATGACGCTTGCTGTATATTTGCCGTTCACTGGTCCAGTTGTATGGACAAAGAAGGCGCTCTCAGTACCTGAGTAGTTTTTGTGAAATTTTGCCCATGCCCGACGTCGATGTTCGTAAAACTGAGGATGCATGTTGCGTAGTAGTGGTTTCATGGTCAAATCTTGCCTCCATTCATGTGAGATACGCTAATTTCCCTTTCTCTTGATGGAGGCTTTGGTGCCAAGTTCTGATAGTGTTTTGCGTCCTGTTTTAGTGATGGCGAGGCGCATGACTTGATTCGTGTGATGCGCATGGAGTCGTTCTGGTACGGTATTGTTAAGCCACATTTGAAGCAGACAATCTGCGAGTGCCCACACGGGAAGGTTCCGAGCCTTCTTGGGAGTCACACGCATGACTCTGTATATCTTGTGCTCATCTGCTTTCAAGAAATTGAGGTAAGGAAAGCTATACGTTATGAGACTGATAACAAATGCCGGAGTTATCGCAATATGTTGTGTTCTTTCATTCTTCGTCGTCGGTTAGCCACCAGACTAATCACGCGACAGATTTGTAGGCAGGACGTTTTCAGTTTATGTAAAGCAAATGAGTTGTTGTCCCGCATAATAAAGAGGGCCTCCAGAATTCGAATGGTTTACAGCTCTTTAATTTGCATTTCATGGAGCTGTACGTTGAGGAACGTAATGTCAGACGTCTTATTTCTATATACTAGATTTCTGATTTGGTGGGGGAGCACTCCAGACCACTCTTGCGTCCTATCTTTTCCACGATGGAGGAGGCCTGTTGAAAACCTTCTTTCATCTGACCCAGATCGTGACACCATGAGCGTATATACCATGGCGTACTTGCGAAATTTCATTTAGGGCCTCCGGGAGGCGCATCAGGGCGATATTGAAGAGGAGCCGGGAAAGGACAACCCCTTGAGGAGTACCGAAATCACCCATGGTGATGGGTGGAGATTTGAGGTCCCCTATGCTAATAGTGACTTGTTTGTCGGGAAGGAAGTCCCGCACATATACATATAAATTTGGACCGCACTTGAGTTCCCGTAAGTTTTCCAAGATAGTGAAGGGCAGAATATTGTCGAAAGCGCCCTTGAAATCAATTGCAAGAATGGCCTTTTCCGCTTGAGTGGTATTGCTGGGTATCTTGACAATCTCGTTTTTAATTGAAGGAGGATGTCCTGCGCTAACAAACGGGGACGAAAGCCGTACATAGTGTCAGGCAGGTGGTTCTGTTCTTATAGATATTCGGTTAGCCTTATTTTTATGGCCTTCTCCATCACCTTAACAGCGCATGACATCAGGCACATAAGACGGAGGTTATCAATGTTGAGCGATTTGCCGGCTTTCGGGATGAAAGTCAGCTCGGCCAATTTCCACTCAATGGGAAGCGTTCCAGCGTCCCAGTACTGGTTCATTTTAACAACAAGGAACTCAGTCATATCATCGCTTAGGTTAGAGAGGAGCCTTATCGATACCTGATCAGGTCCCCGGGCCGTACCTCTCCTTATGCTTTGTATCACCGCTTTGATTTCGATGACCGTGAATGTTTTTGAAAGTTTCAGATATTCAGGGCCGTCATAAGAAGGTATGGGTGCGCGATCTCGCGCAGTGTTGACATACTTCAACTGTAGGGCACCGAGTAAGCTCGCATTGTTGCCAGGGAAGCCTTGTTTAACCTTCTAAAGGCTTCTTCTGATCACGCCTCTAGTAGTCTGGGTCATTGAGGTGATGCAGAAGGTGCCAGGAAGATTTCGTATGAAGACACTTCACAAGAAAGTCGCATTTTGAGAAACAATTTTCGTTAGCAAGTGCTATTGCGTATTTCTCTGCCTTAGCAGTGAGGGCGGCAATACGTGTCTTGAGTCGGCGATTATGTCTTTGTCTTTTCCAGCGTCTTAATGGTTGGCACCTGGCATCCCATAAATGCAAGAGATGGCTATTGACCGCTGGAGCTTCAAGTGTAGGTGCAATAGATTTGGTAACCTCATTCTTAAGGTCCAGTAAGGTACCGCCTCATTCCTAGTGGGATGTGGTAGTTTGATGAAAGGTAAAGATCTCTGTTTTGTGGTAAGCTTCCCAATCTATTAGCTTAACAGTCTTTGATGTTTCTTGTGTCTTCCATACGATGAGGACATGTGAATCATAAAATGGTCACTCCCGAGGTTCTCTTGTGAGTTCCACCAGCGTGGCTGAGGAAGGTTGATACCCATCGTTATATCGGGGCATGTATCCTTTGAAACACTGTTGCCGGTGCGAGTCGGTTAGGCTGGTTCGATGAGGAGAGTATTACCCTGGAGATTCATGAGGTCGTACGTTTTTCGTCCTTTGGTGTCCTCTTACGGATAACCCCAGGAGGTGTGTCGGGCGTTAAAGTCGGCTACTATAAGCAGCGGAGCATTTAGAGCTTGCTTCCTGGCATTGTGAAAGACCTCGATGAAGGTTTGCTTATGAGACTTGGGTCAAATGTATATTTTAAGCACACACACAGGCTGCTGAGAGTGCTTGATGGGTAAAAAACATATGAAGACGTACTCAAGCTGCGTATTACGGGGGTCAAGATCTACCGCGACCGCAGTTCAAGTGTTGTGAACTATACTGCAGACTGATGTGTTATGTTGTTGGCAATTGTTGTGTACGAAAAAAAACTTGATATTGAGGACTACAATTTTCTGTAGCTCTATGTTGTCAGGGTTGCGATCGAGCATGTCTATGTATTGTTGCAGCGATGCCGCCTCACAGCGTAAGATGCTGTAGTTTCACTGTGTTGTGTTCAGGTTTCGAGAGAGCTGCACCATTATGAGTTCGAAGATTTTTTCAATGAATCCTAGGTTTTATGCACTGTCGTGGAGATATCGCGGCGCCCCGTGAGTAGCTTAACAAGTGTGCTTTTGTGCCCCTGTTCCAGCTGTGAGACGCTGCGCTTGTTTTTGCAGGTGAAGGCGTCTAATTCAAGTAGCTTGGTCTGCACCGCTTCCTTGATTAAGGCCAACCTTCGTTCCTTTATTTGCTGTATGGAGGCCGAATGTTGCGCCCGTATTTGTTGCAGCTCTTCGTTGATCTGTAGTTTCAGGAGTGATGTCAGCATTTTGACAACTGTTTTTACGATCTGTTTGATCTGGTCTTGGTGGGATTTTCCGCCTGCGTCAAGAGAGCGAACCTGAGTACCTGTTTCCGTGGGTGCTGTTGCAGGTTGAAGCTGGGTTGTGCTGGGTGGTGGTTGACTAGATTTTGTTACTTCACTAGTCGCTCTGACTGCTCTACTTTGTAATGTTGTTTTATCAGTGTCTGTTGTTGTTTGGCTATCATCTTTTGGAAGTGTGTGATTGATTGCGAGTCGTCATCGTTCTTAGAATGGGTAAGAGCAATAACCTCTGCCCAGCTTGCAGGTGGTGTGAATGTCTTGTTCATTTGGGATGGGCCCTGAATGCACTGCTGAGGCTCCTGGGTGGTTCCTTGTTGTGGAGTCAATTTGGGTCTCCAACTGCACCAAGATTTGGATCGTGATTTGGGCCGTGGTTTGAGCCAAGAGTTGGACCGAGAATTAGATGAGGATGGAGCACGATGAGCCCCTCTAGCTGAGTGGCCTCGGGAGGTGCTACGTCATTCTTAGCGTGCACGATCCCTATTGTGGTTAGTGGATGTTTGCTCGCATGCGTCCCCACGTCTCAATGAAGCTGGTCGGGATGGTTTGTCCACTGGGCTTCGGGAGCGCTTGGAACATTTCCTCGCTCCGGTGATGTGAGGGCTGTTACGAAGCAGACAGCAGGTTAGACACTCTTGGTTGGCAAGTTCGACATCTGCCTTCCCACATGTCGGGAACCGGCTGGATAGTGTCATCGGATTGGGGCATACATCGGTACGATGATCGACCTGGTCACAATTAGAGCAGGTGGGGATGGTCTTGCTATAGGGTTGTCAGGGTTGGCTTCTCCGAAAACAAGCACAATTCTTAGAATGTCTGCATGTACGAACGTGAGCACGAATACGTTGGTGTTTTCAAGACGCTGGGCTCTATCACATTGTTGCCTGAGACAGGCGTTTTGGACTATATAGTCTGTATATATGTGGTTGGCTATTCGAATGACGTCTCGTCCGATTTTGTCCGTTGGCTGGAGGCAGCTGTGCACTGGCACTGTTTTGCCAGAAAATTGCAGTGCCGATATGTTGAGGAAATGTTTGATGAGTGCCTTGTTAGGGGTGTTGATCACGATGAAGTTTTGGTCCCAGACGGGATACAGTCCATGTTGTGTAAAGTCAATATGTAGGATGGGTGGGTTTTCCGCTGCATGTATAGAGCTGCATGAATTGATTTCGTGACGACACATTGTCCTTTATATGCTGCGAAGTTGCACGTAACCCTGTGTTTCATGACAGCAACATAGCCATCTGGACTAAGTGGAAACGTGTAGCGAGGGTGCCACGAGTCCTTTGCCCAATTCAGTGTTGTTGGGCGTTTGGATTTTGAAGGTACGGTGGTTAAATGCTTGGCGCAGAAGATGTCTTCTATGGCCAACGGCGAGGAAGCATTAGGTGCAGCCGCGGCAAGACGTTGGGCGATATCTTTGAGGACCCAGTGTCTAATTGCGTGAAATTTTCTGGCGAGCGCCCGCGGTTCCTAACTTATTGGATTGGCGTGGAGGCAGGGTCGTACGCTTGCACTAGGGGCTTAGGCGTCGACCCTGCCATAATTTGCGGTAGGTTAGGCGACCCCTGCCTACGTGGTAGGCCCGGCTGAGCTTCGTGTTCTAGCAGTTATGTCATTCGGACCGTTTTTCGGTTCGAAAAACTGTTCGGCAGCGGCGTCGCGAGCAGTCTCTATTGGCTGTACTAGCAGTTACGTCATTCCCAGCGTCGTACGCAGATACGTTTGTTGTTGGCTGCGTTGTGAGTGACGTCGTTCATCTCGTCGCAACCATTGCGCTGAGCACGCTTCCATAAGTTTCACCTGAAAAGTTTCATACGTGTAAGCTAAGAACAACTCTAGCAGAGCGCCGACAGCGGAAACGTGAGATAGCTCGTATTTCTGGGTCCGATGGCACAAAGATAAACAGGCACGGGAGGCCCAGTACCGGCAGCAAGTTCGTTCCGATGATCCGGTAGCTTTTCAAGCTGCGCTTAATCGCCAACAGAAATGGAAGCGCCAGTGGTGGGCGGATCCGGCAAACCACACCGCCGAGTTTTCTCACGAAGTCAAACGCTTGCAATAATGCCGTGCCGAACAATGAATGCATGATTGATATCTGGGGTTTAACGTCCCAAAAGCATTATATGATTTGATTGATATGTGGGGTTTAACGTCCCAAAACCACTTTATGATTATGAGAGACGCCGTAGTGGAGGGCTCCGGAAATTTAGACCACCTGGGGTTCTTTAACGTGCACCCAAATCTGAGCACACGGGCCTACAACATTTCCGCCTCCATCGGAAATGCAGCCGCCGCAGCCGGGATTAGAACCCGCGCCCTGCGGGTCAGCAGCCGAGTACCTTAGCCACTAGACCACCGCGGCGGGGCAAAAAAAAGCATTATATGATTATGAGAGACGCCGTAGTGGAGGGTTCCGGAAATTTAGACCACCTGGGGTTGTTTAACGTGCACCCAAATTTGAGCACACGGGCCTACAACATTTCCGCCTCCATCGGAAATGCAGCCGCCGCAGCCGGGATTTGAACCCGCGCCCTGCGGGTCAGCAGCCGAGTACCTTAGCCACTAGACCACCGTGGCGGGGCGAACAATGAATACATGGTTCTTAAAAAAAAAGCACGTATTTTCTGTTCTTCAGCGTAGGCACAACGACGTGGCGTTGCCACGTCAACGTGATGATTGCGGCAACGCTTTCATCGCGGCAAAAGCCCGCTTTTACACCGTAGGCGGGAGTTTCCCAAGTGGCACTTTGGCTACAGCTGCGACATCTGTGTGACACCTGTGGTTCGAGGACAATCACTATGACTAAAGCATTGCGAAATGCATCAAACCACTTATTACACTCATTCATGACTGCAAACATTCGGGCACAACGTGCGGGATGTGAAATCTCAAGGCAAATGTGTGCTTGTCCTCGTTCAGGAGCATGAAAATGTAACCAATAATTGTGAATGGTTTCAGTGCCACGTAAATAAAAATTAAGTCTAATTGGTTATCAACATTAGCGTATGTCTAACGAGAAAATGTTCTGTTGAAATGTTATTGAGGTCCGTGACAATATATTTTCTAAACACAGGTGATAGTTGTTGGTAGAATAAACCAATACAGATGTTATAAAAGAGATGACGTCCACGTAGTTTTATGATGGGCAAGCAAAAGAAAACGTTATACTTACGCTAGCGGGCGGTTTTATGTTAGGGGTGAAGCTCCTTATGCTGTGGGTTGTGCGTTCACAATGTATGTATTAGTAGTAGTACTAGTGCTAGTAGTAGCAAATAGTTACACCTCGTTTACTACACGGACAGACGGACGGATGGATGCATGGATGAACGGACGAACGCAGGGGTGGATGTACAGACAGATGGATGCGCACGGAAGGACACATGCACAGACGGACGCATGGACAAATGCTTGAACGGTCACACGGACGGACGCAAGTATGGACAGACGCCAGAACGAACGGACGAAAGTGCGGACGCACTGACGGACGCTACACCCCGCTCATCATCATTCAGTCCGTGGATAGGCTTCGATTTTTTCTGCTTAGTAATTGTTACTACCTACATTAGTGCTCATTTCTAACTGCGTTTGTCATGGTCGCGGTAGTAACTGTTACAAATCTCCCCCATACAACACTTAATTACCAGTTAGTAACATATACGACAAGTGGTTAGTAAATCAGAGTTAGTGAGTACAACAGCCTCTTTTGAAGGGATCCTGAAATGATTCTGCGGATTTTTGGTATTCTTTGCCATTATTCACCATGTCCGAAGTGCTGGGCTTTCGGGGCGTTGCTGACGCATGTGGTAATTAGTACGTCTAGGCGTGTTCTGACAACATTGGGGATTAATTTGCTTAACCCATTTACAAGCTTAGAAAGGTCTCCTATAATAATGACCATGTAGCTTATGTTGATAAATGAAAAGGTCTTGGTCATAAACATAGAGGAGCGTAATGAGAAATGCAGTGTGAGCAGCTGTAGTGAGCACAAGTTCAGCATTATGACAAACAGTGCAAGAATAATGAACATAGACCTGAAAAAATACACGACACACACACACACACACACACACACATATATATATATATATATATATATATATATATATATATATATATAAACTAACCTGAACTTTATGCTGTTTAGTACGTGTTATATTGTATGCCACGTATGTTACCAAGAATTTGCGAGAATTTCCACAAGCAAATTTGGGTTGTTGCATTGCCGTTCACACTTCTCGTGTCCGTGAACCGCGTCTGTAAGGGAAAGGCGCCACTGAAAAAAACAAAGAGTAGGCAACGGCAGCAAACGGATTCACTGTACCACGGTGTGAAAGTGATTTTCTGCAATATATCTTAAACAGTTGAACTTGCGCCCTTACAGCTGGACGAAAAGTATCCCAAAGTGATTTTACCAAAACCGTCTTTTTCACTATACGCCACGGTGGTCTGGTAGTTATGGTGTTTCATTGCTGACCCGCAAGTAGCAGGATTGAATCTCTGTTGAATTTTCGTTCTAGGCGAAAATGCTCGAGGCCCATGCACTTTGATAAAGTTGCACGGGCCTCGAGCACGACCAAAAGTGATAACATTTCCTTAGTGCCCCAATGAGCATCTCTCGTACTCGTGTTGTGCTTTCGGGATGTTAAACCCGATCAATTCATTATTAACAACTACGTTTTTACTGGTGTTTGGAAAAAATTAATCCAAGAATAACTTCAGTTACCCCTTTTCCTTGAATTTTCGAATGTGCCAATGGTTGATGCTACGCAAACAATCATCTGAAGCTGTCCGCGTCCCTGATAAACAACACAGATATTGTCTTCGGGGTGGACTTGTATTTCATGGTGGGTGTTCAGAAGAGCGATGCCGAGCAATCTGATTTGTTGTTGTAGCTCTCAGGTACAGCACTAATGATGTAGCGCGCAAAGTATGTCCGACAAAGGACAAGGTAAGGGACAAAGGGGAGCGCTTCTCTTTGTTCCTTCCCTTGTCCTGTGTCTCATATATTTTACACGCTACGTCATTAGCTATCACTTACCAACACACTTGACTTCATACTCTTCTCATGTGCATTTTAAGCATCTCAGCGATGAAAAAAAATTGTTCCGCTTGAACTGAGCTCGTGGGCAGAGTTGCCAAAGACTGTCCACATTTGGGAAGAATACGTGTGAGATATTGGCAACTGCTTGCATCGCAAATATGCTCAGTGTTTCTCGCTTCTCTCGCTTCCATTTTGCAGCCCAAACTGCTAACTTCCTTTGCAATGCCGAAGTTGAGATAGTGTTCAAGTCACGTCAGTAAACAGCTACAGCAGTGGGAAGTGTGGCAGATTCGGGAATGTTCTGCGGCAAAATGAAGGAAAGCATCTTCAAGATGTGTCGATGCCCTTTAAAGCGCTAATTGAAATGGCCTACTAATAGTAAAGAAAAGGCAGAAATACCGAAAGCCTACATAGTCATCTCCCACGCTAGGCACTGACACATTACTTCGATGAAACTGCCTTTCCTGTCAAACGCGGAATCTTGGTTTTCACAAGTTATTCAGTGTGCACAGTGAACAGCGTCGTGTTTCAAGAGTTAAACGTCAAGCGTTACCTTACGAAATGTCGGTGCGGCCATCGAGTCTGACAGAAGGGCTTTGATTGACACAGAACACGAGCTACCTAGCAGTACTTGTAGACAGCTTACCTATTTCAAAGGGGTGACTTGACATTGCTGGATGCAACGTACTCAGCGAAAATTGGGCTTCGGCCAATGACCCTGAATGCCAGAAGTCAGAACTTCATCGACAACAGATGTCGGCTTGTAAGGTTACGCTGTTAAGGGGTACTCACCGGGACCCATACGAAATTTTACTTAGATCATTAATTGTTGGGTGTTCGATAAGAAACAGTTTGCCACAAAAAGTTTTTGAATCCGTTCATTACAAGCTGAGAAAAGTGTGTTTGTTTTTGTTGGAGCGGCGCCAAATTAGGTTGAGAGGAGGTGAGATTGAATCACTTGCCACTCCACTCCGTAACCTTCGCAAGCCAAATCTCTTCTCTACCCTCTCTGGCATTCGATTAAGAGGTCACGTGCGCATGACGTGCCCGAAGAACCCAACCCCGTGCACGCGAGAAGCGTTTTTTTTACCAGCGTTGTATTGAGGTCTACTGCCTATTTCTGCGGGATGGTTTCGAAACGCTGGAGTAGACGCTCTATAATGAACAGGCACAATAAGTGCGCGAGCATGTAGGAGCGGTCCATGGCTGTTGTTAGCCCCACATCTCTTTGCAATTCACAGGAGGAAAAGTGAAAAAAGCACTCTCACCTTCCCTAATGTGTTTCAGTATGTATCTAGAGATTTATAAATCTCTTCCAGCAACAAATACATAAACTACGCATGTCGTGTTCAATAACTTTCAACATGTCACGTGCCACCGCTGGCGACGTCAGAGCACAGTAGTCTACGTATAGGACGAACGGCACTGCATTGCCGCGTACGTAGGGTCATTCGTACGTGCACGTCTTGCTCTCATTCTCTGGAGGAGCACCCTCGAAAGGAAGAGAGACCAGCGTTCATCTTGAAATCCGACCCACTTCCGTGGCGTGTAGCTTTGCAAACTTTGGCAGACGTGATCATGAACGCCTCATCTACGCATTGCGCTACCAGCTCAAAAATGTCAAACATGGTGAGTGGCCCTTTAAACACTACCACTCGATTGTCGCCTGGCGAAAAGATTCGAGGGTCCAGATTTCGTCCGCTTCCACTCAGGTGCCGGTAAGGTTGCAGTCGCGCAGTATCTTACTCTGCGCGTGAAACGTATCGAGTTTGTGACTGCTGCCCTAAGGAAAGCTGTTATTTTCTGTTATGCTTTGATCCCATATCCCAAACTTAATGAACGCGAAGTAGTTGATGGCAACAGTAATACTCCAGCGACTCGAATCAGAATGTCCGAAACAGATCACTGACAGGCATGAATGGTGCACAGTACAGCGTAAGTAAACTCGTGTTAACTGCTGTGGCAACACTCGTCGAAATGAACGCATTCTGAGAAATTGATTATAGTGCACCAGGTTCTGAACAACACCACAGTTTATTTTCATCACTGGTGAACCAATCACAATAATTTCTGCCCTGCGAGGCTGCTCCTGTTCGCGGCGGTGTGAGTGCTGCAAACACATATGCACGTACTAGTTGGACAGTGAATGCATTGCATATCTACGCTGCGTAGTGAACTATTCTGTATATACAGTCCTGAATCTGTTTTTGTTAAATGAACTGACAGCTGCACGCTTGCATGCAACGGAAGACACCTTGCCGCATCACTGTCATTACAGGAAGCAGAGCGACGAAATTTACCAACAACAAGAAAAAAGAGAACATTCCGCGTTTTTGCGCGTATAGATTTTCTGGCTCATTTACGCAGCGAACAAGGAATTTCTATGTGAGTAGGTACAATGGGGTCCCAGGTACATTTTTTTTTATTAACACCAAGTGAACATTTCTCAACAATGAATACGTTTCCCTCGAAGGTTGCATGATGAAATCTGTACGATTGGAGTACTCCATTTATATAAGTCACAGTGCAGCTGTGACATCAACCAGGGTTGCAAGAAAGCTGCGAAAAATATTGCGTGTAAAATCGTGTTGCCAAGGTGCAGCATAACTTACAAAAGAATTACACATGCGTATCGCAAGTAAGCTTGGATGCTCGCAGTAAGTCAAGAAAAGTTGACAAAAAGCAATCACTGCGTCAGGGCTGCTTGACACTCAAAGCTAAACATAGAAATCAATCCTATAGACATGCAGTCACAAGCATCGACAGTAATAACTTCGCTTAACAAGGTTAGCAAAACCGAAATTTAATTATGAATGTAACGAAACACGTGTTGTAAGCGGAACCGTCCTTGACTTGTGAAACGCACTTCACCCGACGAGGACTACGCCATCTACGCCTAACAAAGATGAATGATGTCTTCTCCGACCGTGTGGGCCGTCGACATGATGCGCTTGCGAAGACTAGTCTATTCAATGGCGCCTCGGTAAGCCGTTGCTTCATATGTGAACTGTATGTACCAGTCGTTTACCGTATTTTACTAGGATTACTTTTCTTTTACTTACGCCCTTACAAGCACATTAAAGAATAGGGGTGGGGGATCTCCTGCCGTACATGTACACCATCTGTTAAAACTACCGTGGATAATCACGTCACAGAGGAAAGCTGATGTCTCCCTTCCGCAATCAAATCGGTGAAACCCCGCCCCCCGAAAAGAATTTCTGGCTATGCCCCTGTTATGCTCAGATAAATTACCGCTACTTGTGCAAATGGTGAACAGTACCGTATTAGATAACTTCGCACTCTGCTCACCGATTACGCGAATAGTAAACACTGCATGCTCAAGAAGCAAACCAGGCTGTAGGATTA
This sequence comes from Rhipicephalus annulatus, assembly GCA_013436015.1. NCBI lineage: Eukaryota > Metazoa > Arthropoda > Arachnida > Ixodida > Ixodidae > Rhipicephalus > Rhipicephalus annulatus. The sequence goes on from WOVY01003440.1 coordinate 63,431, forward strand.
CTGATGGATGAAAGTCCAGCGAGCAGTCCATTTTGAACCATTGACCTTGTTTCTTCTCTAGAAGACATGAGTCACCAGGCATACGTTTGTTGCTACTGCATCTTTGCACAGGACATTGTTTCTGCAGCGACCGACGAAATCATTCAGAGTGAAATGTAATTCGCTTCGTACGCTGTCCATTGGACACTGCACTGAAGACGTTCACCAACGATAAAACGCACCTAACAATTTCGCGCACAAGAGAGAACGCAAGCAAGCGCAGAAGGCTAAAACACGTAAGAGATTGTTTCTTGGCGAACGATTTTAAGAGCGGACCTGGCCATGTATACCTATGCAGTGCAAATTCTGCACTGGGTAATAATAGCATGAGCAGAGGGCGCTAGAAAAACGTTCGTAATAGTTAAGACCATCATAATACTCCGAAGGAAAAGAAAACTTATTTGAAAAAAAAAGCCTTTCATTGCTTTATATTTCAATCAAACTAGCTTTTTTAAATTTAAAAATCGTCCCCTCCAAACGTAGTCGCGCTTTGATCGCAGCTCGCTTAACTCCCCATGCTGATCTCGCCGGCAGTGCATTCTGAACTGCTTTTCGCCCAAACCTTCGTGGCCTATTTAAATAAACCTTGATAACGCGATAACACATGAAACGTGTACTTGCACGCTCATAACGCTCGTATCTAACTTATTTGACAGGTCTGCGGCTGTCACACTGTGCAGAAGGTTAGGGGGATGGTCGACAAAAACACTGTCGCTATAGGGCTTGGCTTTAGTGAAGGCGTTTTTAAAAAAACACTCCAACTAAGCCACTGAAGCACAGAAATTTCACGCACATTTCATCTGACGTTTTACCACAGGTGGATGAAACTGCGTAATGTGCACAGCTGCAAGTGCAATTGAAAAAAAAATCAGGAAATATGTGCTCGCACCTGTACAGAGATATTCGCAATGTTCATAGACTGTCGAACCACCTAGCGGCATTCAAGAGCGTCCTCCTAAGGATGATCACTGGCCAGACGCTCCCACTGCTCCCTTGTTCGGCGGTGCTAGCTGCAGTGTTTATGCATTAGCAAGAAACGAACACAAACCACTTTGTATGTTTTGTGCATCAGTGAATATGCCGGACCATTCCAGACACGATAAATCTGAATCGTTCTTGCGTGACGCCAAGTTTTCGTCAAAATATGTGGCAACTCGCGTTTTAAATAATAGCCCAAATAGTAAACATATAAGCTTCGCGAGATTTTCTGCAGCCAGTTTGTATAGTTGAATGTTATCATCTGACCATACCAAGTAAAACTCGCCTTGTTATGCATGCGTATAGCATTAATCAATGCTTTTGTAGTGCATGAACCCAATGAAAGTCATTGTACGTGGTAAGTAGCAGAGGCTCACGATTGGCGTATAAAAACATTGGCGTACGCTGTGCCGAATTTTTTTTACGTTCGTTAATAAATGACAGGATACTGCGAGTGATTCGTTTCTTGCCGGTTATGAGAGCAAATTGTTCTCTGCGCCCAGATAAACGTGGTGACGAACGGCGTGTTGGTGTTGTGCGTGGTAAGTGACACTTTGTTGGGGTTATCAAAATCGTTCGGCAGAGAGAAGTCCTCAGATTACATTCAGCAGTGATGTGCAAAGAGACCATCTTGGCATCAAAGATTTCTCACTGGACGTATAGAGTACAACGAGAGTTACAGCGATCATGAACGATCAGTGCTAACTAACGAGCAGCAAATATCACTTAACGTTCCTATGTGTGAGTAACGCTTTTTCAGGCTCGTAAGTCACTTAGATTGTATATGTAGTGTAATATCCTCAGTGCGCTCAAAATAAAAGCACATATAGTTATTCTTGTTCATTGCACGTAGCCCATTGCAGTGGATATTACGAAGCGCTGCATTCCGCCAACGCGCTCGGGCTCGACCAGCGAAGCAAAATGGTTAGAGCGATTAAACGTGCAGTTACGACTACAGTTCATGCCTCTCTGCTAACTTCTCCTGCGCCTCACCAGTAGCGTCCAAACAACGTTTTTGTTCAACAAATTTTGACAATTTCGACGTTGCGAGAGAAGTACACGCGTTCATTCCTTTCAATATCCTTCTTGCGACGGCGGTGATGAAACTTGAACCATTCGAGTGCAGTGAATTGTGCACTGTAAGAGCCTGATCATGGCTATGACACAAGTTACACCTAATGGGAAGTTAAACGCTTGTGTTCTGTTGAACAAGCGATTTCGTGATGCTCACAGCGCATGTAACGACGGGGGCATATTATGTTTGCAAACCATCGCTATGTTACACATTCGGCCCCGTGCAGCGACGACAGCGCGCCACTTGCTAGGGGTTCACTACTGCTCCAAATCCGTCAGGCAGGTTAAACATAATTTATTTCGGAGTGCCATTTGCCGTTCAGTGGATACGTGAATTCGAGTTCGCGCAGTTATTTGTAGCACGCGCAGGATTATGCTAGGCGTCGTTGATGTACGCTCGATTAGTTCACACCACCACGTACCCTTCGCACTGCGGCAAAATTGAGGTAGCAAACATTTAGCAGTTATTATTGTTTGGGAGCGTACTTTGGTCCCATATACATCTATTCGATGAGAGTTCATTCAGTGAACGTGGCACGGGGCGTGCATCCGTGCGCCTTATCTTTTCCTATGCGAGTTCACGGGTTGATCGTCCTCCCGCAGCCATCTTTGATTGTACAGCCCGCCACCTATAGCTAGTGCGCATTGTGAATAACGGCCGTCGTTCACACAGCCTGAGCCGCATTTGCAAACGCGAATACAGACCAATACGACGTCATCCTATTCAGATATTTACTTCGGTTGCTCAAGAAGTGTTTTGTTGCGACTTAGCCACAATGCTTTCTCCAAGCTCCTAGACGTGGGGGTCTATTCGCTTCGCTATTCTGCTGCTGACCCGCAGGTCACGGTGGCATCGAATATCGGCTGCGGCAACTACATTTTCGATGGAGGTAAATATGCTGCAAGCCCATGGGCTCCGCTTTGGGTGCATGTTTTAAGAATCCTTGGGGGTTAGATTTTCTGGAGACCTCCACTACGGTGTCTCTGATAATGATATAGTGGTTTTTCAGGTTAAACACCACAAATATCTCAAAGATTCATTACGTTCTCCAGGCGGTAGTCGAACAGACCGCCCCCCCCCCCCTTTTTTGTCAGGCAGACACTGAATAACCTTTCCCACAACTTAAATCACATAAGGAGCACTTTGTTTAAATGAATCTTGATGTAAGTGAGTTGGCTCATAATTCAAGGTAAATTGGTGTGCACTAAATATATGAGATTGGCACACTAAAAGAACGAACGGGGACAGCGGGCCTGTGCCTCCTTTCGTTTACTTTTTTTTTCGTTTCTGTGTCCCTGCATTTTTATACGCACACAGCAGCGAAGTACAGAACGCGAGCAACAAAGGAAAAGAAAGCACAATTTTTAAACCAATGTCCAATCAGGGCAGTAATGAAACAGAAACGAACAAAATGTACTACCTGCGTTTGTGCAGATGCTTCTACACTCACCGACACGCTCTTTCTGTTGTGTTGTGAGCTTACCTACTCGATTTTCACGACGTTCTGTTAGAAGGACGAAATACGCAGCTTTGATGAACCATGCAGGGCAGCAGCTTCCAGAGTGACTTCCTTTCAGTGTTTCGGAGGCGTGTAAGTGCACACGCAGGAGCAGTAACGTGCGAAGCCCTCGCCATGACGTAAGCGAAGATTGCTTAAACAGACGACATCGAAAAGCTGGGAAACGCCCGCCAGCGTTGGCCGCGCGCTCCTCCTCGCCCTGCCGCCACGGAGTGGCAGCCGGTGCTTTTTTGTCTGTTTGCCGACTGTTGGAAAGGATGCTTTCCCCGCCGGATCTGCTTTTCGCGTTTCAGAGTCACTGAGAATCGCTGTGACGAGCAGCCTGCGAAAAACGTTTTTAGAAAATTGCTGAGGTATAAAATTTCCAAAAATTAACTAGCACGAATTTAACCGCTGTGAACATTCACTCACCGGGGAATGATGGAGTAGTTATATTTGCCTAGTCTAGGTGCTCACGGGCTTCAAAAAAATTACCGCTTTTTGTCTTGCAGTGTTGAAGTTTTGTTTTGTAAAAATCTTGGGCAATTGTGAACTTCGCGGGAAATTATATTTGGTGAGCGTAAAACAATTGCCAGATCCCACGTAATGTGGGAGTCGATGATATGTGAAGCACAAATAAAAAATTTGTATATGTCACTTTAAAATCAGCACAGCGTTACGTGGTGGAAGTAAATGATGCCATACATGACTTCCTTATGGACAGTAACAGCGCACAAACTCACGAGACGATGAGAAGAGACACAGGCGAGCGCTGACCATCAACTGAAGAATTTATTGAAAATACTAATTATCTGAACACATAACATGAAAACACACAGAACATGCACAGAGGGTCCAGCAAATGATCGTGTCTACGTCATTAATAATTTTGCGCTAGAGGTAACTGCGCAGGAGTGACATATTTCATTCAAACAAACATGCTACTGATTAGAATTTCGCCTTTTTTATGTAATGATACTGACGTCTGACTAACGCAGGACTCCCCTTCTTTTTTAATATAGAATGATTTCACTAGTTCTCTTGTGATCTGTAGTACACAAAGTAGTGAGGCGTGTTTTACACCACATTTATTTTAACTAGACCTCTTTTTATCATGCTTTTTGTTCGCAATAGGGCACAATTTTCCTAATTTGCTTTTTGCTGAGAATAAAACCTGTACATCGTATCGAGATGCCACATTTTTAGACCATGGACTAATGCATGCTTGTGGGGCAAGAGGGCACATTTATTTGACCTTCTTTGTTTAACACTCTTGTTTTTTAACACTTTTTTCGTCCTTCTTTATATGACGTATCAGACCTTCGCAAACAGAAGTGATAACGGGTGTCGGCAAGCCGGCTACCTGGAGACGACACACCTGTTCGTAGACGCTTTGTTGCGCCTGGTGCCTACACGACTTCAGGATCGCAGCCCCGAGGCTAGACGTAGCGATGCCCTTCTTCACTAAATTTGAATGACGAGATTTGTAATTAAGCAAAGGTTTTACAGATCTTGGATTATACGACCAACAAGGGTGGTCGTTGACAAAAGTAATCTTTATGTCTAGGAAGGCATGCTGTGAAAGCATATCACTGTTGAATTTTAGCCCCGTCCCCATTTCTGGAAAGATCTGCAGAACCTTTCAAAAATTCATGCGCTCCTCATTTTCGGGCACTGCTATTAGGTACTCATCCACATAACGGGCGACACGAACCACTTTTCCCTGTAACTTCTTTTCTAGTCGTTTGATTTAGTTATATGTGGGGTTTAACATCCCAACACCACCATATTATTATTATAAGAGACGCCGTAGCTTAGGGCTCCGGAAATTTCGACCAGCTGTGGTTCTTGAACGTGCACCGAAATCTGAGCACACAGGCCTACAACATTTCCGCCTCCATCGGTCTTTTCTAGTCGTGAATCAACTTTCCCCAGAAAGATGTCGCTGAGAACTGGTGCCACCTTAGACCCATTACAGACCCCCCCTTTTTGAACCATCGTTTTCCCTTCCCAAACGATAAAGGTTGATTGCAAATAGAACATCAATAACTCTGGAAAGGTTTCCACCTTTACACAACATTCGTTTTGGAAATTCTGCTCGTCGTTTCCCTCCGTAATGCATTCTTTCACACATTTCATTAGCTCCCGCTGTGGAAGGGAACAATATAGATCCACTACGTCTACACTGAATGCCGTGCATCCATCAATTTTGGCACAACGCAGTTCTTCAACGATTACTTGTGGGTTCTTTATAATGAACGGGTCCTTCACTTTTAGTTTTTCTAGTTGCTTCTGCAGAAAAATTGAAATGATCAATTGCCATGTGCCTCTATCGGAAACAATATTGCGAAAAGGCTGCTCCGGTTTTGGCGTCTCTATCGAAAAGAAAGCTTCAAGTTGTGACCCCTGCGCCTTCGCCACACTTCTAGACATGCTTTGCAGGTTCATTTCCTGCAAGAGGTTCTTCGCCTTGAATTTTGGTGCGTGGGCTGAAAGTTCGATGCTGAACTCAAGGTTTGCATTTAGGTCGAAGAGGCCTGAGTGATGTCCGCGCAAACTAAAGAGCACCAGATACTCAAAATTGCCGGATCCTTATTGCGGCATCTCTCAAAATTTTATTCTAATTTTTGGACGTAAAACCACAGGTATTACAGTACCATTAGGATAAAATGTCACATGCGATCTTTTATTCTCATTTTCAAGTTACGGCGCCATTGTACGTATAACTGCTGCCTTAAGCGAAACTGTGACGAATGACTAGAAACTATATAGATAATAATAAAACTTTTTGTTAGATTAACGGCACTTGCGAGCATGTTTCTTCCGCAATTTACCGGGTCATTAGTGATAACGCTGGATTATTTAATCGCGAATGTATGAATACTGACGCGCTTCACCGCATGTCATTTTATCAACGACCGACGACGCTCTGTATACGCAAATATCAGTGAACAATGTACATTGCTTGTTGTGATCAGTGTCATAATTTTGTCGCCAGAAGTTGAACAGTGGAATACGGGTTCACTTTTTGCATGAACTAGAATGTCCAAAATTCTATTTTGGGTGATAACTAACCTTTGGTGCTCGCCAAAACGCTTTTCTAATACTTTTTTCTCGACTATATTGGGTAATTCGTACGAATCATATTTTTTTATGTTGAGGAGCGCATTTGAGTATAGGGTTATATATGTGGGCATTTGACGTGGGTTGTGTGACGGGGGTACATTTAGCTAGTGTTCAAATAATAATTGTTAGGGTCTGATGCATCAAAACCACTGTTTTATTATGAGAGACTCTGCAGCGGAGGGCTCCGGAAATTTCGACCATGCACCCGAGGTTCTTTAACGTGCACGACTCCCGCTGCAGTGGTCTAGTGGCTAAGGTAGGCAGCTGCTGACGCGCAGAGACGGAATGAACACTCGGCCGTAACGGCGGCATTTTCTTTTTTAGTGGACGCTGAGTGTTATGTTAACACTCTAATGAATGGTGAAGTTTAGAGTCACTTGAAAAAACTTCAGAGTATCGCATTTGATTTGATTGATATGTGGGGTTTAACGTCCCAAAACCACCATATGATTATGAAAGACGCTGTAGTGGAGGCCTCCAGAAATTTTGAGCACCTGGGGTTCTTTAACGTGCACCCAAATCTGAGGCAGGCGGGCCCACAACAGTTCCGCCTCCATCAGAAATGCAGCCGGCACAGCCGGAATTTGATCCCGCGATCGGCGGGTTAGCAGCCGAGTACCTTAGCCGCTAGACCACCGCGGTGGGGCGAGTATCGCATCGGTTTTCCGTGTGACGACGCCACCGTAGAGCCACAGTGATTGAGTTATTTGTGTCACGTCACCTTCCGTCGCCATATCCCTTCCAAGCACTTTGGGCGCCCCCGCGCAGAGACGTTTCTTTTGCTTTTGAACGAGCATTGCGGACAGATTTCAACGCGTCATCTACGTATTTTGGACGTATTATCAGCAAGCGTACATGCCAGAACCATGCCTGGCTGCTGCGCCTTTGGGTGCAGCAACGGAACGGAGTCTGGGAAGGCATTTGTTTGCATTCCGACCAGAAAAAAAACGACCAGCAATGACGTTCGGCATGGCTGCACAAAATCGCCGCAAGAACTTCATGTCTTCGAAGAAAACCCGCTTGTGCGAGGTAAGTTGGTGAAGTCTCCAAGTGCAATGAAAGTAGCGTTACAAGTTAGACTAGTTAATGATAATAAATTGTGCACTCCAGATTAGAATAACGGATACGTGAGCTAAATGGTACAACAGCTCGTGGGTGTTCGCTTGTGCAGTTGCGTCTTAGCACTGTTGTACGCGAGATGCGGCGGTTTGCTGGGCTTGCTCTATTGCGGTTGAGATACCCGTTCTGTTTGCGCGGCTTCTTCGAGCAAGTGCGTGCTACGCCCATACAATCAGAGATTTATTGTGTGGAGGGTTTAACCAGTCGGCATCGATGTCATAATGAGCCTCCGATTAACGGGACAGGAACACAACTGAGAGTGCGCATGAAATACGAGTGATTTGCGATTTACGCAATCGTACTGCGGGTATTTATTCCATAAGTTTTTGACGATGGTTAGCCGGCCGAGAATGGTTAAAAATGTTCTACTAATATTAGTGTGTCGCAGAATGCGTTTCGGGAAAATTGGTTTAGTAGTACATACAAACTTTGTACGGAAAGGTGCCAGTGGTTTCCTCTTTTTACGTCAACATGTTTTCGCCTTTATATTCCAACTTATCAAAATGAAAAAAATTGGACGGACGTTTGCATAAATTTATTTTAAATGAAGGTGCTTAGTCCAATTTCATAGTGTTGCTTCAACTTCGCCCTTGCTTCCGCGGCAATTTCATCAGGGATAGCACCCTTTTATCCTGTTTTGCATTTGAAACTAGATGATAGTGAGCAAGCCTACATGAAAACGCCTCTGATAATTTAGGAATGTGGTTGTGACCCCAACAATGAAAAGTGATGTTTTCAAGAAGTTGGCAGCTACTATATTCCCTATTCAATGATTTCTCATGACAAAGCATTTTGAAACAATAGACCAAATTAACGTCAATCACAGTTTTTTTCCTGACGGACAATTACCAGGACCACTTCCTTCCGGATAATTTGAGAAACCAAGAGTGAATCGAAAAAAGAAGTTGAAGTGGATCGCAGTGACAAGGATTTTTCTTCATAGACCACAAAAAAACCCCAGAAAGCCTCCATTTTCTCGTCCGGTCTCGCAACCAGGATGCCAGCAGCCAATGCCAGAAAACCCAGGCAAAGCACTTGAAGCGCCACAATTTACAGACAACCAACGTGCACGTTCTCGATAACCGAGAGGTAACCCCGCATTACGAAGGAGCACCTGCGAGCTCAGAAGGCAATGACGAGTCTTTTGTGGATGGAGGCACAGCGATGGAATGCTTTGTAGCAGGTACCTGATGTAAATACATAGTTGGAAGCTAATTCGATGCATGAAAACATGACAAAGTGAAATCCGTCTGAATAGTAATTTAGCCTTGTTCAGGGGAAACCTGTGACTTTCATTTTACGAAACTAGAGTTACCAGTGGAGACTACACGTGCGTACAAAGACGCAAGTCCTCTGCTGCAAAACTAGGCTACTCTAGAGATTCGCAAGATGAAAAATATGCATGTGCTCTGGATTTGTTGCCAATATTCATTCTTAACAGTTTCGTTTTCGTTTTTCATGGTAATACACCCGGGAAACCGGAGAAATCGAAATAACGTGAGCTTGGGCATGTTGGTAATCCACCTTAACAACTACAGCGTTCCGCAGAGACAGGAACAAAAAGATACACATTGTGTCTACGTTTTAGCTTTGTGTTCCTCTCCCTGGTGTGCGCTATAGTTGTTAAGACAGAGAACTCGAATGAAGTCAGAGACTAACATTTTCAAAAACTCTAGTTTGCACTGCTAACTGTATGCTTTCAATGTGCATTAAGTAATTGCATTTTAAGTTGTTTTGTGCATTAAGCCAAACGGCTATTGGGCATTCCTTGTGCAAGAGTTCCCACAAATTCCAGGTTTTGAAGCCTTTGTATTGCTCTAAGGTGTTATTTGTGCTAGTTTGCTTTGCTAAAGCGGAAATGTTAGCACGGTCCGTGTTACTTCTTCGTCCACGTTCTTGGTTTGCGCCAACAATTTTCTAGACAGCTCAACAATGTAGAGAATCATTCAACCAGTAGATTGAACAACACCTATAGCATTTGTGTGTGCTAACTGCTCTATTTTTGGTGTGTCGGTTTCTCTATTGCCAATGCAAAGTTACAAATAGAAATTTGTTGTTACTGTTTTATTCAATGCTCACACGGTTTTCGTTACGTCCACAAATGAGTCAATGGCTTCAGATAAATATGCTTGTTGAAGCACGTTTTTTTTAGATTTGTAAAGCCATCAATCCCATTGATCATGGTGCACGTAGCCTCAAATATCCTTTAGGTGCTCTTTTTATTACTGCCTGTTTCCTGATTTTTAAATCTTGAAAGTTTTTACTGTTGGAACTAATGACTAATGTCATGAATGAAATCGTATTTTGCAGCAGAAGATGACCGAATGAACGAGTCGTCATCAGCGCAAGGAGGCGAAATTACGGGAGGGAGCACTGCAAGAAGGCGAAATCACGGGAGAGAGCACTGTTACAGACAATGACCCAACTATTGAGCTTTTGTTCTTAAAGCGGCAGTTTAATATGGAGCAGAAGAAACGAGCGCAGGCCGAAAAAGAGTGCAGAAGCCTCAAAGATTCATATGGGAACATCTATGCCAAGGATCGAATGCGTTGTCTTGGGAAAGGAACTATGACGAGATCAGCATGAAGTGATAGTAAAGTGCAGGAATCTTTAAATGTTCGACTTGCTTGTGCAATGAGAGGATACGTATACCTCCGTGACAATAGATAGTCACTGCCCGCAGAAAGAACGCTCCAGAAGAACATTAAAACATAAAGTTCTTGTCAGTTAAGTGCCTTTTTTCGTACAAGAAACAGTATAAAAGCAACAGTTAATCATCATTACAGCAATTTATGGTACGTATTCTTCAAGTAACCAACAAATGCGAGTAATACACTACTGAGAATTAGGGTGAAACATGATACGTAGCTCAATACGACAAATGTAAGAATTGCCTATATCAAGCCACATTTTTACAAGGCTTATTTATTGACCTAAAGGGGCCCTGAAATGCTTTTCATATGCATCCTGCAGTGCTAGAGTGTCTGTCATGCTGAATCCTGAGATGAGCGCAAACGTAACGATCAAAATTGGTGCATAAGAATGGAAAGTATTAGTGCAGTGTAGTCGGGAACATTTTTATTGTTGCAAATACCAAGATGCAAAACCGGTTTTGTACTAGCGGTGACAAGGCAGCACATCACTGTCTGAGTGTTCTTATAATATTTAGTTCATTCGATTGGATTCAGCAAGTCAAAGAACACTAGGTTGTCAAAATTTCCAGAGCATTTTACTATGGCATGTTTCATCATATCGTGGTTTTTTGTAAGTAAAACCCTGGCAGTCATTATAATTATTATTTTATTCGTATTATATTAGACTTGTTTGTGGCACAGTACAGTTCCTGTTTAATTTGGTCCCAAAGCTGTTCATGCGTGCCTCTCAATAAAACTGTACGGCAAGTTGACAAAAGTCTGCATAATTCAAGGAATCTTTTAGGATGTCTTTCCCAACGTTACTTGAACCAGGTCAGTTTTGCAGCTCCGCGCGCGCACCGGCACAAGCGGCTTACGCGTGAACTAATGACGTTGCTGTTCCGTCTTGCTTCACTTACCACGCCGCGCGTCGCGACGCGTGTGTTGCCGCTTAGACACGACAAAACGTTTTGGGCGCTTGGTTGCTTCTTCGCGCCATTATTTAGTGAACTGTCGTCTCTTACGAAAGAGTTCTAACTTGTGACAAGAGCGCCAATAAACAATGCCTTATTGTTGTGCCCCGGGCCGCAAAAGCGGCGACGGAAATGACATTGATCATAATTTCGTTGAGCCACCCTGGGATCGTGATGAGTTTAAAAAAAGCCGCCCGCATGTTCCCGCGGAAAGAAGTCGAGTAAATGCGTCGCAGAGTGAGGGGGGGGGTATCGCGTGTATGTTGCGTAATTGGGTATTGCTATTTCATCTTATTTACGGAATAATGAAGAAGCGCGTCCTTCAACGATTGTTGGGAGGCTGATGTTGGGTTGTGCCCCACCACTGGTTGAAGGTACTCTTGCTTCCAGTTCATCTACTTGAGTCAAGCAAAGTGTAGCCAGAAATTTTTTTCGAGGGGAAATTCGGCGGGGGGCACCTGCTTCATTTCGGGCAAGGCACCCCCTTGAAATGGTCATTTGTTATTCTCTATGCTATCGCGAGAAACATTTTCGGGGGGGGGGGGGGGGCAAGGGCCCGGTGTGCTACCTCCTGGCTATGTCTGGCATGGACACAAACTGCACTCTGTGTAACGAGCCGGAAACGGTTGGACATGCTGTGAGTGAGTGCTGGGATTCGATATTCTTTTGGGATGTGGTACAAAAGATCCTGAAGAAATATCTGCCGATAACACCTCATGGCATACCTTATATTTCAATACAGAATGAGGGTGGAATACATATGATACGACGCGATTACTGAGCCTTTACAGTCTCTGGATAGAACGCATGGCCGTGAGCCACATGAATCCTAAAGCAAAATCGGCACGGCAAACTTCATTGAATGCGTAATATGTACGCAAGATAGATCAAATGTTTATATAACCTCAAAACCGTATGCAGGTGTTTGATGAATTGGTGAAAATGAACCGTTTTTAAGCCGTCAAAGTGGTGCGAGTAGACCAATATGGTTTTTATGAATATGTATTTATTTATTTCTCAATAAAAAGGTTCTGAAAAGCACACGCGTGCCTGTGTAGTAGAACCTACTACACAGGCACGCTCTCCCCGCAAACTGCCCGAGTTCGACCCCCACTCAGACCCAGAATTTTTTATATTTGCATCTTTCTCAATTTTCCAGTCGCGCCCAAGATGATTATTTTTTGCTCACAACCAACGAAACCGACGCCGTCACGAGAATTTCTGCGAAACGAACTCTTTAACGCTGTCGCGTCAAAATTGGGCACAGATGCTGTGCCGCAAGGATGAGCGGCTGACTCACAAGTCCGCTATATGTGACTGTAATTTTGAGGCGGACGCTAATGTCAAATATCATAAGCACATTATAAATGGGAAACGAAATACTTCCATCTTGAGGAAAATGATCGCTAGTGCCAAAGACGTTACTTCGCTTTTTCCCCGGTCTGCCAGAGCGCATATCGAAGGCACATGTGACGACAAGAACAAGGAGGTCACACACACACACACACACACACACACACACACACACACACACACACACACACACACACACACACACACACACACACACGTGCTAGGCATGAGCTCATGCCAGAAAATGAAATAGCGGAGTCATGGTCGTGGAGTCGGTCGAGTGATTTTAGCGACGACGCATCTCCGGGCAGATCAGACGTCTCGTCAGCTACACCGTTCGCGCTCAATGGAGCGATGAACTTCTCGTTGCCTTCCGCGTGCAGGAGCCAAAAGTTAATCGATGATGCCGTGTCAGGGATGACGTGCGGTGATTTTCTACTGCAGAAATCTTGCACCAAGAGCTGCTACTAAAAAAACTGTTATTGTGGAACGAGGTGGTAGCTCTAGATTGTGCCCACAACCATTAGTGTTCATCGTAAACACTGTACAGTGTTTACAAAGCGGCCTACTAGCTTTCTCTGCCTGTTCTACGGAGGCCACTGCTAGCCAGAAAGCCTGCGAAGGTGGTGAAAACGAGAACACAAAAGGTCCGCAACCTCTCGAAGAGGTTTGCCCGTGCGGCTGCCTCAAAAAGGAAGAAACATAAGGAAATCCTGGCTCTTGAGCGAAAGCTTTCCGCAGGTTCGTATGAGAGAATCAAAAATGCCCTTGCTGAGCTTCCTCAATTGCTAAGGCTTTCATTTATGACATCACTAATGTAACCAGTATTCGGCAATATCCCAGCGCAATTATTTGAAAAAGATGGCTAATACATTAGCAATATTTCGCGCGAGAGTTCGCATGATAACTAAAATTTTTTTTACCCCCATGAGAGAATTCGCTCGCGAGAAAGATGGCTGATAACTACACAATATAAAAAATGCCACCTAGAGCAAACTGTATTTTTAAAAAGTGTTTTCATTATAGCGCAGTCGACATTCGGCTGGAAAATTTTGCTTAAGATGAGCCACCAATATAGAAGAACGATCGCATACTAACAACTCGTCATTTGTACTTCTATTCTGGCATCTTGTGTTTCGCGCACTCTATTTTTATAATGTATTGCGAAATACCGCTCAACACAAACTTCTCGGGCACAGCTGATTCCGCTCGAAAACAGTGTTCCGGGCACTATTTGTAAAAAATAAGTAAAGAAATAAATAATAATTAGTTTCCCGATTGGAAAGGCTCCTGACATTTAGTGGTGATTATGAAACAGATGTGTTACGAATTTTCGTTTTTGAAGTTGTTGAGTTTACCGCTCAAGTGTCTATGGCGAATCTCGGTTATCACGACTGACATGCTGCGACGAGAACGCGAATCACTCGCGCTGCAGCAGACGACGCGCGCGGCTTGAAGCAAAATGGCACAGTAGCGCCACTAGTTCTCACGTAGGCCACCACAGCCGCTTCAGAGAGCGCGCGCCTATGGGGAGCTCCGAAACTGACCTGGTTCTAGTAACGTTGGTCTTTCCGGCACTTGCGGCACATGTTTCATCATTCAAGGCAGAGGATCGATATGTTGTAATAATGCTTGATGAAATGCAGCTCAGCCCAGGCCTGGATTACAACTGTAGTACTAGTTCTCTCATTGGTAAGTGTTCATGCGGGTTCTGTTTCTTGCAGTCTGACCTTGGCGTAAAGGCGTAATGCTTACAATGTGTGAAACTTAAGCTAAAGATAATGAGCAACATTTTTTCAGCTCAGCAGAAGGTGTGCTCTGAAGCTGGCTTCTTTCGTAAGCTGTGAAATCAATAGCTCACTTTCTATTCATAATGTCACATGGTAATATGTATATGAAAATTTCCACTAAAAGACATGTAAGTTATTTTCATTTCAAGTGCAAAAGACAACTTGCCACTGGTAGGGGCTGAACCTGCACACTTAGGGTAATGCGCACTGTTTTGGTACTAAAATACAGCTAAATAACTCCTTAGAAGTAATTAGTATACTATTTAGGCGTAACCTGCATCAACACAGCATTTCTGCATTCTCCAGTTAATTTTATTCTAATATGTGATTACTGAAAATTATAATGCTGTTTACAAATATATGCTTGTGCGATAGTTTTCAGGACATCATCAGACGCCAGTGCACGAGCCGGTCTCGCAAAACACGCCCTGGTGTTCATGCTCTGAGGCATTACGTCCAGGTGGAAACAGACAGATGCATACAACTTTTCAGGTAAATAATGCATTGCTCTGTAACTTCTAAGGACAAAAGCAGTTTATCCAGTCAACAGTGGCGCATTGTTCTCTCTCGTTGTACACTTTCAATTTAAGTGAATCTTAGTTGGCTGCAAGAGTAAATAAGCGATCTTATCACGAAACTTTAGACCTTGCCGCCACAGTGATGCAGTGATTATGGTACTCGACTGCTAGACCAAAAGATGTGGCCTCGATCCCAGCCGTGGTGGTCGCATTTGGATGGAGGTGCAATACCTAATGCCCATGTAACGTTCAATGTTGGTGCACTCTAAAGTATCCCAGGTGGCCATAATTATTCTGAGCCTTCCGCTAAGCCATGACTCGTAATCATATCGTGGCTTTGGCGCAATAAACACCAGAAATTATAACATGTTCATTTCTTGTTCAGCTGACTCCTTTGATGCAAGCCACGTATTGGCCATACTCTTTGACAGCATCAAGAAATGTGAAGCGATTGGTCTGTCTGTAGACTGTGTAACTTCAGACACGGGGAGTGGAAAGCAGGCCATATGGAGACTGTGCAGTAAATGACCACCAAGTACGGGTGCCCTCGGACCACACGTGTTCACCCCTGTGATGAAGGCCGCAACCTGCACTTTCTTGTGGATGCACCCCACCTTCTGAAAAACTTGCGTGGTCATCTGGTGAGGCAGCAGAAGATAGTTCTGGATGATGAGACTGTGGTTAAGAACAACGTGGCAACGAATGAGGTAAAGTACAATGTTGCTATGTAAGCAGTCAGTGCATCGCATCTTGTGGTCACATAGTCGCCAAGAGAAACGAATTCCTTTGACTGCTTTCTTTGAATGACCACGCGTTATAACACTTCAAGACATATGCAAATAAACAGCCTCCCATGTGCTAAAGTGGTTGCTTGGGCGTGAAGGTATGACATATTGGAGGGAAACACCGCGAAAGATGGAAGACCAGGCAGAGACGAGGCTGTTGTATGTGTCCTTCTCTGCCTGGTCTTCCGTCTTTCACGCTGTTTTTCTCCAATATCTTCTATTTGCACTGCTGTATGAATGCTTCTGCTTAGAATTTCCTTTTAACTCTGCCAGAATGCCCGAACAAGGGGCTCTACCACATTAATTTACAACATAAAGGGCATGACAGACGAATCTGAAAGCCAAACGAAGCACACACTGTCCACATTTCTGCAGGTTTGATGGTTTATTCCTTTCGAACCGTCAACAAGACACACCAAATAGATCAGCACATTCTGATAACCCCACGTTGCATTATATGGCTCTATCTTACACCTGCATATTTCCTCACTTCATCGCCTCTATTTCTCTGCTGTTGACTGCAACCCTTCTGTTATACTGATCTATGACCTGTTATCTACAGCAGGCATACCTTGCTCAACTTCATGTCACTAATTCAAACAGCCTCTGTTATCTGACTCACAAGCATTTACTCTCTTCAGTTACTGTTTACTACTCACACTATTCTTCGCATTTATAAACGTTATCCCTATACTTCTTTCAATCGTTCAGTGCAGTCATTAGGTTCCTCAAGAGCTTCTTTGCTTGAAATAAATGCACGATGGGTAAATACGAGTAAGGTGAATACAGCACTTTCAGTCCTAAGGAATACTAGTAAGCTGACAGCCACAACTCGGAAGAGCCGACAGTATAAGAGTTTACATGTCATATATATTTCTAAACTTCCGTGTGAAGTTTGCTGGTTAGTCTGAAATAGCAAAAACCTGAAAACACATTGTAAAGATTGACAGAGAAATGATTTCGTTAATGCAATTTTTTACTGTGTTCCAAATGAGCTACAAACGGTTATGTACAGTTTCCTGATTTTTTTATAATACGACAAGTTCATGTGCGATTATTATTACATAAACTGCAAATTTGACCATAATGACCCATTTTACTTTCAGGTCAGCTTAAAGTATGTGGAGCACCTGTGCGAAATTGACGAACAGCACAACGTCAAGCTTGCCCCACGTTTAAAGCAGAAACATCTAAACTCAAGCCACTTTGACAAAATGAATAATGGCACAGCTTGTGTCTATTCTACCACAATATCTCTGCTGCTCTGCGGATTCTGGTTGAGCAGAAAAAAATTATCCGAAAGCTGTAACAATGGCTTGGTTTTTAGATCAGTTGTTTAGGTGGTTTTTGCTAATGACGTCAACGACACCAACCTTGGCTTTGAGTGATTTGTGCCCACAAAAGGGCAAAGAGGCTAAAGTATTTCTTCACCATTTTGTTGACATGTTCAGGAAACTTGACATTTTTTACCGCAGCCGGCCTAAGGCATCGTGGAAGCCAGTGCAGACTGGCATGATAATGACTACAGAATTAAATCTTATTCAGTGGTATGTCAAGGAAAAAGGCTGAAGTCCCTCCTCCTGAGTCGCTACTCGTACGACGCCCTAGAGAACCTTTTTAGTGTCATAAGACTCCAGTCGCCTGTCCACAGAGCTAGGGAATTGAAGTACTTGCTGAGACTCATTGTGCTTGAAATTTTTTTAAGCCAAGCAAGCATGCCCCGCCGTGTTGGTCTAGTGGCTAAGGTACTTGGCTGCTGACCCGCAGGTCGCGGCATTGAATCCCGGCGGCGGCGGCTGCATTTCCGGTAGAGGCGGAAATGTTGTAGGCCCGTGTGCTCAGATTTGGGTGCACGTTAAAGAACCCAAGGTGGTTGAAATTTCCGGAGCCCTCCACTATGGCGTCTCTCATATTCATATGGTGGTTTTGGGACGTTCAACCCTACATATCAATAAATTAGGCCAAGCAAGCACGGCAGCTATGACACAGATGGCTCTATTCATTTAGAAGTTTTTTTGAGCTTGAGACCAGACTTGAGGGCTGAGCTAGATGAGGTGAAAATGCCTGCTATTCTTGAAAATACTGAGCCAGAATAGCAGCAATTGCTAGAGTACCTGGCAGGGTACATTGTTCGAAGCGTCGGTAAGAAGTATGGTCTTTCTGACCTTGGCAAAGGCTCGTTGACTTGAACTGACGCTGCTCAGGCTGGCTTTTTTTGCAGTTAAAGAATTAGGTACCAAACAAGCAATCATTGAGCATACCATCAGCATCAATCATGTCCCTCTCAGAATGCACGGAGAGTTACTACAGAAAAAATGAAGAGACATTAGTAGCAGGGAAATCTCCACTCAAGCACGTACCTTACGTAATTTTGGCAAATAAACCTGCATTTTCATCCCTACCCGCATGACACAACATTGCTGCTAAGGTTGTGCAGCAGTTCTTCTTGTGTTAAACTGAAGTTTAGTTTGCGTAAAAAGAATGAAGAAGGGTAGAAGAATGCAACAAAGCAAGCAAAATGTGCATCGAAAAGTGTGGGAATGCGTGTAGCTGTTATTAATGTTAAGTAAGATATTTTTTCTAGTGTTTTCTGAGGTTTTTATCTGAGTTTGTTATCTGTGCGACTATTTCTGTTTGCCCAGTGGTCATACGAGAGCTATCAGTATTATTTGCTGCTGACAGCAGTGTTTAAAGTTCTGCGAATCGCTCGGTATACATTGTTCTGTGCATTTTTGTGTGTATAGGCTGGCTTACTCTGAACTAATGTAGCCACTTTAGTTTTTAGAAGAAAGCTGAAGCTTCTACATTCATTGTCTCTTTATTGATTCATTGTAAATTGCTAATTACTATTGCAGTTTTATTTTCACGACTTTATTTGTACGTCTTACAAGACATTTTCATACTATTTACTTCTGCGTAACAGGGTTATTTAGAGCCTTGTCGTTTCCATATAGTAATAATGGCGTGAACTTACATCTTCATGTGCTATTTTAAAACGAGAATCATAACCTGTTTTAATAAGGCCATGGCACAAAATTCACAAACCCCATTCATGCATTGCACGTTGAACAACACATCTGAGAGCAAGCACAAAAATATTAGCATAATTTGCTGTGACAACAAACCTCTACTTGATTTTTCAATTGAATTATACCGTGGCGTCGTGCCACGGCATGGTGACGAAGCGAATACTCTGGAAATCATTGGAAGCAAGTCGGGTACCAAACTTCTTTCTTGAAAGCCGTGCGTGTACACACTCTACATAAAGCGATCGCAAGAGCTGTAAATAGCTTGTCTATATAGCATCATTGTTTTTTTAATGTTTCTTCTTAGTGATTTGTTATGGGTTCTACTACGCATTTGAGTTAATTACCAACACAATTTAGGAGTGACGCTCTTGATGCTCCAGGCCAAAATGGAAGTTGATGCTTGTGAGAAGAGAGTTGCAGCAGCGTTTTGAAATTTCATAAAACCTAAGCTTAGAGTCCAGAATTGTTTGTGTATAATCATACTGGGCTCTCTACGTTGTTACAATCTTAGACTGAGAATAGAAGGGCTACAGTAACACGGCACTTTTAAAAGCATTTGCACAGCTTGTGGCAGGTGTTCTCGATATTATTTTTTTGTAGGGTCCAATGATTGTAAACTCTCTCTTGAGCTAAAGAACAAGTGAGCACACAAGCCGGAAGTGCTTTACAAATCACTGATCAGTAACATGGGCAAATGCGAACTGTTCAGTGCTCGCAACTGCTTAGTACTGCGCAAAATATACGACGGTACATATTGAATCTTAAGAGCTTGTTTTGCAGGTCCATGTTCGCTGAAGCATGAGAAATTATTCATTGCACATGTCTTAACAGTGAGCTCTATAGATAAGATATATGTGGCCAATGAGATGTCATAACCTCGTTCTGTGCCAGTTTGTTTAACCATGATTCCGCACTTTAGAAAACGCAGAGTTCTGTAGAAGATATACTTGGATAACACCTGGGGAGTATGAGCAGCCAGAGCCTTGACGCTAAATTTCAACAAGGTAGTCCTCTTGTTGAGATGCTAATTTCAGGACAATGTTTTCCTTGTTTTGCCTAGCATTCTCCTGTAGTAGTGCTATGGAGTCAAACGCTGCTGCCAGCATGTCTGATAATGTTCGTGTCAGTTGCTTGCTACCATGTATAAATTTCGGCCATAATTTCTGCAGCTAATAAATATTGACTGTATACATTTTCGTGTGTCTTTGTTCTTGCATCCTTAATGAAAATCAACAGATAATGAAGCCAAGGCACACAGATGCACACAAAGTTTGTATGCGCTTTCCATTCTGAAGGTGCTCATTTCGGCCACTGTATAAAGCAACTGAGTGGAATAGTAAGGTGCCCTCCCAGCAAAAGAAAGCTGTAAAGAGTACGAGAAGCAAGTAGCTGTTCTTCCACGCCTGGTTCAGCATGATATTGAAAGCCTGAAGATCGCAATAGCCCTTATATCTATGATTTTACTCTTCTGTCCTTTTCTACCAATGGTATAGTAAAAGGAGAATGAACTCCAAAAAACGTGTTCTCAATTTGCATGTTCCTTTGGTTGCACTCTAAACATCTCTCATTCCAATCACCTTACATGTTGTTATTTGAAATGCTGTATCGTTAAATATGTAATTCAGGTTCAGGTAACCTGTCTCCTCAGGGAGAGGTGTGTCATCTACAAAAATAGTATGCGACTTCAAAATAACTGCACTCCTGTTCACGCCCCAGGAATGCAGACAAAACAATAATGTGGAACAGATTTATGTAGCTACAAATACACTGCAACGTTTACAATACCAGCAGCATCAATTGGCCATAACGGCACACAGCTGCACACAAACTTTACGTATGTCCACGCACAAACATTCCAGATCACTCGTGATTGAACTTTTAGATAGCTTATTTCTTTGACAAAACTCAGAATATGGCAATTGCGCGTTCGCGAATAATACGAGCCTTGCACAGTGCCCTTTAAATTCCCATCAGAATCAGGTTTGTTGATTTGCACTGAGACGCAGAGGGGAGCTGATCGCAGTAAATATGTTCGACCTTGATCGGGATTGAATGTGACCGTGCGGACGCTTTAAAGAGAACGATAGATTGCAAGGGCACTAGTGTTTACCCCCTACAGCCACACGAATACGGCCTCATAGAGCTAATACGCCTGTAACCGTAACAATACGAGCTGCCCACAGAAGTGGCTGCTGTCCTACATCACCGATACGTAAATACCAGAAGCCGTGTCGTAATATTATTTGATAAGACCGAAATGAAGGATATTGGCATTCCTCCGGAAATAATTAACTGGGTCATAGCATACTTAACGAACAGAAAACAGTACGTAGATATAAACAGTTTCACCTCTGGTTATTTGGGGGTGTTATGTGGAGTCCCGCAAGGGTCAGTTCTCGGGCCATTACTATTTATTATTTATATTAACGATTTAGTTCAAGCCATCCGACCTGGCGTGTCTGTTAAGTTATTTGCAGACGATTGCTTAATATTTAATACCATAAATTCTATCTCTGACCAGCGTGACTTGTGTGAGAACTTAAACTACATAAAAGAATGGTGTAAAAAGTGGGAAATGGTAATTAATTTTGAGAAAACTGCATATTTATGTCTGAGTAACAAAATCCGAAAACTGGAGTTTACATATAATGTAGGTGGATACGCTATCAGGCAAGTAGAAGAATTCAAGTACTTGGGCGTAACGATTACATCGAAGCTTAGCTGGACAGCACATATTGATGGTATATGTTCTGCTGCCCGGAGAAAATTAGGCTGCCTCAAATATAAATTGGGTCGTTCTTCTAGTTCACTAAAACTTGGAGCCTATTAAGTCATAGTTCGTCCCTTTCTTGAAAATGCCAGCATTGTGTGGGACCCCCACACAGCTGGTAATATACAGAAAATAGAAAAAATACAACGATTAGCTGCTCGATTTATATACAACCGGTATAGATGTCGCGATTCGCCGTCAGCCCTGATGCAGGATGCGAACCTCCAACTTTTGGCCGATCGAAGGAAAACTGCACGGCTTAACTTTTTTCGCCTTTTAAACTTTCCCGATCAGGATTGCATGCACGAGATTACATAACACAGGACACAACCAGGGCTTCACGTCATAAACATAGTCGTAGCATTACACCTATATTTGCACACACTAACATTTACAAGTATTCATTTTTCCCGAGAACTGTCTCTGATTGGAATGCTCTGCCCCATGATTCCCCTATGCTCGACACGCCTAGATGAAACTATTCCCTTTTCTTGTCGCTTAAGTCTGCTTCTTTGCCTGTATTTGTCCCTTGTTTTTCACGAATTTTTAATGTACATGAATTTTGTTCTGCAGTGAATGTATACTGCAGCGGAAGTGTATGTATGTTGAAGAATTTTTAACTGTATTGCCCTCTCCTGCATGGACCATACTTGGTCCGCAGTATATGATAAATAAAATAAAAAATAAATAAATAAAATAAACCTGCGCACAAGCAAGCATTGTATACATGTGCTTTCTTGTACACTAAGACAATCAATCTGACTACGCCAGCGAGTGCGCGAACACCAACCGCAAAAACCGCAAACACTCCAATCTCTCGCAAACAAAGCCTCAAGATACATGCAATGCGCAAAAACACAGCATTGATTACAAATGCACTGAATGCGTGTGCGATTGTTATTAGCCCGGGGCCTTGCGAACAGAGCGGTTGACGCAGAACAAGCCTTGTAATGCCACGAAGAGTGTTCGACAGCATCGCAACCATCGCTGCAGATGTTATATTGAGCTACGGCGCTTTCCGCTCATAACGATCGTTACGTTCATAACAATCAATAATCCTGAAACCACTCTAATACTCCTGAATCGCTTGTGGTATCCCCTTGCAGAAACACATGAAAAATATTACAGTTGCATCGAACGAAACACAATATTCAGGAGGAGAACTCGGGCCTTCTCAACGCTTTCTAGCAATGCGTCGAACAGCCCGGAAGACAAATGGCCGCCGCTGCTCAATGTTTCCCGCATGCAGCCTACCTTTGCGATACTCTGAAATTTTTTGCAGTGACTCTAGCGCAGTTAGCATGCGTACGCCACCTCACACGGGGTATATAGCAATGGGCAGTTTGGAATAAAGAGGGCTTCTTCTGGTTGTTGCTAGGAGCCACGCTCGTGTCTCACTCGGTGTCTCTCGCCATGGTGTCAGAAGTGGGCGTCTAACGCGGAGTAACGGACGAGACAGACGCCGGTTCTTCCCAGCTCAACTTCATTCACGTCGGTACGCCGAGACTTCAGCCTCCGTTGCCTATCAACTTCACCAGCCTTGGGGAGAAGGCAATACGAATAACGAAGTACGAAGATTACCCCTTCGTGGCCGGAATCAACACAGCCACCGATGAGGTGCCGGTGCGAACTCTAATATATTGCATGGGTTCCCAAGTACGTGGCGTCTACTCGTCGCTAGGACTGTCTGCTCCGGAAAACCGCCCGTTTGCGGAAGTACAGGCTAAGCTCACTTCGCATTTTGTCCGCCCTACGTCAATGAGATTCAGGAAAGCCGCGGATTTTACCGCCCGAGTACAACTTGGGGAGCCAGTTGATGAAATTTTTACCGCGCTAACAAGAATTTTGTCCAGCGTTATGGCAACGCCTCCTAGAAAAATAATGCCTGAAGGCATGAGCCACGACCGCGCTGCCCTACCCTCTGATTTTACCCTCCCCACCAGTCCCTTCAGTACGGAGGCGAGTGCCTCTAGTGGTGGCTCCTTGTAAACACACTGAGGCGCGGTTAACTTGTCAGCAGACGACGTCTTCCCAACCGCGCGTTATCACCGCTCTTGCGTGGAGACGACTATATTGGAGTGATTTTTTCCTTTCTGTGGGGATACGGCGAATTGCTAAATGAAGTAAACTGCACCTTTAGGGGCGAAGCTCCTTATGGCGTGGCTTGGGCGTCCCTCGTATGTAACCACCAGTGGCACATACCCGAAATAGGTATAACACTTGACCTCCAAGGTGGTGCCAGTGAGAGATTTCTTCTGTGCGTTGTTTAACAATGAAAAAATAGTGCTCAATGTACATGCCAATGGCTGCTAATGGGGAATGAGAGACATGAGCATTCGGCTTTCAGTCAACGCGCACGCTGCGATTCCCATTAGCAGCCATTGGCATGTACATTGAGCACTATCGGACAAGAAAGGGATGCCACATTATACTCGCTGGGTGTAACCTCCTTAGCTTTAGAAAGGTTTAGCAAGCGTTGAGCCGCAGTGCCATGAATACAATGAACTCGTATATACCATGAATTAACTCAAGGTGGTTAAAAATGAGAAGCAGATACGAAGCGCAAGCCGTAAGAAAGTAAAAGCCGAATTCTCCTGTCTCTCATTTCTCATTAGCAGCCATTGGCATGTAAATTGAGCCCTGTTTGACTGGGAAAGGTTGTTACGTTATACTCGCTGGGCGTAACCTTCTTGGTTTTCGGAAGGTTTAGCGTGCGTTTGGTCCCAGTGCCATAAATACAGTGAACTAAAATATACCATGAACTCGAGGTGGTTAAAGGTGGGAAGTGGACCCAAAGCGCAGGCCGTAAGAAAGTGTGCGTGTGCCACCTCTCGTTTAGTCCTTGGAATGTCCGCTGGATGGCGGTGCTTCTATATGGGGAATATATGATAAAAAGATGCGAGATGGTGGGACTTGGAGTGTTGAATAGATGAACGAATGGACACACAAACAGATGCATGGATGGACGCATGAACGGACGCAGGGGCAGATGCACGAAAGAACGCAGGGACGGGCGCACAAACAGACGCATGGATGGTCACACAGACGGACGCATGGACGGACGAATGCTTCGCCCCACTCTCCATCATTCACTCCGTGGATATGCTGCCATTTTTTGAAAGTATTTTTCTTTTTGCTGGAAATAAAGCTTCACACGAATAGCCGTAATTTCTTCTTGATGTTACCGAGGAGTGGGGCACAAGTTTTCACCCAGGTGCTGGGAAAAAACTCTTTCGACGCTCTTTACGTAAAACACGTGGTTTATTTACGTATTTACAGCTCTGACCAAACTAGGCGTGCAGGCGCGCCTTTACATCCGAGAGGACAGGACCAGGTGAAGTTCAAAGATCCCCCAGCCTTGCCCCAGTTGCCCAATGCCCACAGAGCACACGCGAAACTTTTTTTATACCCCACGGTATATGCGCTTGTGCCTCTTGCGTTTCTGCTGGACACGAATCACATTTGGACGGAACGCCGACGAGCGTCTCTTGCAGGCCGAATCCATGCAGTGCCTGTCATAGCAGTCTGCTGATTGTAGCATTTCTTTGCAATAGTTTTTCACCGTCTTTCTTTTTTACCGTCAATAGTTTTTCACCGTCTTTCAACGCCTTTCTTTATTGCGGAGCCTTAACTCCACCTAATTTAGGCTGCAATGCAGTGCTTATGTGTACCCGGCTGTTCTTCTAGTCACCGACGAAACCAACCGGGAGTTTCCTTTCCTGAAGTGCCAGCTTTGATCCCTTTGCGTGATAAGTGGCAGCAAGCAATATTAAGAGGCACCTTTTCCAGCACTGCAAATAAAGAGCACTCCCTGGTAAGCAGCCTGCACTTTCATTCATGTGACTTCAAGCAAGAATACACCAGGCGATCACTCAAGCCCGATGCAGTGCCTAGTGTGTTCAGTGGACCGACACTAAGCCTTGCTCGAAACATCGAGAGTACGACAGCGGCCAGTGTGTTCATGAACATGCCATTGCCGACAGTACACGGTGAATTCTTCGCATGGCCAACTCAATCGGCCAAAGCGACAACAAGAAATGTGCCCACTAGAGCACCAGTGGCGATCGGTGGACTGATGGCGCCCGTTCTACAACCAAGCATGACTCAAGACCCTAAAAAACGCAAGTTCTGTCCTTCAAGCGCTTCGTAGTCACAGGAGCAAGCTAATTCATCTGAAGGGCCAGCTGTATCTCCAGGCAGCGATGGCAGCAGTGAAGGAAGTGACTTGGAAAAGAATATCGTCCAACCTCATCAAGTAGCGGCAAATTTCGCATCCGAGACCGCAGATGTGTTTAATTTGACACCAACGAAATGGTGCACGCGAAACGTTCGCTCAGTACACAAACTCCGTTTAAGCTGTCTCCCTCGACGTACTTCGTCCAGCGCAAGGAATGGCGCAAGAAAGAATGGATACTGAAAGCGAGAAATGAAAAACTGAGCAAAACGGTGGATTCCTACAAAAAAGAACTGCTCAAGCTAAAGGAAGCCGCACACGTGGGTGCATTTGTGAAAGTTACGTCTGATGCCGAGAAGGGAAATGCCAAGGCACTCCTGATTGTTGATCAGGTATGAAATTACAAAAAAAGCCGCAGTGGTCAGAAACTACGCTGAGGCATATCGTCATCTTACGAAATTTGTCGAAAAAGTCGTACGAATATTTGCGCTCAGAAGACCACCCGAGATCACCATGCAATAAGACCCTGCAAAAGTATGTCGGCGTGGTTTCAGGGGAAATTGGCTTTACTCAGCTAGTTAGGTGCCGCCTCTAAATTGAATGAGTGGCCCTTGAAACACCTCAGTCAAAAGTACTTCACTGATAATTGATGAAAAGAGAATACGCCAGAAGTTACAGTACCTTAAACAATGGGATGCATTTATTTGTGACATACACTTGGGCACTGAGCGGCAGCACCTTGTTGACAGCTCTCAGAATGAGTGCCTGGCAAACTCTGTCCTCTGCTTTTTGCTATGTGGCCTCCACGGTCGATACAAGATACCTGGTGGGTATTTTTTCACAAAGCGGTGTACAGGGAAGCACTTGGCAGAACTCGCCCGCCTTGTGCGACAAAAAACATTGGAGATCGGCTTTGATGTAGTCGGGGTAGTAACGGACAACCACAAGATTACCGAGAGAGCGATGAAAGTTCTGAGTGATGGGCCGCTGCACGCATGCGCGCCGCACCCCGTGGATGTCCTGAAGAACATTTTCCTTGGTTTCGATCAGTGCCATGTAATAAAAAAAATGTTAGATCCCAGTTCCTGGCAAAGGACATAGGCTGAGAACACGAAACATCGGCAGTGTACCTAAAGAAGATCTACAAACTGCAAAAGAACTCAACAGTAAAGCCAATAACATGTCCTCAAGAAAGCATATTTACCCTTCAAATATGGAGAATATGAACGTTGAACTAGCCATGCAGTTGCTAGCAGACACCACAATAGCAGTCTTTAAATATTTCAAAGAACAGGCGGGGCAGACTACAGATGTTGAATTCGCATCGGCAGGTTCTAGGATCGAAGTCCTGGAGATAATGCAAAGGTGGTACACATTGATGGACGTAAGCGATTGCCAGCAGTACGTTCACTACAACAACACTGATTGTCGTTCATTCGCAGATGCAGGTGACGCAAGACTCGATTGGCTGGAACAAGCTTTCATCACATATGTAGAAAACCTGAGGTATGCAAGCGAAACTGAAAATAAACTTGTCATGCACTACTTTTTTCGGCACAATCAAATGTTCCTTTAATAGGATACCTGTTGACTGCGAACAATTTCAAGTTTGTTCTGACTCGGAAGATGTCAAGTGACCCTAATGAAAGAATGTTCGGATGGCTGAGGCGGAGTGCAGGATGTGATGATGCCTTGGACGTCAGGAGCCCTATA
Organism: Rhipicephalus annulatus; assembly: GCA_013436015.1. Classification (NCBI taxonomy): domain Eukaryota; kingdom Metazoa; phylum Arthropoda; class Arachnida; order Ixodida; family Ixodidae; genus Rhipicephalus; species Rhipicephalus annulatus. The sequence continues at coordinate 91,005 of WOVY01003440.1, forward strand.
TGTGGTCTCTAAAAATGCTGAAAACAGGAATCATGGCCGCTTCTAATATTGGCAACGTGTAGAGCTCGGTGACTTTCTCGTCGACGCAGCTTCTTCCAATTCAGCAGGCGCGCCGTACGAGAACACCCACCACAGCTAACCGTATTTTGGACACAGCGGCAATGCGTTAAGGGAACACTTGCTGACAGACAAGCCGATTTTCTCGAACTCCGACGTCACCAGCCCGGTAAAGATCGCATGTTTAATTGTTCGCGCTACAAGCGAGCGCATTGTATGCGCTGAGTGCATCGCAACGCTTCAAGAACCAAACAGCAGTGCCCCAAATCATGGCCTCATAAAGCACCTAGACTGCGGCGGCCTTTACTATCCGCCGCAAGAACTTGTCAAAGTCCTTGGAGGCCTGCGGAGATTTGTGGAGTGCGTACTTTCGCAACGAAGGTCAGTGAAGAAGCCTAAGGAAAAACTAACTATGCCCAAGGAAAAACCGACATGAACACAACTGAAACGTTTCTTCAGAGAAAGCCTCTTTCGAAAAAATTCTCAAATTGTAACTCATACAGTCCTTAGAGTACTGGTGACATCTTGCTGCATGCAGTGCCTTCCGCCTGTACAAAAGTGCAAGTAATATCACATATTGGGGTGGGCCGTGTCTCAATAGCGTACGCGATACTTGTAAACAATGCTAGCACAGAACCATTCCAAGAGCAGTTTTTTACTGTGTGCTTAAAGTGTATAGTTTTGCTTCTCCTGTTTGGTTTTGTTGTTTCTGTGTTTCCTTCACCTTATGCCCATTTAAAGTTCTCAGCGTCTATGTGTTTACATTAGCGTCTTTCTTTCTCCTTCACCTGGAGTTATTTTGTGCCGCTAAGTGATTATTTGTACTTCCTAGCACGTGCGAAAGTGGAGAATCCTAAAACACATTTGCGTACCTACAAGCAAACAGTTAGGTCTCTTTCTACCAGAAAAATGTGCGTAGAATTCAGACTTTCACACGCGCTATTTATATTGTCCATCAACCTACACTATCCTCATCTTCATTGCAATAAGCTAATCCCCCTCGTTTGCCGAAAATTCTATGACTTACATCACGTTGCGCGGCAAACTGATTATGCTACATTTTGCCCTCGTTCAGGCTTTCCACGACACAATTTGCAGGATGGGAGGGGGCGGCAGAGGAGAAATTTTATTTTGACAGTGACCTCACCAGCGCAATTCAATATTACTTTCAATTAGAAAGCATTCGCATGTCATGCACCATGTTCATTTTGGTGTGCAGTGAATTAGGTAAACTTAACGTCTACAATGCCATAATTAGGAAACGTCGAGGCCGAGACTGGCCCAGTCAAGATACTTTTGGTTCACTGAGAGATGACGCAAATTTTAGGGCGGCTCATAAAAGGTTTGTCGCGCGATCACGCAAATACCCCCCAACCCCTCCGGAAGAGACACGAAAAAAAAGAACGCTGCTGTGCTTATTTGTCTGGGTAAGTGCATCTTGTGAGTTGCCCTACGGGGCTTCTTGTCACTGTTTAATTTGTTTTATAGATAATTATTCTGCTAAGCTGAAAGTACGTTTCAACGTGTTTCAACGCAGCGCTGTCTGCTTTGAAACGTAGCGTCAGTCTGATTTCCGCCGGCGGACCGGCTGTTACGGGAAACGCTATTGGGAGCGCGGGGCTTATCACGTGACCAGGTGGTACGGAGGCAAGCGCTCTCGCACGGCGCCTGGTCAAAAAGCGTGGCAGCGAGCTCCCTATGTAAAAAAGCGCGACGTTCCAGCATAATTTTTCTATGAGGCATTGGTTCTACGTACAACAACGCCGAGATTGAAGACCGCCTTTACGAGACAAGTTTGTCGCTGGATTGCGGAATGAAAAGCTATCGGATCAGCTGTGCCAATGTACGAATCTTACAGCCGAGGAAACGTTGTGCTAAGCCCTGTTCACGAAGAAGCCAAAAAAGATCGTCTATCCCGTCAAACTCCCAGCGAGAGTGGGACCTTCGACAGGTTAAACGTGGATGTGGCGCAACGCGCGAAGAACGCGTCATCGCATCGCAACAAGTTGGTGCCGTCAATTCTGTCTACTTGCCAACCACTCTTGGAGGCCAACCGCTCTCAAAAAGAATGCCTTGATCACAAGGCCACATGCAATTTCTGCAAGAAGTAAGATCACTTTTTTGTTGTTTGCCGGGCCAAGCATCAGAAAGAGCTGTTAGGCTCAGTTGAACTTCACGCACTCATTACGTGTCGGGCACGGTATGCCGACATTCACGTGAATGATCACCTCGCACACTTCAAGATAGACTCAGGAGCTGAAGTAACGGTGGTTTCACCTTTGTTTATGGCATTACCTACTGTTTTGGATAAAGTGGATGCCGAGGTATCTGGCCCTGGAAATCAAAGGTTGCATGTTCTGGGATCTTTCACTGCTACCTTGCAGTGGCGTAACAAGGTGCCCGTGCAAAGACTATGTTATCAAGAACTAGACGACATACTTCATAGTAATAAGGGCGACATACTTCCTGGGATTACCGGCAATTGAAGACTTGGGCAACGTTGAGTTTTTGGACTCTGTGAATGGTATTCCGTCACCCCAACGAAAACTTTTTCGTGGGCTTTGGAAAGTGCAAGAAGAATACCACATGCGCGTCGTTCAAGATGATCGCCCTTTTTCAATATGTGTTCTTCGATGAATACCTCTTCCTCTGCTCGAGCAGGTCAAGAAGGAATTAAAAGAAATGGAAGCCCAAAGAGTCATTCGCAAGTTTCATACGCCTACCACATTATGTTCAAGCCTCGTCGTCGTGCCGAAACTGTCAGGTGAGTACAGGCTCTGTGTCGACTTAGGGAAGCTTAAGAGATATCCAGCGGTAATGCTAGATTCTGCCAAAAGTTGAAGGCGTCTTGGACCACCTTGGTGGGGCACAATTTCTTTCTAAGCTCGATGCAAGATCCAACTTCCACCAAATCAAACTAACTCGTGAAAGCGAAGAACTGACGGGATTCATCACACCTTGTGGCTGTTATTGCTACAAGTGTCTTCTCTTTGGCATTGCGACAGCACCCGGGTAATTCTAACGCTTCATTTCAAGACGGCATACCCGTCTTTCGTAGGAACCTTCAAGAGCACGACCAGCGTCTGGCAGATGTCTTGGCGTGAATAATTCAAGCGGGCGTCACTTTTAATGAAAATAAGTGTCAGTTGAGAGTCTCCTCTGTCAAGTTCTTAAGAGTAGTCGTCAGCCAGCGAGGAATTAGTCCAGACCCGGACAAAGTCAAGGCTATCATAGATATTCCCCCACCATTCCATGTTTGCGGTGTTCGCTGATTGTTTGGTATGGTAAACGATGTGACTTGATTCATTACAAACCTGTCTGAGATCTCTCCCCTTATTTGTGCACTTCTAAACAAAAACAACGCCTGGAGCTGGAGTTACAACCAAAAGTAATCGTTCAAGAAGATAAAGTGTTTGCTCAGCTCCGACACATGTATGGCTATGTACAATCCCTATTACCCAACGATAGTGTCAGCTGACGAAAGCTCTCATGGCCTTGGCGCTGTCTTTCTCCAAAGTCAACCATCAAGAATTCGACGTGCAGTCGCCTATGGTTCCAGATCTCTCACTCCTACAGAAAGATGCTACAATCAAACGGAAAATTAATCTCTCGCTGTCATATGGGCTGTCACCAGGTTCAACCAACACCTACGTGAACTAAGCTTTGAGGTCGAATCCGATCCCCTTCCGCTTGTACTTCTCCTGTCAAGCAAAGATCTAGACGTCTTGCCACCTCGAATTGAACGTATGCGGATCAAACTGATGCGCTATCGGTTCTCCGTCAAGGGCGTTGCTGAAAAACTGCTAGCCACAACCGACACACTATCAAGAACACCCTTCGACTTGCCTACTAACAAAGCCGTCAACAGCTAGGAAGTCTATATAGGGGAAATTCTCAAAGATCAACCTCCATAATTGGCGAATCAGCTGGACGAGATCCATCATCTTCAAGTTCAACATAGCGAGCGTTCTTCTATTATGACTTATTGTGAGAAAGGCTGTCTGTCCAAGAAGAGAGTTCCGACCAATTTAAAATAATACTGGAAGGAACGAGAAAAACTGAGTGTGTACGTTGGGTTACTCTTACTGGTTCGCCGCATTGTCATGTCGTCAGCTCAACGCAAGGACATTGTCGCACTGCTGCGCGAAGGACATCAAGGTGTCCGCCGCTGTGAAGAGCACACCCGCGAGTGAATGTCGTGGTTCCATTGCAAGCAGCATATTGAGGACCTTGTGGCTCAATGTGCTAAGTGTGCTGAGACCCAAGCTTTGCGTTCAGACCTACTGACCCCAACGCCAACGTGGAAACGACCAAGGCAACGCCTGGAAATCGACTTGTTTCACTTGGATGAACACGCCTACGTCCGTATCGTCAACTACTACATATTTCCAAAAATAGTCACACTCGGAACTTCATTAACAAAAGCAGTCGTTGCTGCGGTCAAGAGTTGTTTTGCTCGTTTTGGAATACCAGACGTTGTGCGGAGGGACAATGGACCTGAATCCTCGTCCACGGAGTGCGCCGACTTTACAACGGCGTATTGATTCTGCCACAAAACCAGCAGCCCTCGATACCCTCAGGGTAATAGAGAGGCAGAGCGCATAGTGCGTACCATGAAAGATTTGCTGAAAAAAAGCCCGGATCCTTACCTCAGTCTATTCGTGTACCAAGACTTACCTGGAGTTTCAGGCGTCTCTGCAGCTCAGTTACTCATAGAGAGCAGACTACGAAATTGTCTTCCTGTTCTGTCTGAACGATTCTTCCGGCCTTACCAAATCACGAGGAAGTTCAAGCAGGCAATATTGAAGTGAAGTTGAAACAGGCGAAGAACTACAATAGCCGTCACAGTGCTACACCTCTGATATCTGTCAAACTGGGGGAGGACGTGTGGATAAAGTATTTATGTTGTAGCGGTGGTGTTCTCAGCCCAGCTCCACGACCGGTCTTACGTGGTCGAGACTCCAAGTGGTGTTGTCCAGAGGAATCATTGCAATGTGGTGCCGTTTGTAGGTAAGCAAAATATCCAAGGACAAGCAGCAACGGCTTCATCACTGACGCATTGAACCTTGCCATCAAGTCCACCAAGAGCATCAGCCTTGAACTCACCGCCAGAAGCATCCTCTCCAGGTACTTCGTGCGCATCGCCTGTGCCGCCTTTGAAGACGCCTCCCTAGTCAGAAGTGCAGACTCTACTTGTACAAGCAAGTGCGCCTCAGTGTGGTGTACCTAAGCGTACGCGTTGTAGGCGTGCCGTGAAACCACCGCGCAGGTTGAACATGTAACCATAGCGGGAGGGTAGATGTAGTGGACGCTCAGTGCTATGTTGATCCTCTAATGGATGGCCCTGCTAGCACACGCACGCCACCTCACGTGAGGTTTATAGCAGGGGGGGGCAGTTTGGAATGAGGAGAGCTTCTTTTGGTTGTTGCTGTGAGCCACGCTCGTGGCGACGCTTATACGCCTAGTTTATCTGATGAAAATCCCTTATCTTCAGTGTTGCGGGTGGTCACAAACGTACTATAGGTAATATTGGTTGTCAGTTAATTTGCTGTAAAGCACCGTCTTTAATTTTTCTGCTTTAATGGGTACTGTCGTGCCTAGGAAGCTCGTTTCTTTGGGAACTGTTGCATAGTAAATTGAATACTACAGTAAAACCTGATACAGTGATGAATGAATGAGTTTTGCTCCAACTTGAACTTTTGTCGACAGGGTCAGAAAAAAGCCAAGTTGCGACGATAACTTTGGCAAGAGCTTTAACGAGGTGCGTCGACGAAGGCTGATAGCACGCATTTCTGTCGCATCTGCTGAGTCACTCTCGGGCCTCGCCATTAACTCTGACCCCTCGCCTCCAAATAAAGGTCATCATTCTGAGGGACGTCGCGCACCAGCTTTCTATGCAACTTCTCGACGACGAATACCTACAGCCTGATGCATGTTAAGAGAAGGCTAACGTCCCAAAACACCTAATGATTATGAGAAACGCCGTAGTGGAGGGCTCCAGAAATTTTCTCCACACTAGAGTTCTTTGCGTGCACCCCAATCTGAGCCCACAGGCCTATAGCATTTTCGCCTCTATCTAAAACGCAGCCGCTGCAACCGTGATGCGATCCCGCGACCTGTGGGTCAGTAGCCGATTGCCACCACGGCAGGGCCCCACGCATATCTTGCTGCTTCCGTGAGGAAGACTATACGAGATCAACTCCTCGATTCGGTAGGTTCAGCCCAACCGTGTACACCACTTGGTGCACCGCTGACCTATGCCAAATTTGCGGTGCAAACTGCGCCATCGTCATTTGCCTTCTCTACTGCAACGCGCCCACCAACAACCCGGCATCTTGCGTCACCACCAATGCATTTCGAAGCTGGTACGTTCAAAATTCCTAGGGCACACGCGAAAATTGGACCATGCGTATGCTTCGCTTGTTGTTTCACCGGACGTGTGGCCCGTTTCTGCAACACTCACGTGCAACCTGCTAAAGAAGCTACCACAATACCTCGTTACGGCAGCTACCCAGCACCTTCACGAAATGTGTTATTCTGATTTATTATGAAAGCAGTGACGACTTGGCCGTCAAAAAAGCACCAAAAACGCAGATATCGCACACAGTAACAGACTCACTAGCGTACCTTCTTCCTCCTCTTCACTACACATTGATCAAATATAGCATGACAACCACACATGGAGCTGTGAGCGCTCTGTTCACGTTTACGTCGTGTCAATATTCATATTTCTGCTATTTAGTCTTAGGTAGCAAGAGCTAGTGCAGCTGCTTTCGTTTAGCTTTTGCTCCCGCTATCCTTCATGTACCCAACATGATAATAAAGTTAGAAGTGTGGCAGCTTAGGCTAGTTGGTATGGCATGGCGATAGTTATAACGCGAGAACAGAACAACGACACAGAGACAAGAAGGACACGGAAGACGCGAGCGCTCACTTCCAACTGAGTTTATTGCGCAGAGCACTAAAATAAATAGAGGGGACAATAACCATGAGATAAAAACCATAAGCACAAAGAGCAGAACGTGAGTAAGAGAAAAACAGACAAAAACAAAAGCACAGGAAAAGAGCCAAGAAAATTTTATAAGAAAACGATACAGAACAGTAAAGATAATATAACTACTTGCGCGGACGGAAACCTTCGAGGAACCTGAGTTCCTTCTCGGACAGAGCCACGGAGGGCTTGCTAATACAAAGCCCCTGTTCGCGTGCCATCTGCGCGGCCTCAACAATAACTCGGGTGCGCTCATCTCTGCGTTTGCACAACGTCGCTGTGTCCTCGAAAAGGGGCGCACAATTGCATTCAGTGCAGTGCTGAGCAAAAAAAAAAAACATTTTCCGTTTCTAACATTGTTAGCGTGTTCTCTCCGCCGATCGTTCAGGCACCTTCCGCTCGTTCCGACATAACAGTTGGAAGTTAGCACTCGTGTCTTTTGGTGTCCTTCTTGTCTCTGTGTCGTCGTTTCTTTCTCGCGCTATAACTATCGTCATGATAATAAAGATTACGTTTAACATATTTAAGAATGAACTGCTCTTAAACAGCGTAGAAGCATTTTATTGCATATATACGTAATACATGATACAACATAACCCGTCCATGCTCAATAACCTCCATAATAAAAACAATTACGGGCCGAGTGAAAGGTAATGAGTACGGAAGTTATTCCATGCCTTTCCGGACGCTGCTAAGTAGCGGGAATTGATCACGTTCCTGGCAGGCGCAGGTGGCATCGTCAAGTTCGATGTGGTCCACGTACAGGCATTTCACTGCCTTGCCGTAATGCGCCTGTGCAGTTGGGAAAGAAATGAAGCAATCATTAGGAGCACGTCCTCTCAGGATTGGCGGGGCATAAGGTCGAAAATTGTGAGGTAGAGGCTATGATAGTTTAGCTCTTTATTCAGGATTATCGAGTAATTATCAAGTGACATTCATAACTTGACCAGAAATCACAGACAAAGCATCTGCTACTTTTTTTATTGCCTATGTAGTGGAGCATACGCACCAACGCGTATGCGCCTTCGGAAGAGAACAAAAAGCCCCGCGCTTTGATTGCACGAGAACCTGGGCCGCTTTTGCCCGACTTGCCGTACGACCATTTCTCCATGCGACCTCGTTGCGACTTCTCTGGTTCAATAAACGTCATCACATTTGGTGGAGGCTGCTGAGATCCCCAAGCAGACCTGGAGCTCCGCTCTAGCAAGTTGCCCGAAAGACCACCGCGAAACATGACTGACGCAGTCGCCAACCAGCGTATCCCAGACCACCCAACACCATCGGCGGCCCCGTCTACCTGCCCCGGTGCTACTCGCCAACGGGACTCACCAATCTTCAGTGGCAGTGGTGAGCAAGACGTCGAAGACTGGTTCTCCTTTTACGAACGCGTACGCACCAGCAACAAGTGGGACGACGACTCTAAGCTAGCCTACGTTATCTTTTACTGGGCAGACATAGCTAAGCTTTGGTTTACTATTAGCGAAACCGCCATCGCCAACTGCTCCTCCTTTAAGGCCCTCGTGACTGAAACGTTCGGCCGACCAGAGGTCCGCAAGCTCCGCACTGACCAGCGTCTGCGCCACCGAGCCCAGCAGCCTGGCGAGAGCTTTACTAGTTACATTGAGGATATGCTTGATCTCTGCAGACGTGTTAACCCATCTATGCCTGAAGAAAAGGAAATTCAGCAGATTCTCAAGGGCATCGAGGATGGTGCATTCCAGATGTTGCTAGCAAAAAGCCCGACCGCGGTGGCGATCCTCGTAAGCCTGCCTATGCCAGAGCTTCGATGAATTGCGCCGTAAGCGTTCCATCTCCCGACAGAGTGTCCTACCGCGAGATTCGATATCGGCCGTCGCACTCGCAAATGACAACGTGTGCCAAGAAATTCTGTCCAACCAAATCAAAGACTTCATCAGGGAGAAAGTCGCCCGACAGCTCTCCCTGCTGCCGCATAGCGACGCACCCACCGCAAGCATGCCTTCGACACTGCAGCAGGCCATACGCACTGCAGTTTGCGATGTCCTCCCTACAGTGCAGGCTTTATCCATGCACTTCAGTAGCATCTATTCTCTCAGCTGTCGGCTACGCACCACCTGCACCATCTTCACCTCTAAGCTACGCAGCTGTGGTCGCGCGGCCCCCACCGCATCCAGTATCCTTATCGGCGCCACCTCCTCCGGCCGCGCCTCTGGTTTACGGGCCCTCACCTCGCTTTTTCCGTCCATCTAATGAGTGGCGCACCTATGACAACCGGCCTATCTGCTTCGCGTATGGCATCGCTGGCCACGTTACACGCTTGTGCCGCCGCAGTCCCACACCTGCATACGCCTCCTTTAGAACTCCTACCTATGCGTCGCAGCAGGCCACCACGTCTGCAAATGAACACAGGCACTCTGACTCCGATGGTCACCCATTAAGTGCTCGTTTCCCTTCTCCTCGTCGCCTAGCGCCATCGCCTATGCATTGTAGACCACCTCCTGAAGAGGGAAAATAATCAGTAGAGTTCCAGAGGCCAGAACTGCAACTTCGGCGCAATTATCAAGGCCTCCATTTTCGCGGCAAATTGTTGTTGAGTTCAATGTTGAGGGAGTCGCCACACTAGCTTTATTGATACTGGGGCCGCGGTTTCTGTGATGAACGCAAAATTTTGTCGCAAACTGAAGAAAGTAACCACATTTCTCTGTGGCATGGTGCTGCCCATGGCTAGCGCGCAACGCATTCCTCCCTCGGCTGTGTGTACGGCGCGCGTCGTCATCCAAGACGCTTTGTACATTGTCCAATTGTTTGTTCTGCCGTCTTGCTCTCATGACCTCATCCTGAGTTGGGATTTCTTATCACGTCATGAAGCTATCATCAATTGTTCCCGTGCGGTAGTGTCCCTATTGCCAATTTGTGGATTTCCATCTCCCGACCACTCACCTCTGCTTTGCAAACTCATCGCTGACGACGATATCACCTTGCCTCCGGAAGCTTCAGTCTCTATTAGCCTTTCCTGTGTGGCGTAATCTGACGCCACGGTGGTGTTTACGCCATCTCCGGTTATTACTGAACGCAAGGGCATCGTCCTCCGTTTTGTCGTTCTGACGATTGCGTCTGGTTTAACCATAATGCTGGTTACCAACCACTGAAACTACCCCATTGGCTTACTCCGTGGTGAAACTTTAGGATATGTACAACCTGTCAACCATATCAATGATATTATTCTTCCCGACGAAACACCATGTCACATCGCCGCAACCACTCATGTGTCTGAGCCATCAAGTTCATCAACCTTTGACAATGCTATTGACACAGACCTCCCCCCTCGCATCACCGCCAACTTGCTCTCCTTAACAAGTTTCGCTCTTCTTTCGACTTTCAGGAATCTGCTTTGGGCCGCATTACGACTGTCACTCATACTATTGACACCGGCTCACATTCGCCTTTGCGACAGCGTACTTATCACGTTTCTGCCGAAGAGCGCCGCGTCATTACGGAGTAAGTAGTTGACATGCCTAAACGTGGAGGCAACCAGCCTTCTCAAACCGCTTGGTCGTCACTTGTGGTTCTCGGTAAAGAAAAAAGATGGCACCGTTCACTTTTGCGTGGACTATCGCCACTTAAACAAAATTACAAAGAAAGATGTCTACCCGCTACCACGATAGACGATGCCCTTGACTGTTTACAAGGCACCGAGTACTTAGTATTCTTGGATCTGCGTTCTTGGTAATGGCAGGTGCCAATGGCTGAATGTGATCGCCCTAAAACAGCCTTTGTAACGCCGGATGGCCTATATGAATTTAAAGTCATGCCATTCCGGCTCTGCAACGCTCCTGAGACATTTGAGCACATGATCGATACCATATTGCGCGCCCACAAGTAGAAAACTTGCTTTTGTTACCTGGATGACATCGTAGTCTTTTCAGCTGATTTCCCGGCACATCTTTGTCGTCTCCACGAGATTCTGACGTGTCTGAATTCTGCAGGCCTACAACTTAACACCAAGAACACCGGCCGCTATAGATCAGTGGTAGAACACTGGTCTTGTTAACACCAAGAAGTGCCACTTCGCAGCACAAAAACTAACCATCTTGGGACATGTCATCGCAAGAGACGTTGTTTTTCCGGATCCCGATAAGCTTCGAGCTGTCGCTGACTTTTCAATGCCCACAACACTGATAGCACTAAGAAGTTTCGTTGGTCTCTGCTCGTACTTTCGTCGCTTCGTGCGCAGCTTCACGTCCATCATCGCACCTCCTACGAGTCTGCTTTCCAACAGCAAAGGTATATCTGCATGGTCACCTGCATGTGACGACGCATTTAGCCAGCTGCGCCGCCTGCTGACTTCACCACCTATTCTTTGCCACTACGACCTCACTGCTGCCACAGAAGTTCACACCGATGCCAGTTGCGTCAGTCTTGGCGCAGTTTTGGCACAATAGAAAGGCACCAAAACCGAATATGTAGTCGCTTATGCAAGTCCCGCTCTCAAGAAGGCTGAATTGAATTAGTCCGTAACAGAGAAGTAGTGTTTGTCTATCATCTGTGCGCTCACGAAGTTTCGCCCATACTTTTACGGCCGTCCTTTCGAGGTTGTCACAGACCACCACGCTCTATGTTGGTTATCCACCTTGAAAGACACCTCCGAACGCCTGGGGCATTGGGCACTTTGATTGCAGGAATACGACATCCGTGTCGTATATCGTTCCGGTCGTAAGCATGTGGGTGTCGATGCACTTTCCCGATCGCCATTAACACCAAATGGAGCTTCTCTGTCACCCCTTTTACCACCTTGTCGCCACTCGACACCACTGACATGCTTTCGGAGCAGCGTAAAGACCCATACCTTGCCTTGTTACTCGACTAGCTTACCGATTCGTCTGCTGTCCCTTTCACGAGAGCGCTACGCCGGCAAGCAGCCCACTTTTTCATGTAAGACAACATTCTGTACCGCCGCAACTACATGCCTGGTGTTCTAAAGTGGCTCCTTGCTGTCTCTACTCATATGCGCTCATGACATCTGCCTGAATTTCCATGCAGATCCCCAAACTGCTCAAGCAGGTGTCCTAAAAACCTACGAAAGGCTGCGCAACGATATTACTGGCGAAGAATGTATCGTTTTGCGCAGAAACACGTTCAGTCTTGCCAACAGAACGAGAGTCATCCGCGGCACCTTAATGGCATGTTACAGCCGCTCCCGTGCTCTGCACGCCCTTTCGACCGCGTGGGTATCGACCTCTATGGCCCCCTCCCATATAGTGGCTCTGGAAACCGGTCGATTATTGTCGGCGTCATTCCCCTGACACGCTACGCTGAGACTGCAGCTCTACCGGCATCGACTGCGCACGAAGTTGCACTCTCCATTCTCCGTAGCTTCATTCTACGCCATGGTGCTCCACGGGAATTACTCAGTGACAGGGGTCGAGTGTTCCTGTCGGTGGTCATCCAAGCTATCCTCGCTGAATGCAACATCATACACAGGAAATCTACCGCATATCATCCACAGACAAATGGTCCCACTGAGCGGTTCAACCGCACACTTGGTGACATGCTGAGGATGTACACCTCCTCTGACCACACTAACTGGGATGCAGTATTACCTTTTGTTACCTTCGCTTAAAACACCGCGATGCAAGCGACCACCAGCTTTTCTCAGTTTTTTCTGTTGTACGGCCGCGAACCTTCCCACCGACTCGACACTATACTCCCGTACCGCCCTGATGCATCTGAGTGCTCTCCGCTTTCGGAAGTCGCCAGATACGCCGAAGACTGCCCTCAGTTGGCTCGGTCTCTGACAAGTGAGGCTCGAGATATAGAAAAGACTCGACATGACGACGTTCACCACATAGCTCCTACGTTTTGTGCTGGCTCCCATGTGTGGCTTTGGGTGCCCCCGCACGTTCCTGGCCTGTCTTCTTAACTTCTGGCCTACTACCATGGCCCGTACCGTGTCATTGACGTCACCTCCCTGGCGAACGACATCATAGAGCCACTAACACAATCACCCGATTTGTGCCGTCGAGGACGCGAGACTGTACACGTTGACTGTCTCAAGCCCTACTAAGACCCCCTCATTGTGCCCACTCCCTGAGTCGCTAGGATGGCTACCCTTCACCTCGGGGGTATTGTAGTGGAGCATACGCACCAACGCATGTGCGCCTTCGGAAGAGAACAAAAAGCCCCACGTTCTGAATGCACGAGAACCTGGGCTGCCTTTTCCAGACTTGCCGTACGATCATTTTTTGTTGCGACCTCGTTGCGACTTCTCTGGTTCAATAAACGTAATCACACCTACTACAATACTCTTTCCTTTTCCCTAATAGGCCATAGCCAAGAAAAAAACTGCCCCTTCTTCGCACTAAGGAAACTCGAGTATTGCATGGCTGAGAGGTGGGGGCATAGCGCGAAAGTTGCGTAATTGTGCATAGTTTGGGAATGCCTAATTGTTAATTCGCCGTCATTATTCTTAATTATTGAATGAAGCATTGCCCTCTACAAGTGGTGAAACGTCGATATTGGGTTGTGCCTCACTACTGGTGAACGGCAATGTTGCAGTTGCTTCCATCGCATCAACTAGCCCTTGACTGAATTCCGCACGCGCACTCCACCGCTTATACACACCACCCGCGTTAGACGTAGAGGAGTACGGGAGATAGGTCCGCCCTCACTGCGCATGCTCGGCTGGCTTGACGCCCAATGGTGTCTTATCCTTTAATAGCTCCACGAGCGACAGTTTTGCGGTAGTCTCCCTAGGCCAGCACTATACGCGATCATGCATGCACAGTGGGGGTGTGGACGGTGTCACCAATGCCGGGTCCGCAACATCGTGCAAGAAAAGAAATGCTCTGAATTTAAAACAAAAACATCTTCCATCGTTGCAATAGGCATACCACGTATGTGAAACGTGTCTTAACCGAAGTAATGAAATGTTTATTGCGTATCGTTATAGTAGAGCTTTCACGGAGTCTACACGAGTGTGAGGGCATACGAGAGCCGCTGCACTAAGCGCTGCCTTAAGGTTACGGTGTCCGAAAGTTTTTGGGATGGCCGCAAACCGCCAAATAGATATCGCTAGGTTGTTTCCTGTGACAGCAACTCGAAATTTGCAGATAAATATTTAAATATAGATAAATTGGAAGCTGTTCCGCAGCTTTGTAGACTACAAGCAAAACTTAGGTGAGATGGGAGTTTCTCCAGCAGATGAGCCTCCAAAACTCCCCTGCCCCAATTATTTACTCCCTGGCAGAGAGTCAACTCGTAAATGCCTTCGTAAATCGCCCTTTGCATAATGGCGGTATTTATGAATGACATGACCTTGTTAAACTCCCCACAGAGTTTCAGGTCACGTGGTTACAAACGTCCTATGGAAGTTATGAAAACACTTTTTGTCATATCGTGCGTGCGTGCGTGTGTGCGTTTGTGTGTATTTAAGGGCATCTGCACGTCGGTATGAAACACCACTGCTTTCTGTGGCTGACCAAGTGAGCATCTGTGGACAGGCAACTAAATTATGAGTGTAGCGAAGATTTGCATTGACAGGTTGGTGTTTATATGCAGCAACCAGTTCACACTAGAGAATGAAGATTTCAAGGTATTTCGCACCGTAGAAACACGCTGGACATCGGTCCAATTCTTCAACAATTTGCCACGAATTCCTCGCTTCATAGGGCTGGCTTACAAAAAATTTCGAAGAATAATTTAGTGGTAGCGAAAGTAAGCTGTAAAAGTGTCAGCGACTGCTCCTGGAGTTTCGCCGTCTGAAACTTCCAAGCGTTCAGAACTAGTCTTCACTCAACCACGGCAGGCTGGCCGGCAACCGGTGTGGGAGTTGCGTCAGCGACGCGCTAACCCCGACTACGCTAACGTTGCCCTCTCAGAGTGTCACCGGTATTTAACTGGCTGCAACATCTAAGCGGGAAGAAGGCCTCGCTTTGCCGTCGGTAACAAGCCGGCATCGTAGTGAGCTCATCCTAAGTGTCGGCGGCAGTGGCCGGCTCTACGAGATAGCACCGACCAACGGCGAGGTAAAGAATGTGTTTCACAAAAAAGGAAATTGGCAGATCGCATGTACAGTGGGAATCGACGGTATGCGAAGCACAAATCAGGTAGTGCGATAGGTCGCTTTAAAATTTTCACTACGTTAGGAGGCGGAGGTAAGTTATGCCGTACGTGACTTTTTTCATAATTATGATGTTGGGACGTTTGACTTACGTTCATCATCTATTGACGTCACCTGTTACCGACTTTGGCACATATGGAGCTAGCAAAACGGCCGCGAGTGTGCTACATGGGTAGCATAGAATCATGTTTTACATGAAATACATATCATGATTATCGTACGTGGACGTGTCAATTACATTCATCGTCCATTGACATCACGTAATACCGAATTTGGTAAATGTGGAACTATTGATGTGGCCGCGAGAACGCTATGAGCATAGCATATAGTCGTGTCTTACAATAAACGAATATTATGATTATCAGGTTTGGACGTCTCATTTACCTTCGCCGTCTATTCACTTCTAGTAATACCTACTTTGGTACATGTGGAGCTGACGAAACGGTGGTGAGCGCACGATGAAGGGCCCAATATACTCCGACGCAACGTTGACGCATGTGCAGGATCAGCGCAGCGACGCCACACTAGCAAAGCGCGAGCACTTTATAGTGTGACGCCAGGCGCGACCGGCACACCAGCGTCAGTCCGCGGGGCTCGGTGGCAACCGGCGAGAAATGCGACATGTTGTATTTCACGCCCACGACGTTATTTAGACAGCACCGCGTCTGCCTCTCTTCGAGGCGAAGGGACGCTGTTTGCGCTCGAACGCGCATGCGTCAAAGCAACGCAGCGCGGCACACGCCTACTAGTATATGGCTTGCAGATCTACAATGAAGGACAATGGGCAGATCCACTGATCTCAAATACACTGTAAAAACTGTCCGTCAGAGGCAAGGCAAAAGTCGAGGTAAAGCTCACGGGTGCCTTTCAGTTCGTGGGAAGAAAAAAATGGCCGTGGATGCCAACAGACGTAGTGCTGTTATTGTAGGTACGAAGACAGTGTCCTTTTTCAGTGCACTTTATGGAAAGATCTAGAAGTTGGCTGCTGTGATTAGTTATTTTCTAGCCAAAAGCCACTACCAGGCCAGGAATATTTTTCGGGGGGCACGATGAGTTGACAGAGAGCCTGGGTACGTGTAATCCGTTTTTTCATAGTTCCTCTTTATACTTTTTACTGTGATATGAATACTCGTGACGTATTTTCGATATCGGCATCGCCGTCAGGCACCATACAAAGTCCAAATTGATAACAGCTCCCCAGAGATCGTGTGTTCTAGCCACGGGTGAATCAACGCGAGTGAGCACTACGAACGCGGCTAAAGCAATGGGGAAGCAAGCCGACCCATCTCAGTCGCACGAAGGGCGCATGTGAGAACATCACCCGCGTGTGATGCATGTCGTCAATATATATTCAGGCAGAGAAGAAACACCCTGTCTGTCATGAGGAATGTCGGGGCCACGGGGAACAAGAGGGAAGCTGCCATATAACCAAATGGGAAGATACCCTATTGAAAAAACGTCCACCATAGGAATGGTACATTCCACTATCCATTATTTTGGTGGATTATGGCGGTGTAAATGGTGGCACATGGTACGTACGGTAGATGGCGCGCTCCAGCGGGCAATGCTGGAGCGCGAAGCAGCGTCAGAACCACCGTGACGAGCTGCCGCTATAGATAATGAAACAATAAAAATTATTGTATAAAACAGAATGTATCAAGCACACGTGAAAAAAAAGTGCGTCAGCGTGGAATCGAACCTGGCAACTCCAAATATTGAATTGAGTGCGCTAACTACTGCGCGACGCCGACAAATGGCGATACGGGTGGTAAAGAAGTGGTCAAGTCACAAAGTCACTGTAACTTCTGTTTGTTGTTTACTTGGAAGGAACGGGATCTGCACCTGCAACTAATTGTTGCACATTTTCATTTTGTAAACAGGAACAACTGCTGCCTCTAACGATTGCCACTGCGGTAATGGCAACAGCGCTATGTTTTTGTTACAACTTACAACCTCACGAAAAAAAAAACAACTCAACGGACTGAGGAGCAGGTACAGTTTATCGGTGGTTACAGCCATGCTTATTATCCGTATCTCGCTTTTTCCAAAGGACAATATCAGTTCAAGCTTTATGGCGCTTCTATGCTCATTCGATAGATACTCCCACACAATTGGTTTTGATGTTTTTCGCTCAACGCACACCGCAGTCGTGCCAGCGGACCGCTGTTGCTATGTCGCTAAGAACAGCTACATATCGGCTTGTCCAAAACTAATGCAGTGCGCCAGAAACATTATGTTATTATATTGGTTCCGTAAGCATACGAATTGACGTGTCTATGTTCTCGCATAAGAGCCAGCAAAGCGCGGGCGAGTGCGACCGGCGGCTGTCGGTGAGGCGAGGCGTAGCTTTACTGGAAGTGCTGCAAGCGTGTCACATCGGTGTTTGTCGCTTCTTGCGCGGACACCGTACACAATAAAAAAAAGGCTTCATTTAGGGTAAATGATGCCGCATCTGTGCTGTATTGTCATTTTTACTCCTCAAAATTGTGTATTCTGAAAGCCAGAAGCGCCGATAACACTTGTACGAGCTCGGTCAGTATGAGTAAACTTTGGTGGAAATCATGGTGGTAGAACAGAAGGGTGAAAGTCAAATTCGCTGGGGCTCATCTTGACGCATGTCGAAAGTGAAAGTTTATGCAAATTCGCGCGCACTCTGTTAACCTAAAGGTACGGCTCTAACAATAGAGTGCGCAAATATTACCTGAGTAGCGTTTCTAGCGTGGTGACATCAAGTGACCGCTGTGTTCTACTGTAACATTGACAGGGGCAATTGCGAACTGGAGCCCATTTATTTTTCTAAAACTGCTCGCCGATGTAAAACATTTATTGTCATGTTCACAGTGACAACTCTATTCTTCTAAACGCCACAACAAAAAAAAAACACATCGCGAATGTTGAACCGATGTAAGAAAGTTGAATTTGGGTAATTTGTGACTTTTTTTAGTAAAGTTTTGCGACTTGAGGGGTGCAAAGATAGTTTTTTGCAAAATACACCTTCTGGGGAGTAATTATTATTTCTGAGATATTCATTAAAATAGCAGTAATGCCATAGAAAAAGTGCAAGCATAGCCGCTTTTGGATAAATTCTTGTAGCTGTATGTGGCCAAAAAATGCACTAATAATAATTAACTTAAAACACCTTTCACAGTTCCCATTACTTATTATATAAACTAAATTTGTTAATGAATGAGGGAGAGAAGCTTAAAAATAAAATCTTTTCCCGAACAACAGCCATACAACATTTGGATAAATTCGAAAAGCACTCACGTGATCACATTTTTTTTCTTCCCGAAATATTCTAGTGATTCACTTATTTCAATGCAGCAAATCAGCACGATATTTCTTCGAATTGATTTCAGACGGTCGCCAAAAATGGCAGCATTCCACGGAGTGAATGATGGAGAGTAGGGCGAAGCATCTATCCGTCCATTCCTTCTTCCTTTCGTCCGTCCATGCGTCTGTCTGTGTGACCGTCCGTGCGTCCATCCGCCCATCCGTGCTGCTTCTGTTCGTGCGTCCGCGCGTCCGTGTGGGCGTCCGTCCCTGCGTTCCTCCACGCATCCGCCCCTGCGTCCGTCCATGCGTCCATGTTCCGTCCATTTTCGTGCGTCCGCACCATGATCCGTTCATGTTCGTGCGTCCACACGTCCATCCGTGTGTCCCTCCATGCATCTGTCTGTGTGTCCGTTCGTCCATCTATTCAACACTCCAAGTACCACCATATCGCATCTTTTCATCATATATTTCCCAGAAGCACTTCCATCCAGCGGACATTAAAAAGAACTAAATGAGAGGTGGCACACGCACACTTTCTTACGGCTTGTGCTTCGCAGGTAGCTCCCCTTTGAACCACCTCGAGTTCATGTTATATAGTCACTGTATTCATGGCACTTCAGCTCAACGCTCGCTAAACCTTTCTAAAACCAAGGTGGTTACGCCCAGCGAGTATAACATAGCCACCTTTTCTTGACAGATAGTGCTCAATGTACATGCCAATGGCTGCTAATTGGGAATAAGAAACAGAAGAATTGAGCTTTTACTTAACGCACATGCTTAGAAATTTTTTTATTGTTCAACAACCCACTGGAGGAATCTTCCATCGGTACCACCTTGCAGGTCAAATGTAAAACTGGTTACACACTACGACGACGACTACGACTACTACGAGGGACGAACGGGTGGCGCTTTAAGGAGCGTCGCCCATAATAGCTGGTATGTTTGGCGTGGAATGACCCCGCTACAAACGGCACTGGCAGCGAAGAATGTTCCCGTTTTGGAGCTGAAGCATCAGCGCTTTTGTGTAAGGAAAAAGTATATTGAAAGGAGAGGTGAAAAAAGGGAAGAGAATGGTCTGAACACATGCACCCTGCCAGCGCCTTGGGGAATGTGACTAGAAGGGTCACGTGCTGCCGCCGCACGTAGACAATCTACCGAAAATACGACAAAATTACTCAAAATTATGTAAACTTGTTTAGTGGAACAATCGCGTCTTCTTAACAAAATTTTCGTGTTTTTACCGAATTTGCATAATTTTTACTTTTTATCCATTTAAATGGCAGATAGTGAAATTTCTAGAGACCACTACCACAAGGAGTCCCTCATAATAATAGAGGAGTGTTTGGAACGCAAACTTTTCTCGTTTTCTTCTTTCTTTTTGAGGATTACACGCCACGCGCATTACCCCCCCCCCCCGCCTTTATTTTGGCACGACCACATAGCATGGCCACACTTGTTTGATGTAACTTATAATGCGGCACAGCGGCATTGTTTTAAGTGGGTTGTTTTGCCAAAAAGAGCATATAAACATTGATGGATCTGCTGATTATCATCACTAATATCTCCTTGAAACCAGTATTCATGTAATGGTGTGTCAGCCGGTCCGTGGCTCTGGAGCATCTGATTTGTTCGGTGAAAAGAACTTGTGGCTCGAATCTTTGTAGCACTGCATTTGGGAGGTGCTTCCTGCGATAACAAAAGTAGCACAACACAATTATGATCTGTAAACACTCACATGAAATCCACATTGGTGCTTTTAAAAAAAATGTCAGCTATAGTCTGAACCACAGCAATAATATCTTCTGTTATAATGAAGAACCTTATTTCTTTCCCTGGCCTGGTTTCTTTTTATCACCCTTGAGACAATCCAGCAGAAGTTCAGCTTTAGTTGGGGAGGAAGCAGTTGCAAAACACGATTTTTGTATCCAATATAAAAAATAATTTAATAATTTTGCATGATATAAGAAAATATATTTCTTGTAATGTCACACCACGAATAAATGAGTGAGCAAGCTATGACGTTATGGTGTCACAAAATAATGGAGTTTCTTGAAAATCCAATATACAGGTAATTCTGCTATTGAAATGTGGTGTTAATACTGACTCTGTAGCTGCAAGTGCCTGCTGAATATACTCGAGTGCGCTTAACGAACCTGTGTAATGATATTGACAGACAGAAAAAACCAAGTTCTAACTTAGCTGCCTCCAACACAGCATGATGTTGCTTCACGTGAGGTTCCTGGTATGCAGGTTCACGAGCTTTGTGACTATGTCGCACAACAGTGAACGTGATCGACATCTTCTCGAATTACGTGAGCAGCTGAAAAATGCTTCATTGTAGAATTAGCTGTAACAATGCAGTATTGCTAGCTACCAGTCGCTTCACCATCACCCACAACAAATTTCGGCACCAGCAAGATTTCGCAGTGTACACAAGCTTCTGAACACAGTATTGGATGCTACCAGCTGCATTCACTATTTTAGGGGCGAAGCTTCTTATAGCGCCACACGTTCATCCCTCATAGCCGTCGTAGTGTGTAACAATTTTAACATTTTGACCACCAAGGTGGTGCCTGTGGGATATTTCATATGTGCGCTGTTGAACAATAAAAAATATTGCTCAATGTATATGCCAATGGCTGCAAATGGGGAATGAGAGACATGAGCATTAGTCTTTTAGTTAACGCACACGCTGCGATCCTCATTAGCAGCCATTGGCATAAACATTGAGCACTATTTGATAAGAAATGGTTACTACATTACACTCGCTGGGTGTAACCAGGTTTTAGAAAGGTTTAGCGAGTGTTGAGCCTCAGTGCAATGAATACAATGAAATAGTATATACCATGAACTCGAAGTGGTTGAGGGTAAGAAATAGATACGAAGCGCAAGCCGTAAGTAAAAGCCGAATTCTCCTGTCTCTCATTCCCCATTAGCAGCCATTGACATGTACATTGAGCACTCTCTGACAAGAAAGGGTTGCTGCGCTATACTCGCTGGGCGTAACCTCTTTGGTTTCAGAAAGGTTTAGTGAGCGTTGGGCTGCAGAGCAATGAATACAGTGAACTAGCATGTACAATAAACTCGAGGTGGTTAAAGGTGGGAAGTAGACGCGAAGCGCCAGCCTTAGAAAGTGTGTGTGCCACCTCTTATTTAGTCCTTTCAATGTCCGCTGGTGGGGAGTATATGATGGGGAATACATAATGAAAAGATGCGAGAAGGTGGTACTTGAAGTGTTGAATAGTTGAACAAACGGACACGCAGACAGATGCATGGATGAATGCATGAACGGACGCAAAGCGGATGCATGCACGAATGCAGAGACAGACGCATGAACAGATGCACGCACGGACAAGTGGATGGACGCATGGACAGTCACACAGACGGACGCATGGACGACGGACGCAAGAACGAATGGACGTCGAATGCTTCGCCCCAATCTCCATCATTCACTCAGTGGATTGATTGATATATTTGTGGAGTTTAACGTCCCAAAACCACCATATGATTATGAGAGATGCTGTAGTGGAAGGCTCCGAAAATTTCGAACACCTGGAGTTCTTTAACGTGCACCCAAATCTAAGCACACGGGCCCACAACATTTCTGTCTCCATCGGAAATGCAGCCGCCGGAGCTGGGATATTCACTACGTGGATATGCTGCCATTTTTTACATCTAAATGCATAGAACGTGCACACAGTAGCCAATATTTGCGCTAAGTAGAAGAGTTCATTTTCGGTATTCTATAAAGTTCATAGACAACATCTAGGCACTTCACTCAAGTCTGTTGTTTAGTATTAGAGGTGAAAGTGTGCTTGCAAACGTACACAGAAAAATGAGCACTTTACCTTGCAAACCGGTAAAAACTAGGTTTATGTTTGGAAGAAACAAATATATTACAGTAAAGACAGTCCAAGGCACTGGAATGATAAGGTTGTAAATTTCGAAGTGGGTCACTGTTCTTCACACAATAGATGCTTTTACAAGAAAGATAACAATGCTTGCTGCAAGAAACAATAAAGTTTTATATTTTTTGCAAAATTCGCCTTGCAGGTACCCCAATCTCGAGTACGGCAACACTCTGCGAAACCAAGTTACGTTTTCAGACGAAATGCGCTCACTTGCCATGGTGACAAATAGGTAGAGTACTCTTCTACAGCATGTTTATTAGAACTAAAAACATTATAACAATAATTTTTTACTATATCTTGCAATAGCTTTTCCTTTCTTGATCATGTGAAGCACATCTCAGTGGGAGGTCACAAGAATAAGTGCCACGTAATAAAGTCTGCAAAGACACATTGACTGGTTGTGCAGCAATTTCCAACTATGCTCATTCATGGAAACCATTGCACTTCTTCATCAAATAAAGGTTTCTCGTAATTAACACTTTGGCATAAATAATGTTAAAATGGTAGGTAGCATACAATTTGTTGTTATTCTGTGTACTCTCACCTATTTTGCTATATTTTCACTTAGAGATGACTAGCTCAACACAACGCTCTTGTTAAATAAGTGGAACTTTCTACATTACCTTCGAGTTATTCGCAGATGCTGAATAAGCAACTCTTATGGGATGCTTCGCTAACCGTGTGGTCAGCACTGCACAGTTCGTCAGGGCACAACTGTTCACTACCTGAAGTACGCAGCAAAAAAATTAGGAATTCGAACAAAAACAAAGCAAGTATGGCAGCAGCATTTCGTCCTTCGGAGATAGAGAGGGGGGAGGGGTAGTGCAGCATTGTTCTTCATATACTACAGGGACATGCATTAACTGTTTTCTTTTGGCGCATAAACAACATATAAGAGTGCAATTGGTTAGAGGAGACAAACGGCCGCATATTTCAAATCGTCCAAAGAAGTCAGAAACACTCACTTGGGAATTTGCAGTATATATTCTGCGCCATCTTTAAAATGTATGCAGAGTGCTGAATTTTACTAACACTTGCACACCATTAGGCCAACGTGATACCACAACGTATTGCACTCGCTTCGCTCGCTGTGCAGCTGGTGCTTCCGAAACTTCCTGAAGTTGCACAGACAGCACAGTGGCCTGGCCAAATTTAGGTATACTCATTCTAGCAAGCACCGCTGGCTTCAACTCCAACTGACAGCACCAAATGAAATCATTTAAAAGTGGCATGCGACTAATGCTAAGTACCTAAGCGTTTGAATAAAGAATGCAAATATATTTCAGTTTCATGTATGATTTCTTTTGTTACTTTTTCGCGTGTGACCTTTTCTCTGATGCTGGTTATCGAGATAAAAGAAAAGTATTTTTTAAAACATAGTATAACCGTATATTTACCAGCAACAGTCATACCACATTTTACCAAGTAGTGCTGGCGATATCACTGCAAACATTCAGAGCAATGACAACGACATATCTCGGAGACCTCCACAGTCTTTTCTTGAGCTGCAGTTAAAGGCAGCAGCCGCTAAATGAACTTTGAACTCCTTTCCGAAACCGAAAGAGCTGCTTTTCTTCAAAAAACTTACAGGCGCAAGCTGCAGACAGTGACGGAAGTAGATATAGCCCCGGCAACGGCGAGTAAACTGTTCGGAGTTGATGTGCCGGCACTCTTGCCAAATCGATACAGCGAAGGCATCTTCTTCGTCCCTTTTCTCCCTATGAGCTTGGGAAGCGCCCGTGCTAACGCACTGTGCATCCCTCAGGGTTCCTGGAATCAGGCGATCTCTTCCGTATAATGTTTCTGTTTTCTACTTTTTAATACATTTTTGTCTGATAGCCAAATAGCGAGAGCCACGATGTGCCACCGCATAGGTCACTGGCGCGCAACTGAGACAAGAAAATCACTAACGCTCACTGAGAAAATAGCGTGAGCCAAAAGGACAGGCTGGACGTAACTTAAGACTACCGGCACAGGACCTGCAAACGGTAAAGTAAACGCCGCCGGCAGAATCTGCCGCGCTAATATCCGTAACTGCATTATTACAATCAGATACAGCCCAGCTGTCACACCACTGCTAATCAAAGTGGCTTGTTTATCTACACAGAAAACGCCAACTGAACTTCGCATGTGTCGCCTGATAACGCAACTGCTACGAAAAAATGGGATGTACTGTTTTGTCGGCCACTCACCCGGGACGTAGAGGAATTATCGTCTACTATAACGCAATGCGTACCGGAGCACGGCACGTGA
This sequence comes from Rhipicephalus annulatus, assembly GCA_013436015.1. NCBI lineage: Eukaryota > Metazoa > Arthropoda > Arachnida > Ixodida > Ixodidae > Rhipicephalus > Rhipicephalus annulatus. The sequence continues at coordinate 115,591 of WOVY01003440.1, forward strand.
CAGCAGCTATCAAGCCAACACCACCAAACCTCTGGTAACCAACTTCATGGTCAGGGGCACGTGACACCGTTGCACGGAATTCGCAAGTACGCAGTAACCGCGCACGCGACAAAAAAAAAAAGCCGCCTTCGAGTAAGTCCCTGCGACATCAGAGCAGCGTAAACATTCAAGGCATGAGCATTTTGCCGGCAGTCGAACAGGCCGAAGGCGGGAAAAATTCACGAGAGCCGTAAGATAAGACTTACCTGATAGCAAAATACACAAAACTTCTTCGCTGGTCAGCTTGGCGAGAAAGCTCGGACACCATGGTGACTCGAAGCAGTGAAGATACCGACACATTGCGCAAACTGCTCGTGGAATATTGTCCGACTTCACGCAAGCACAGGTTAGCCGATCAGAATAGGGCAACGAATACACGTCTTGGTGTCACAAATTGTCGTTGAACATAGTCGTTTCTAACGAGTCCTCGGCCGCAACGTTCTGCCGTGACAAGCGTTCATGTTGGCTGGCGAGCGCCGCGCATGCTCGACCTTGCTTGCGCCACGTACATACATCACGTGACCACGTCGGAGTAAAGCCAGCTGCATCAGGATGCTTGACGAATGGTTCCTGTTGCCAGCGGAGTGGTCTTGTCTTCAGTTTTGAGCAAGCGCGGCTGAGTGGCGCCCGCGACCGACACGGGCGTGGGCGCCACTGCACGGCGCCCGTGTCGTCACGAGTATTACGGTGTTTTTTACTTGAGCCCCTAATGCGCCTCACAGGAGGGTTATTCGAGATCTGCAACTATACACGACTATTTTTGAGGCTGTGCAAAATATCGAGTTTTCGCACCGTCCGCCAAGGTGACGCTAAAGACCAAGAAAAATCAAGACTAAAGGAGGGAAAGGGAGTGGCCGCTGTTCTTGTTTCAAAGGGCAGGCATCAAAATTGAGGAGGCGTTGGTCGGAGAGATGTGATCGCGAGCCGGCCCGCCCGGCGGTGTTCTGGTGTCGCGAAGGGGGCCACGCTCTGAGGAGTCTTGTTGAAACATTATTGAAACCACGTTTTCGGGTTGCTGTACAAGCTCGTTGTATTCGCTACACACTCCAACGCAGTACAATAAAATGTGTACTTGAGACAAAAAAAGTTCGTAGAAGCAGTGAGGCTGTCGTAGTTAACTTTCGCATGCAAAAACATTATAAGTACACCACGAAATTACACGTACGCGCTGTTTGACTGACGAGATGAACTCACGCATTCATTGCGCAAAGCACGTATACGCTATTATGGCCTGCAATTCAACCTTTTGTTCATGGTGGAGCGAATAAAACAGTAAAAAAAACTTCTTTACCAAAATTAAAGAAAACAATTGTGCACCAGCTCTGTTATTTCAACGCATTTGGTTTTCATTTGTTGTTGTACGCGCAATCTGACAATGCTGAAATGCTTAATGACAAGACATGTGAATTTTCACAAGAGAGGGATCACAATAATTCGAAAATTACCGCAAGCACAAAACAACGTCTGGAACACACAATTACATGATTACTGGTTTTAAGAAGACATCATTGATGATAATGAGATGGAACAACCAATGTTTATATGCTCTCTGGCAAAACAACCCACTTAAAACAATGCCACTGTGCCGCACTATTAGTTATATCAAACAAGTGCAGCCACGCTATGTGGTCGTGCCAAAAAAAAAGGGGGGGGGGGGTAATGCGCGTGGCGTGTAATCCCCGAAAAGAAAGAAGAAAACGAGAAATTCTTGCATTACAAAACCCCTCTACATATTTGAGGGACTCCGTGTGGTAGTGGTCTCTAGAAACTTCATTGTCTGCCTTTTAAAAAGATAATGAATAAAATTATGAAAAATTGACGAAAAGAAGGAAATTCTGTTAGGAAGGCGCGAATGTTTCGCAGAACAAGTTCACATATTTTTAGTATTTTGCTTGTAGATTTGGTGGATTGTCATAGCGTGGCGGCAGCACGTGACCCTTGCCGTCACATTCTCTAAGGCGCACGCAGGGTGCAGGTGTTCAAACCAGTCTATTCCTTTTTCCACCTCTCCTTTCATCCTACTCTTTCCTTACACAAAAGCGCTCATGCTTTAGCTCCAAGCTGGGAGCATTCTTCGCTGCCAGTGCCGTTCGTTGTGGGGTCATTCTACGCCAAACATACCGGCTATTAGGGGTGAAGCTCCTTAAAGCGTCACCTGTTCGTCTCTCGTAGTAGCTGTAGCAGTCGTCGTAGTGTTTAATTAGTCTTATATTTTGACCTACAAAGTGGTGTAGGTGGGAGATTTTGCGTGTGGGTTGTTTAAAAATGAAAAAATTCGCAGAGTGCGCGTTAACTAAAAGCCTAATTTTCCTGTTTCTTATTCCCCAGTAGCAGTCATTGGCATGTGCATTCAGCACTATCTGACAGGAATGGGTTGCTATGTTATACTCCCTAGGCGTAACCTCCTTGGCTTTAGAAAGGTTTAGCGAGCGTTGAGGCGCAATTCAATGAATACAGTGAACTAGTATATTCCATATACTCGAGGTGGTTAAAGGTGGGAAGTACATACGAAGCGCAAGCCGTCAGAAAGTAAAAGCCGAATTTTCCTATCTGTCATTCATCATTAGCAGCCATTGGCATGGCCCCGCCGCCGTGGTCTAGTGGCTAAGGTACTCGGCTGCTGACGTACAGGTCGCGGGATCTAATCCCGGCTGCGGCAGCTGCACTTTAGATGGAGGCGGAAATGTTGTAAGCTCGTGTGCTCAGATTTGGGTGCACGTTAAAGACCAGGTGGTCGAAATTTCCTAAACCCTCCACTACGGGGTCTCTCTTAATCATATGGTGGTTTTGGGACGTTAATCCCCACATATCAATCAGCTATCAGCATGAACATTCAGCACTATCTGACAAGAAAGGGTTGCTGCCTCTACTCGTTGGGCGTAACCTCCTTGGTTTCAGAAAGGTACAGCGAGCGTAGGGCCGCAATGCCATGAATACAGTGATCTAGTATATACCATGAACACAAGGTGGTTAGTGGTGGGGCGTAGAGACGAAGCGCAAACCGTAAGAAAGTGTGCGTGTGCCACCTCCTGATTAGTCTTTGGAATGTCCGCTGGATGGCGGTGCTTCTATACTAGGAAATATATGATGAAAAGTTGAGAGATGGTGGTACTTGGAGGGTTGAATATATGGACCAACGGACACACAGACAGATGCGTGGATGGACACGCAGATGAACGTGCGGATGGACAAACAGACGCACGCACAGAAGGGCGCATGGACAGCCACAAAGGCGGACACATAGACGGACGGAAGCAAGAACGAATAGAAGGACGAATGCTTCGCCCCTTGTCTCTATCATTCACTGCGTGGATATGCTGCCAATTTTTTTGGCGACCACCTAAAATGGATTCGAAGAAATATCCTGCGGAATTTAGTGAATCATGCAGTGAATCACATTCTAGTGATTCACTGCATTGAAAGCAGTGAATCACTAGAATGTTTTGGGAAGAAAAAAATTGTGGTCACGTGAGTGCTTTCTGAATTTTTCCATTGTCGTATGGCTGTTGTACGTGAAAATAATTTTTTAAAGTGTCACTCCCTCTTTCCATACCAAATGTAGTGTATATATGAAACGATGGTGACTGTGCAAGGTGTTTTAGGCTAATCAGTATTAGTGCAATTTTTGGCCAAATACACCTACAAGAGTGTAGCTGAAAGGGGCTAAGTTCGCAGTTTTTCTATAGCCATACTGCTCTTTAATGAATATCTCAGAAATGATAATTACTCCACAGAAGGTATATTTTGCAAAAAAATACCTTCGCACCCCTCAAGTTGCAAAACTTTATCAAGTTTGTCCACATTGAGGCCGATTTGCACCACGTGGTGGTCTAATTAAAGGTAACATTCATACCCAACTGGAAAGAAAGTAAGCAGTTCTTTTGATATCCCAAGTTTTATGATTACAAATTTTTGTTTCACAAAAAAACAATTTTTGAATTTTCCAATTGGCGGCTATCTTCCCATTTGGTTATATGGCCGCTTCCCTCTTGTTCCCCGTGGCCCTGGCATTCCTCAAAACAGCAGGGCGTTTCCTCTCTGCCTGAGTATAAATCGATGACATGCATCACAAGCGGGTGATGTTATCACATGCGCCTTTCGTGCGATTGAGATGAGTCGGCTCGCTTCTCTTTTGCTTCAGCCGCGTTCGTAGTGCTCGCCAGCATTGATATACCCGTGGCTAGAACACAAGATTTCTGGGGTTGCGTTATAAATTTGGACTTTATATGGGGCGTGACGGCGATGCCGATATCGGAAACACGTCAAGAGTATTCAAATCACAGTAAAAAGATTATAGAGGAACTTTGGACAAAACGAATTACACGTACCCAGGCTCTCTGTCAACACATTGTAGCCCCCAAATAAGTGGCCTGGTAGTGGCATTTCGGATGGAAAATAACAAACCACAGCAGCCAACTTCTAGACCTTTCAATAAGATCCACAGAAGAAGAACACTGTCTCCGTACCTATAATAACAATATTGCGTCCGTTGTCGTCCACGGCCAATTTCTTCCTCGCCCTTGAACTGAGAGGCACCCGTGAGCTTTACGTCGATGTTGACTGTGCCTCTGACTGACAGTTTTTCTAGTGCATTTTTTACAGTGTGGGGGAATATCGGCGCCTTGCGTGGCATCGCCGGTGTGACGCGACAAACCAAACTCCGGCGATTGTGCGCACCGGCTCACGTCGAAGTGTATAAGCGCCTTGAGTGTGGCGGATGTCAATGTTCTTACACGACACGAATCTCATGATTATCATTTTCGCACCAGTCACAAACCTTGGTCATTCATTCACGTCCAATAATCCCAAATTTGGTTCATGAAAAGCTAGCGAAACGGCCGCCAGTGCATCATGAGCCTGGCATGTAGTCGTGTTGTTACAAGACACGGATGTTATAATTTTGATGTTAGGGTCTGTCAGTTGTGTTCGCCATGCAGTCGTGTCATACCATAGTGGTGTTGCAACGTATCATGTTGCTGGAGGAGGAAGGTACAGTTTTATTTGAAAAAAAAACCGAAGTAAATGTGGTTGCGCCCCTAGATATCCGGCAGACCCCTGTTCGACATCTCTAAGCAGGCCCGGCGCACCAGCCTCAACTGGTCGTCCGAGACAGTGACCCAACATATCATGTGAGTAAAACCACTGCAAGAACAGCAAGACCACGACACGTAATTCACGACATTTATGACATACATTTCATGATTTTTCATGTTAAGAGTTGTCAGGTATGTGCGTCACACAGTCACATTATATCATACCAAGTTTGGTAACGATACCATTATTCAAACAGCCAGGGAAGCTAAACATCGTAGGCGGTTAGATAGATAGATAGATAGATAGATAGATAGATAGATAGATAGATAGATAGATAGATAGATAGATAGATAGATAGATAGCTATATAGATAGATATATAGATAGATAGATAGATAGATAGATAGATAGATATGCTCAAAGTCGCCGAAGCTTGCCGAAAATGCTTTGCATCTAATCGGCCACTAGAATTAACAGTCTTGTGCGCCTTGCGACCGCAGCTGTCAAATGACCAATGCGAAGGCAAGCGCCGAACGAGGCGAAGACACACAGAAACTGCGTACGGATTGCATTTTCATGCAATATATGCGAGCACCTGAAACCGTGACTGCGAAACCTCTCGTTCGTTAAGTCCATCGCTGCATAGCCTATTAGCGAACACGTAATTAGGTGCATGGGACAAATAACGAGACAAAAACTGTACAACAGGAAGCATTTTGAAATCGCCAGCTGTCATTCATTGTATAAACGTGCCGTACTCCTGAGTGAGGCCTAGTCGTTGAATGCGGTAGCGGCAGTGTACCTCAGTTCATCGCAGGAGCTGCCGAAGTGCATCGTTGAAGGGTTCATGCACGGCCGCTCTTGTGTTGTGTATGGTTCACTGCATTTTACGGATTCCCACACAGCACTGCTAATATAAACTCAGGCCGTACAACATTGCACCAACTGATAAATTATTTTCACTATAGCTAAAAGATATAGAGTATTATACGGGTTTAAGATAATAGGCATGTGTGCTAAAGTTATCACATCTGGTCACCGCAAATTTGTTCTAACGCCATGCGTGTTTACTGCCTAATTATTAGTAAACAAAGACTCTCTTCAGAGCTACATGCGAGGTCAGAAGATGGTGCCTATATATACCCGTCGACTGACGCATGGGCAAGACTGCAGCGTGTTGGAGCTTCGTGGCCGCGTCATTTGGCGTCGCCACCGTCAAAACGATGACAGCGCACTGCCGGCGAGAGCAAACAAAACACCATCTAAGCCTTTTTTGATAAATTTATTTGCAAGACTTGAAAATAGTGTGCATAAAAAGTCGCTTCACATTTAATTCCAAGCATTTATAAGCACGAATAGTGCGAATGCGTTGAAGAACGGAAAGGAACCCACTTTAGCTGGCAGCACGAACCCAAAAGCAAACAGCCGCACCGCATTGCTCGTGAAAGGCAGGCGAATACGTCGATAGTATTTACAGAATGTTTCCTGAAAAGTGTCGATGAGGTGTTACGACATCTTTAGCTACAGAAGTGCAGGATTTTTATCAATATACATTCACTTACTGCAGTGAAGTTTTCGTGGAGTGAAATGGATATACCAGTCAGCGCTAGAGAGCTGCTTTAGCGCTGTGCGAAGTACGCGCGTACCCGCTATGTGATGCATGCATACTGTTCACTGATGTACATGATAAATGTTGGCTTACGTGGCCTTCATTCCATGTAAACACTGGTTGACTTGCAATAAAGCCATTTATTGCCGTAAGCTTGTGTGATTAACGTTGTCGTTTCGCTCTTCCTGTATTCAGCCTCACTCCATTACTAAAGTAAGCAGGCAAGATACTTGCGAGTTTTTAGTAAAAAGTCTACTGTATTGTACCGTATGTAAATGAGAAATTTAGAAAAGGAGCTGCTCCAACGAGCTGGGGACCGCCATGACGCACAAGTAGACGACGACAGTGTCGTCTGCTGCGCGAACTGCCAGCCGAGATATCAAAAGGCCAGGTGTTTTGAAACCCATTTTATTTCATACGCAACTATAAATTATACAACCAATACTTTTACTTATTATTTGTTCAAAAAAGCTATTTGAGGGCAAGAGACAATAAACACTTTTTCAGTTGTTAGTAAAGTGGTCCTTTTCCAATCTTTGTACAACTGCCGCCGGAATCAAGATGGCGCTATCATCGCGTCCAATTTTCGTTCCCATTGGCTCTATGGACATGTCACTGGCATGGCAAGGGTGTGCTGCGCGAGCCCCAAGGTGTGGTGAATATGAGTGTTGTAATGCTACGTGAACGTGTGTGCATGCTTGTGTAGTGTGGTCAATTTGATGTGCTACGAAGGTAATTAGGTTACATGGGAGTTCATATTATGGCGCCTATATATACCCGTTGACTGAAGCATCGGTGTGCAGCCCCAGCGGCAAGCTGTGGCGAATGTGAGTGTTGTATTATTATAGGAATGTTGTGTGCATGCTTCTGTACTGTAATCAATATTGTGTACTTTGTAGGTAATAAAGGTCAAGTTACGCTTGCGCATGGTACGTCGACGCACGTGATTTTTTCTCGGTGGATGTTAAAATTTACCCCCACACTTACCTCAAAATGTTTTGCAATGAATGTAAACAAAAACTCCCTAAATCAATCCGAAACCCCTTCCTGTTGGGGAGTAAATTTTTTACTTTCGTCGGACGGTATTCACAAAACCTCCATCGGGAATTGCGCTAGAGAACAAGCCGTTTACTCTCATTTCGGCCTACTTTCGTTCACAGTGTAGGTTGCACTAAAGCAATGAGTTAAGAGGAGTGGAGCTAGAAGCGTGGGTGGAGTTGCATGGTAATCAAGTTTGATGGGGGGAGGCGACCACTCTTATAGGTACCTGCCTGAGCCTGAGCGTGCGTTTACCTATTGATTGAAAAGTGTAATATGCAACGCCGACAGTCTTTCTCGTATCCATACAGTGCGAACGCAGATCTCCAAGAGTCATTATGAAGACCCATGATATCCGTGGAATGGCAGGTGCAAGTGGCTTACCTTGGCTTGTATTTTCGTCTCTGTGTCGTAGATGTAGCTGTCGGACACATCCCTCCGTATCAGCGAAGCCTTGTTAGCGGTGTCGGAGCCAGCTGGCTTGCCCCTCGGATGAGCCTGTGAGAATTCGAGTTTATGACACCGAAGTCTCACTGTTTGAAGGGATCAGTCACTGCATCCTTAATATCTAGCCTATGTGGATGACAGTGTTTCCGCGCAAATAAACCAACCGGCAGACAGTGGATGAAAATACGGGTGAAAACGAGCTGAGTGGCTGAGTGGGACCAGCGGTGGAGTAGAATGGCCAGCCCAGCGCAAGAGAAAAGAAAGTCTTTAAAATAGCCGAGCAAATGCTCCGCTTTTTTTTTTTTTGCAGGGACAGCAGAACGCATTGCTGCGCCACCTGCTGAAGGTGGTCGAAGGTACTGTCCATGGTGCAGAGACTTTGCCTAGAGAAAGCTCACACCCTAAGGGGACGAAATACGCAGGCGAACGCCTGGTTCCACAAAATCGCTGGCTGGCTCGGCGTGCCTCACATGCGCAGTTTGCGCGTTTTTCTTTCAATTTTTCTGTTCTTCGTTTACGCCCACAAACACTGTCAGAAATGCTCAGCGCAGACCAACCCTCAGGGTTCGAGAAGCTTCACGATTGCAGCATAGAAAAAGATACCTACATAAAGAGAAGGCACTCCCGAAGAAACCTGCAGCAGAGCTACTGTGCTGCTTTCAGCACCACGAATGACTGGTCAGACTCGTTAATTTCTTTTGCATAAATGAAATAAGAACAGTTTTTCTTTTCGACGGTCGGATTTGAACCCGTACCCTCATGCTACGAAAATGAGTCTCTTTACTACTAGGCTACGCCCATCCACGCATGAATCAATCTACAGGACGTCTAAACCACATGAATCTGTACCCTTTGCGCAAAATAAATGCAGAAACACAAAACTTTCTCGTCGAACTTTACTGATTTTTCTGGTAAAGCAATTAACGTCCTCAGTGGGATACGTTGTAAAGCAGATGTGGAAAATTGCACAAATCAATATAGTTTCTTCTTTGGAAAGATTTCAAGCTAAACTTATGTTTTCATTGACCTCCGAAGGTGGCTCTTGTATGCCGTGACTGAAGAGGGGAAGTGAGCATGGGCGCGCAATCTAGCGGTTGGTCAGAGCCTATCTTGCTGGGTCACGAAGAGGCTCGAGTGGCCACTTCTTTATATAGTATGTTCCTCTATGATTGCAGCATATCGCTACATCAGGAATGCGCACAATCAGTAGGGCTCAGAAGTTCGATGCGTGATCTGTAAAGGGCGATGCGTCCCAGCGATCATCCGTTTTATCGGCATGCGGTGCTCTTTTCGCCGCCATTGGTTTCAGTGTGTATCCCTGTAATCGGACCCTCGAATTACCACGAACATGTTCAGCGAAATAAACCATTTTATCCGAGACACATGAACTGCTGCCAACGTCATGGCTACGTGACAAAACCATACAGCCCGCGAATCTTCCTTGACGCTTCTTACACACCGTTCTTGAAAAAAACACTCACGCTTTCTTTATGGCTCACTTGTAGGTCATAAAATATGAAAAAAATACAGCATCTTTCCAAAGTGAACCCTTATGGGACCCGAGCAGCAGCGTTGCGCATGAGTGGCGTCAGGGGCTTAACGGCGCTAACGCCGGTGCTGTGTAGAGTTCAGGAAGATTTGTTCAGGTGTCACGTGTGAACGGAAGAGGCGGCAGCTGTGGGCGCTGCAGTGAGCATGCTGCTAGTTACTGTGTATGCTACCTTCAAGTAGCAGAGTAGCGCATTTGCTTTCCAACGCCACTAGCAAACATGCATTGCGAAAAAGCCGGTGCATAGGCCGCACCACCAAAAATAGTGTCCGTTCACCTGGAATGTATTAACTGACCATCGTACGCTCTCTAGCTCGTTATCTAAGAAGCAGTGCTTTTATTTGCTTTAAATGCATGTAGTTAAGCCTTGACAGCAAAGTAACTGCTGTCGCAAAATGGTGCCAAATCTGCACGGTTTTTTGAATACACACAGGAATAGTCAATGCTGAAGGCTTAGTGAGGCAATTGTTGAATCTCGAAGAATCTATATTTAGTGTTGGTGATTGGTTGCTTACCTTCCATACCTGGTGCTACTTGAACATGAAGCAGCTGTGGTTTTCGCTATTCAGAACTCTGCTACGCCTATGCGCTTTGCATTACCGAAAAGACTAAAAAACGATTTTGAACTACCATGGCACAGTCCAGAAAGCAGGTGTTTCTTCATTCTTCGGCGGTCGTTGACTCGCCAGGCACGTCGACTGGCGATCGGTTGACACGCTTCTCGTTCGGCAACAGCCTTAAGAAAGTCGCCTGAAAACACAGAGCACGGCTTCGCCGCGTAACTCTGCTTTTAACCAGGTAAGATGGCGGATTGATATGCTACTCTGCTCTCGTAGGAAAGATATACAGTTACTCTAAGCGGGGCAGGCGAGGAAGAGGGTGACGGCTGTAACGCCTTCGATGTAACAAACCGAGGCGAAACGTTGTTGAACAAGGAATGACCGGCTGGTCGTTTATTCGTGACCCTTATACACCTGCGTGGGCAGTGAGGGGAAGGGAGAGACAAGGAAAGAAGTGGCAAGCGGTATCCGCGCACATGCGCGATAGCCCGTTCTGATAGATCTTTTCTTCATCCAATTTGGACTCATATTACCAAGCAAACAAACAGCAAACAAAAGAAACAAGTGAACCAGGGGTGCGGCCTCACCAGTAACCACCGCCGGGAACGCACTCCCTCACCATAGAAGGATTGGCCACCCTGGTGTAGTATCTGGCCACTACCTCCCACATGCATACGTCAAATAACTCACGGCCCTCAGTTCCCAGCAGCTGCGAAGCAACTGACCATGGCGGCGGTCAGATCTGCAACGCAGCAGAGGGTGCTAAGAATCTCTGGACTACAGGTCGCCTTTGGAACCTGAACTTGGCAACGTTTAACGCTAGAACCTTATCTAGTGAGGGAAGTCTAGCTGTACTATTTGAGGAGCTAGAAGGTGTTAAATGGGATATAATAGGGCTCAGTGAGGTTAGGAGGACAGATGAGGCCTATACTGTGCTACAGAATGGGCACGTCCTTTGCTATCGGGGCTTGGCAGACAGAAGAGAACTGGGAGTGGGATTCCTATTTCACAAAAACATAGCTGGCTACATAGAGGAATACTATAGCATTAATGAAAGGGTGGTAGGTATCGTAATTAAACTGAATAAGAGATACAAGATGAAGATGGTACAGGCTTACGCGCCTACATCCAGTCATGATGACGCTTCAGTTGAAAGCTTCTATGAAGACGTGGAATCGGGAATGAGTAAGGTAAAAACACAGTATACAATACTGATGGGAGACTTTAATGCAAAGGTAGGGAAGTAGGAGGCTGGAGACCAGGCGGTAGGAAATTATGGCATCGGTACTAGAAACGCCAGGGGAGAGCTACTAGTAGAATTCGCAGAACGCAATAATTTACGGATTTTGAATACCTTCTACCGTAAACGAGGAAACCGCAAGTGGACATGGAGGAGCCCTAATGGCAAAAATAAGAACGAAATAGACTTTATAATGAGTGCACACCCAGACATCGTGCAGGATGTGGAAGTGGTGGGCAAGGTACGATGCAGTGACCATAGACTGGTACGGTCTCGAATTCGCCTAGACTTGAAGAAGGAACGACAGAAACTGATACGAGAGAAGCCAATCAATGAGTGATCACTGAGAGGGAAAGTACAGGAATTCAGAGTGTCGCTGCAGAACAGGTACTCGGCTCTTAGTGAGGAAACTAACCTTAGCGTAGATACAATGAATGATAATCTAACGAGTATCATTACGGAGTGTGCAGTGGAAGTTGGAGGCAGGGTAGTTAGACAGGACACTGACAAGCTTTCCCAGGAAACGAAGAACCTAATTAAGAAGCGTCAAAGCATGAAAGTGTCAAGTACAACAGACAAAATTGAACTGGCAGAGCTTTCAAAGTTGATTATTAGGCGTAAAGTATGCGATGTAATAAGGTATAACATGGAGAGAATTGAACACGCTCTGAAAAACGGAGGAAGCTTCAAAGCAGTGAAGAGGAAACTTGGGATAGGCAAAAGTCGGATGTATGCACTAAGGGACAAAGAAGGCAAAATAACTACCAATATGGACAGGATTGTTAAAATAGCGGAGGAATTTTACAGAGATCTGTACAGTAGCCGAGACAACCACGACCTTAATACTATAATAACTAGCAGTAACCCAGATGACACCCCACCAGTAATGATAGAAGAAGTCAGAAAAGCTTTGGAGAGCATGCAAAGAGGCAAAGCTGCTGGTGAGGATCAGGTAACATCAGATCTGCTGAAAGATGGAGGACAGATTGTGTTAGAAAAACTAGCCACCCTGTTTACGAGGTGTCTCCGGACGCGAATGGTACCAGAGTCTTGGAAGAACGCTAACATCATCTTAATACATAAGAAAGGAGATGACAAGGACTTGAAGAATTACAGGCCGATCAGCTTGCTCTCTGAAGTATACAAGCTATTTACAAAGGTAATTGCTAACAGAGTAAAGAAAACGTTAGAATTCAATCAACCAAAAGAACAAGCAGGATTTCGAACAGGCTACTCAACTATTGACCACATTCATACTATCAATCAGATAATAGAGAAATGCTCAGAGTATAACCAACCACTATACATAGTCTTCCTACGGTTATATTAAATGCGGGGTGCCACAGGGTTCAGTTTTGGGCCCTATATTGTTCTCTCTTTATATTAATGATGTCCCGCGATCCCTACAGAGGTCAAGGGCACTGATGTACGCGGACGACACTGTTTTAGTTTTCACAGGACACTCCTTAGCAGATTTACAAAATGACGCGATGACCGATTTATCGAACATTTCGGAATGGTTTGCCAGGAATCAGCTGACTGTTAACTGTACTAAAACAAAGTATATGGTGTTTCACTCTCGTAGGAAACATATTGACGCTGAATCTCTTAATCTAACAATAAACAACACTCCTATTCAACAAGTTCCTTGTTTTAAATATTTAGGCGTCACTTTTGATGAACACTTACACTGGCATGAGCAAGTACAAAGTGTGTGCGCAAAGCTAGCCTATGGCTGCTATTCTCTAATAAAAGCTCGCCAATATTTTCCACAAGCTATACTCCGCACACTCTACTTTTCATTGTGTCATTGTCACATAGGTTACTGTCTGGAATCGTGGGGTGTGACGTACAACAGTTATCTAAAAACTCTTGAACGACTTCAAAAGCGTACACTGAAAATCATAAGCCAAGGTGAATCAGTAAGTAATATTTTCCAATCACAACGCATTCTCTCGGTTCCGATGTTGCGTGACTACAAAATTGCTGTTTCAGTAAATAACATAATTAATAGAAATTCACCTTTGCCTGCTGATCTTTTTTCAATTCCTAAACGCAATACGCGACATGCTTCGAATGGTAATTTCAATCTGCCCAAATGTTTTAATGTTTACGGAGAAAGACTGATACAGTTTAGTTGAACAAAAATATGGAACACGGTCCCCCTAGAGATTAAAACGGCACGTAATTTCAGCATGGCATGTAAATCATTTTTTCTGTGGAGTCAAGACATGTAAGCATGTGTGTGTGATTCGATTTTCATTGTATTTTTTAATAAGTGCCTATGTATAGAAACTAGCTGCAAGCTAATAAGTATGCATATCTGCAAGAAAAAATGTATTACTGTGTTATCTGTATCACATGATTGTTTTTTTTATGTTGTTACCTCAGAGCTGACCTGTACACTTTTTTATGTTGCACATTGTATTGGACCGTCCACTAGCCACTTTAGGCTATCGGTCCAAATAATCCCTGTAATTGCATATATCTATTTATGAAAATAAAGCTTCATTGATTGATTGATTGATTGATTGATTGATTGATTGATAGTCTTCATAGATTACGAGAAGGCGTTTGATTCAGTAGAAATATCAGCCGTCATGCAGACACTGCGGAATCAGGGCGTAGATGAAGTATATATAAACATTCTGGAAGAAATCTACAGGGGATCAACTGCTACCATAGTGCTTCATAAAGAAAGCAACAGATTACTAATCAAGAAAGGTGTAAGACAGGGGGACACAATCTCCCCAATGCTATTTACCGCGTGCTTACAGGAGGTTTTCAGAAACCTAGAATGGGAACAGTTAGGGATAGGAGTTAATGGAGAATCCCTTAGTAACCTGTGCTTCGTCGATGACATTGCATTGCTGAGTAACTCAGGGGACGAATTGCAACTCATGATTACGGAGTTAGACAAGGAGAGCAGAAAGGTGGGTCTTAAAATTAATCTACAGAAAACGAAAGTAATGTACAACAACCTCGGAAAGGAGCAGCGCTTCGAGATAGGTATTAGTGCACTCGAAGTTGTAAAAGACTATGTCTACTTACGGCAGGTAATAACCGCAGAGCCTAACAACGAGATTGTAGTAACTAGAAGAATAAGAATGGGATGGAGTACATTCGGCAAGCACTCTCAAATTATGACAGGTAGATTGCCACTATCCCTCAAGAGGAAGATATATATTAGCTGTATCTTGCCGGTACTTAGCTACGGAGCAGAAACCTGGAGACTTACGAAGAGGGTTCAGCCTAAATTGAGGACGACGCAGCGAGCAATGGAAAGAAAAATGGTAAGTGTAACCTTAAGAGACAAGAAGAGAGCAGAGTGGATTAGGGGCGAACGGGGGTTAAGAATATCATAGTTAAAATAAAGAAGAGAAAATGGACATGGGCCGGGCATGTAGCGCGTAGACAGGATAAGCGCTGGTCATTAAGGGTAACTAACTGGATTCCCAGAGAAGGGAAGCGGGTTAGAGGGATACAGAAGGTTAGGTGGGCAGACGAGATTAAGAAGTTTGCGGGTATAATTAGGCAGCAGCAAGCACAGGACCGGGTTAACTGGCGGAACATGGGAGAGGTCTTTGTCCTGCAGTGGACGTATTGAGGCTGATGATGATGATGATGATGATGATGAATTAGCACGTCTGACGAACGTCTTCTTCGTAGCGCAGGCGCTGTGGCTCGGTTCGGGATCTCGTTGTCCTGCGAAGTGTTGGCAATTCGGATAACCCTTCCGTTGATTCTGTTTGCTTGGTTTCTTCAGAAACCCTGGTGCTTTGCGGGTTTGAACAGCGGTCAACCACTGCTGCGTCACACGTGCCATGTGCCAGTTCTGAGGCTTCGGCGGGATTTCCTACGCCATTGGGTGGCTCGAAGTCTTCCAGACCGCTCTCGTAGCCGTTCTCGTTTTCGCAGCGTTCGTGTGTTGGCAGCAGATGTTGTCGATTTAGCCTCAGCTGCCCTTGACTTTCCGTTTTGACCAGATATGAACGTGGCGCCACCTCCTTAAGAACCCTCAGTTTGCGGGACCAGTTCCCATTCTTAATCCGAACAACGTTGCCTGCATCAAGGGGTGATAATGGCTTACCCTGTAGTGATTGCCGATGTTTCGATACAGGGCACTCTCCATCGGCGTAAACTCAGGGACCGTTGACCGAAGACGACGACCTTGCAGCAACTCTCCGGGCGAGCGTCCGTCTTGTAAGGGGAAGATCGATAAGCCAAAATGTCCAGCCAGAAATCCTCACGGCCCTCCATAGTTTTTTTCGGAATTCGTCTGAGCGTGGTAAATTCGTTTGAGCGGGGGAAATTCGGGCTAGTTGTTATATGTTCGAAGTCGAACTGTTATGCGAATGCAGCAAATTCACACGAAGAAAATTGGGGCCTGATGTTGGTGCAGACTTGCGCAGGAATGCCATAGCGAGAAAATATGGAGGATATCTTAGAAATAGTTTCCGCTGGTGTTGTGCTCACCAGTCTTTCAACATCTGGGAAGTTAGACTGGTCGTCATACACCACGATGTAGGAGTCCGCTGCAAACTGAAACAAGTCAATTCCGACCCCATACCACGGTCGTTTCGATGTAGGCCGTTGTAGAAGGGGCTCGATCGGCTGGCTGTAGGCGTATTTTCGACACACCTGGCATGTTCGTACTAGGTTCTCATTGTCACTGCCTAGTCCTGGCCAAAAAAACTAGCCTACGTGCCCTGGCCTTGCATTTGTTCTGTCCCATGTGCCCCTCAAGTATCTGCCCCAAAATTTCTGATCTCATACTTTTCGGCAGGACGATCTTGCTCTCTTTTAGCAGTACGCCGTCCACTGCGGATAACTCCGATGTGAATGGGTTTAGTTAACCTTGAATCGTCGCACCTGCTTTTAGTTGCTCTAACACGCTGCTTAAATACGGGTCAGCACGGGTCTCTTCTTGAAGTCGTTGCTTTGTTCGTCTGCTTACCAGGCTTGAAACCACCTGAATTGCGTGGACATCCATGTCTTGCGCTTCATCAGTGGCTCCAGGCAGCGTGGCAGTACGGGACAGCATGTCTGCGAGCACCAGGTCTTCCCCAGGGATGAATTACAAGACATAGTCGTATTTGAAAAAGCGGATGAAATATTGTTGCAGTCTTGGTGGCATGTACGCAACACTTTTTTGGGCGATGGCAATCAGAGGCCTGTGATCAGTTTCGACTAGAATCCTGCGGCCATAGACAAACGGGTGAAACTTTTCGCACGCAAATACTATAGCCAGCACTTCCTTTTCAATTTGAGCATAGCGTGTTTCACTCTCGCTCTGAACCCGTGATGCGTACGTGACTGGGCGCCAGTCGTTTCCGTGTTTTTGCAGCAAGGCGGCACCAATCCCGCTTTTAGAGGCGTCTTCAGTTACCTTCACTTCTTTTTTGAATCAAAGAGTGCTAGTATCGGTGGGTTCATCAATGCGTTGCAGATCTGAGCCCACTAGGGCGCGTGTGCTGACGTTCATTCGAACACCACGCTTTCTGTCGAAAGGCCCCGAAGTAGGGACGTTCTGTCACTGAGCGAGGGTACATACCTGCGGAAATAATTCACAACGCCCAACATTCTGCAAACTGCCTGTTTATCTTTCGGTTGCGGTATAGCCTTTATGCTCTCGGTTAAGTCTGGACTGGGATGGACACTGCTCTCGCTGATCACGTCACCAAGAAATGCTACCTGTGTCACACAAAACATACACTTTTGGGCGTTAAACGTCATTCCAGCTTGCTCCGCTTACTTTAGTACGGCTTTCAGCCGTTCATTATGCTGCTCTGTCGAATCCCCCGAGGTTAGTATATCATCAATGTATACACGCACGCCTGTCAGGCCTTCAAAAATTTCTATTAAAGTCTTCTGGAAGACCTCACTTGCTGAAAAAATTCCAAATGACATCCGCAAGAACCTGTGGTGACCAAAGGGCGTTTCGAAGGTGCACACGCGTGACGTAGTCCTTGGCCAAGGGTATCTGATGGAAGCCTGCGTTTGCGTCTAGCCAGGAAAAGTACCTTGCGCATGAGATTTCACTTTCAATGTCCTCCCGAGATGGCATAGAATAATGTTCGCGCTTTATGCTTTTGTGTATGACCCTTGGGTTCATACATAAGCGAAGAAGGCCATCCTTTTTCCTTACTAAAACTAAAGGGCTTACCCAATCGGTAGGCTCGTCCACTTTCACAATGATAGATGCCCTTTCAATGCGGTTCAGCTCCTCACGAAGCTGCTCCTTGATCGCCAACGGTACTTTCCGGGCAGGCTGCACTACCGGAATGGCATCCGGTTGCAGTACCATCTGGTAGTGTCGCTTTACACAGCCAGTTCTGCGAAATAGGTGTGGAACAGCCAGCTGAGGAGCATCTTCTCTTGAGTCTACCACATTCACTGTTGGAATCAGTCCGAATTCCTCACATGCATTGAGACCAATGATGGCATTACTGGTGGAATAGTTTTCCATGGTGGAATAGTTTTCTACCACACGACAAAAAGTTGTGCTCGCGTAAGCAATTACTCGTTCAGCGCCATCCTGCCACTGCACGAGTACAGCTCCTTAGCCGACGTTGCTAGCGTGGGTGTGAACTGGTGTCGGGGCGTCATCATCAAAATGCGCGAGGACAGGTGGCTTCTGAAGGTGTTGCTGCAGCTCGTCGAATGATTTTCGCTGTTCTGCATTCCATACGAATGCGACGTCTTCTCTGGTAAGGTTTGTCAACGGCGAGGCAATGTGCGAGAAGTTCTCAATGAAGCGTCGGTAGTACGCACACAGTCATAAAAACAGTGTGACCACCTTTTTGTCAGTTGGTACTGGAAAATTCGTAACGGCAACCATTTTGTCAGGGTCAGGCCGCGCACCTTCACTGCTGACAAGATGCCCCAGAACAGAAGCTCTTCGAAGCAGAAGTTGCATTTTTCCGGCTTAAGTGTTGGTTCGGTGGAACGGATGGCTTAAAATGGTGCAGTTGCCTGACGTGTTTGTCGAATGTGGCAGAAAATACGATGGCGTCATCTAAATACACTAAGCACGTCTGCCACTTGAGGCCTGATAGTACAGTATCTTTTAGCTGCTGAAACGTTGATTGATTGATTGATTGATTTATTGATTGATATTTGGGGTTTTACGTCCCAAAACCACTATATGATTAGGAGAGACGCCGTAGTGGAGGGCTCCGGAAATTCCGACCACGTGGGGTTCTTTAACGAGCACCCAAATCTGAGCACACGGGCCTACAACATTTCCGGCTCCATGGGAAATGCAGCCGCCGCAGCCGGTATTCGAACCCGCGCCCTGCGTGTCAGCAGCCGAGTACCTTAGCCACCAGACTACCGCGGTGGGTCCTGCTGAAACGTTGCCGGTGCTGAGCACAAGCCAAATGGAAGTACCTTAAATTCAAAAAGGCCGTCAGGTGTCACGAAAGCTCTTTTCCCCCGGTCTCTTTCATCAATTTCTATCTCCCAATACCCACTCCTTAGATCCATCGACGAGAAATAACGCGCATGCCGTAGTCGATTGAGTGAATTGTCGATATGCGGAAGTGGGTACACGTCTTTTTTGTCACCTCATTCAGCTTGCTGTAATCCACGCAGAAACGTAAGGTGCCGTATTTTTTCTTCACTAATACAAACGGCGAAACCCAAGGGCTTTTCGACGGCTGAATAACATCAACTTCAAGCATCTGTCGCACCTGCATTTAGATGGCTTCACGTTCCCGCGGAGCTACCCGGAACGGGTTTTGCCTGATGGATCTGGTCATGTCGACCTTTATAATTTGATGTTTGGTTAGTGGCGTTCGATAGACCCTGGACGTCAAAGAGAAACAATCTTCAAACAGGTTGATAATCAGCAAATGACTTTGCTTCTGCGCCGGCAGCAAACGTGGGCCAACATCAAGAGATAGAGGTACGGGGGGGGCAGATCACTTGAATTATATTTCTCCAGAGTTAGGTATCAGTCATCTCGGCGAGCTCTTTTATGTACGCGACTGCCATGCCTGTCGTCAGATGTCGGCGTTCAGAGCAGAAGTTCGTAACAAGGACGTGCGTGTGTCCGCATATTATGCTCACGACGCCTCTTGCGATAGATAAACCATAGCTGAATAACAGTGTTGGAATTCGCTCGGCGATGTTTTTAGAATTGCTTGACGTGTCACATCTCACAGCCACAAGTGCGCTCGGCCACGGTGAGATGGTCACGTCGTCGTCGAGGACGCGCAAAGGTTTACGTCACTGGTCTCTACAGGGGCTATCCAAAACTTGATCATAATCCCAAACATAACCTTAATTCAAAACTTAATTCAAAACGTAACCGCTCTCTCGGGAATGTTGATAACGGCGCCGTATTCCGCAGGAAGTCTATGCTTAAAATCAGGTCTTTGCAGCACTCCGATAAAATTACAAAAGCAGCGACGAAGGCTGAACTGCCAATATTAATTCAAGCGGTACATTTTCCCGGCGGCGTCAGCAATTGACCCCCTGAGGTTCTTATGTTGGGCCCCGTCCATATTGTTCTGACTTTCTTTAGGCAGTCGGCGAGTTTACGGCTGATAATAAAGAAGTCCGCCCCCGTATCTACCAGCGTTGTTACTGGGCGTTCGTCTATACAAATGTCTAGACTGGCGCTTATGACTTCAGTTGATGTCGGTGGCGTTGTATAGTCCTTGGTATCATCCGTCGTATGATCCATCGTATCATCCGTCGTATCGCGTCGTAGTGAAGATGTTGGGGTCGTCGTAGCATCTCGACGGACGGCAACCTCCCCCCAAAGGTCGCTGATGTCAGTTTCTCCGACGAGGGCTAGGGGATCTGCCCCAAGCCCCCTACGTGTAACTGCGCTAATGCGGCGAGTTAGGTGCAGGTGAAGGAGAGTGTGGTCGACGATACGGCACAACAGGTTGATGTGTTTGCGGGCCTGCACTGCTGTCACGGTGGTTGTCTAAATAAGCACGAGGGGAGGTTTGTAGAAAGTTCTGATGTTTATGGTCACTGTATGGGCAAATGCGGAAAACGTGGCCGGCTTCTCCGCAATGAAATGAAAGTGGTCGACGGTGCGCCACAAGTCCGTCTTACGAATGAATGGTCAACTTGTGGGCATTCTTTGCAACCAAGATGTAGATGTCGGCGGAGTGTACATCGGCGACGTTTGCATAGGTACGTTAGACTGTGGATACGGCAGCGGCGGATTGGAAGCTGGGGCCCACGGCTCGTTGTAAGACCCTTGGCTGACGTCGCGATTCGCCAGTGGTGTTGAGTTGTATGTCACATGAGTGTGTCGACGGCCAGCCGGTGCATAGCTTACAGACCGCTGGTCTGGAAGCGATTCGGGCAATGAAAACGCCTTGCGGAGTTCTTGCCGCACAACTTCTGCAACGTAAGCCACGGTATTTTCTTGCGGAGTCACAAGGAGGTTTCGGATCTTCTCACGAACGACCTTACGAATTAGCTTATGCAGAGAACCTTCACTGCTGGGAGTCAAAGCAGAGAGGCTGGGAGATATGTTCCTTGGTTGGTTTTGGTATCGGCGCCGTTGCTGCAATGCTCGCTCGATTGTCATATCCTCTTTGACAAATTCCGCAACACTTGTGGGCGTGTTGCGTATGAGACCGGCAAACAGCTCTTCTTTGACGCCCCTCATCAGATGACAGAGTTTCTTACCTTCATGCATCATAGGGTTAGCCCGCCAAGCGGGTCATGTCCTCCGCAAACAAGGCGGCACTCTCGTTTGCTTTTTGTATACGTGCCTCAATGAGCTGCAGAGCAGAGTCCCGGTGGTCGGTGTTTGCGAATGTCCCGAGAGTTTGCAGCTGAACTTCATCCTACGAAGACAGCATTCACTCGGGGTTCTCGTACTACTAACGAGCGCTGTCTGCCAAAGCAAAGTAGACGCGTGATAGCTTTTGTTCAGTGGGCCAGCGGTTGGCGTCGGCGACTCGCTCATACTGGGCTAACCAGTCCTCAACGTCTTTATAGACCTAACCGTGAAAGGTCTCGGAAATTTGAGGCTACTCAACAGTAAGCTGAGAAAGCCCTCCAGTAGCCATTTCTGCAGGCACAGTGTGTTGCGGCCAAAGTTCGAGGGAGATTGCCTCGGGACTAAGGCCTCGCTGTCGTCGACTGTAGCGGTGGACAGGAGTATTCACTGCAGGAACGCGTTGCGGTGGCAGACACGAAGTGCCAGGGCGCGGACGTGTCCCAAGCATCAGTTGGAGAAGTCCAGCACCTACACCGATGTTGCAAGCTGAAAATAATAGGATACAGGAGGACGGTGTGACCAGGAAAAACAAGGTCTGTATTAACAGAACAAAAGAGCAGCCGCTTCAACGTCGTCTTCCTTGGAGCACCCGTAGGTGCTGTCCACTCTCATCACTTCGTCGTCCTCTCTCTCTTTACTTAGCCTTTAGCCACGACAATATTATACGCATGTATATAACAGTAGTAGTAAATCTTTCAAGCTTGAACCTAACATAGGGAAACATTACATCTGATGGGCTTAAAAACTTGCACACGTTAGAATATTGTGTGAATAGCAACATATTTAGTTCTGATTGATTGATACGTGGGGTTTGACATCCCAAAACCACCAGATAATTATGAGAGATTCCGTAGCAGAGGGCTCCGAAAACAAAATTAGTTCTGCAAGGTCAACTGGCAGCATTTAGTAGCCGTAAGTGTCATGGGGAACTAAGTGGGCTCTAGGGCCAAGAGGCAAAAGACATCTGCAGACTGGATGCTGCCGATGACAGCAATGAAGGGCTCGCCAGGCGTGCACGTCTATTGATATAGTGTAAGAACTGGCCATGACCGGCTGTTGTCAAGGCTCTAGTTCCGTGCAAAATGGTGGCCAGACGAACTCGGAAACTCTGTAGTTAGCCGGTACTGGCCTACTGTTGTCAAGGCTCTAGTGTCGTGGAACACGATGGCCAGACGAACTAGGAAACCTGTAGTTAGCCGGTACTGGCCTACGGCTTCATCCAAAGCAAGACACCGGTTAAATCTTTTTTTCTTTCTGGGGGCCGGAGATAAGCTTGACGTTCACGGGCTCTCACTGCCAAATAGAACTTCCTAGGTCTTACCGAAGAACAGTCTGGGCGCGCTGCCAAAATAACACCATCCACAACAAATTATTGTCGCAGTGCAACGCGAACAAAAGATGACAGCAGCTTACGGCAGCGAAAAGAGCGTATTCAGGATCAGCTGCACAGCAAGATGCCTGCTTCGTTGTCGTCCCGAATAACCACTTGACCCACTATCTGGAATCTACAAAACATTCCTATCATCGTTCTTCTTCTTATAAACACGTGTCACTTGCCCCTCCTTATAAGAGCATCGCCCCGATGCTGATTCAGACGCACAGTATTTTTTAACGCGCAGTCAGTCACTCACATACGGCTTCATACACACTACATGAACAAGTTCAGGCTGGTTCTAGTGAAGCCTCGGGCATTGGGGACTGTCGGAGACAACCTCGTAGGTGACGTCACTTAGCTGGCACGATACGTGGTATGGCCCGAAATATCGCCTTAGCAGCTTTTCAGACAGTCCACGTTTTCGTACGGGTGTCCAAACCCACACTCTGTCACCGATTTTGTACGTTACAGTTTTATGGCGAGCATTGTAGCGGACTGCGTCGTAGTCTTGTCGCTGTAGGATCCGTAAGCGGGCGAGCTGCCTAGCTTCTTCCGCGCGTTCAGTGAACACGTCAGCGCCTGTGTCGGTAGCGTCCCATTCATGTGGCAGCATCGCATCCAGCATAGTCCGTACCACCTGTCCGTGAACCAAGTTGAATGGAGTCATGCGAGTCGTCTCTTGTTTAGCCGTATTGTATGCGAACGTGATATAGGGTAAAAATTCGTCCGAAGTCTTATGTTGGACATTCACGTACATCGACAGCATGTCTTCAATTGTCTTGTTGAGGTGCTCCGTTAGTCCATTCGTTTGCGGGTGGTACGCAGTGGTCTTACGGTGAGTCGTTTCACTAAGCATCAGGACGTGGTCTAAAAGAGCTGCCGTAAATGCTGTTCCGCGGTCTGTGATCACGATAGTCGGGGCACCGTGGCGTAGCACAATATTTTCTTTGAAAAATCTCGCCACTTCCACTGCGGTGCTCTTTTAGATAGCTTTTGTTTCGGCATACCTGGTTAGGTAGTCTGTTGCGACCATAACCCAGCGATTCCCTGCAGTAGAAGTAGGAAGGGGTCCCAAAATATCTATCCCTATCTGTTCAAACGGTGTACGTGGAGCCTGAACTGGTTCCAGCTGACCGGTGGGTCTCTTTGGAGGTGACTTGCGTCGCTGGCAATCGATGCAAGTCTGAATGTGGTGCTTGACGGCTGTTGTGAGTCTTGGCCAGTAGTATCCCTGCTGTACTCTTGCAAATGTGCGAGTGTAGCCTAAATGGCCAGACGTTGGCTCATTGTGACATGCTTGGAGCACTTCAGTTCAAAAGGGTGCAGGAATAACGAGCAAATAGGGAGCTCCAATGGATGAAAAATTTCTTTTGTAGGGGACGCCATTGCGTAAGCAAAACGACGATAATGTCCTTGCAAAGACTCTAGGTGCCCTCGAAGAACGTTCGTCCACGTAATTAATCAAATCAAGCAATTCAGGGTCACTTAGTTGTTGTTGGGCAATCGTGGACGCGTAGAGAACACCAAGGAAGGCCATATCGTCGTCGTCAGAAAGAGAAGCTGAGTGTACTGGTGATCGAGACAGGCAGTCGGCGTTTTTATGGCGCTTCCCAGACTTGTGTATGACCGTCATATCACACTCTTGTAACTTCAGACTCTACCGTGCTAATTGGCTGGTTGGATCTCCTAAATTAGTCAACCAGCAGAGCGAATGATGGTCACTTATAACTTTGAAAGGGCGGCCATACAAATACGGGCGAAATTTTATAACTGCCCAGACCACGGCGAGGCAATCCTTCTCAGTTGTTCAATAATTGGCCTCAGCGCGTGTTAGCGTCCTGCTTGCGTAGGCGATCACTCGTTCCGTGTCTTCTTGCCACTGCAGAAACACAGCTCCGAGGCCTACATTGCTTGCGTCAGTGTGAAGCATTGTTGGCGCTTGTTCGTCGAAGTGAGCAAGCACTGGAGGTGTTTGAAGACGTTGGCGGAGGTCATTAAACGCTGCTTGCTGTTCGTGATTCCACTCAAAGTTGGCGTGGTCTCTAGTGAGGCGAGTGAACGGTGACGCAATCTGCACAAAGTCGGCGATGAACCGACGATAGTAGGCGCATAGACTCAGAAAGCGCCTGACAGCTTTCTTATCGGGCGGTACTGGGAACTGTGCCACGGCCGCAAGTTTTCCGGGATCAGGCCGAACGCCGGTACAGCTGACGACATGACCAAGAAACAGTAGTTCTTCAAAACAAAAGTGGCATTTCTCTGGTTTCAATGTAAGGCCTGCGGAGCGTATGGCTCGTAAAACAACTTCTAGCCTTTTGAGATGCTCGTCAAAAGTTGGGGAAAACACTATGACGTCGTCTAGATAAACAAAACAGGTCTTCCATTTTAACCCTGAAAGTACAGTGTCCATGAGCCTTTGAAAAGTAGCGGGCGCTGAGCACAGACCGAAGGGTAGCACTTCAAGTTCATATAAACCATCCGGCGTCAGAAAAGCGGTTTTTTCCGATCTCTTGGGTCTACCTCGATCTGCCAATATCCACTTCTGAGGTCCATTGAAGAAAAGTAGCGAGCGTTTCGACGGCTATCGATGGAGTCATCAATACGAGGAAGCGGATACACATCTTTCTCAGTCATTTGATTCAGCTTCCTGTAATCCACGCAAAAACGCAGGGTACCGTCCTTTTTCCTAATACTACAGGCAATGCCCACGGGTTCTCTGATGGCTGAATCACATCTTCAAGCATTTTAGCGACTTGTTGCTGTATCACTTCCCGTTTCTTTGGAGCCACACGATAAGGATTCTGGTGTATAGGTCTTGCTGCGTCGTGGGTAATTATTCGATGCATTTTTAGCGGCGTTCGACCGACCCGTGATGTCGATGAGAAGCAGTCCTTAAAATTCAGCTAGCAGCTCAAGAAGTCTCGTTCGTTCGTCCCTTGACAACGTAGTACCAACGTCAAGATTAGGTACAGATTCTTCTTTAGGTGCTTCGTCTAGGGCCGATAAGCTGCCTTGGATTTCTGCAGTAGTGTCAAAGCAAGCGACGGCTGTACCCTTCGGGAGATGTCGGCGCTCAGTGCTGAAGTTAGTGAGCAGCAAGTTTGTGCGTCCAGCAGTGACAGTGACAAGACCTCGAGCAACTGAAATACCGTGGCTGAATATCAGTGAGCTCATTTGGTCATCAATGCCGTCGCCGTCAAACGGCTCATCCCCTGCCACCGAAACAAGCGTACACGATCGTGGCGCGACGACCACATCGTCATCCGTCAGACGCAAAGGCTCTGAACAAGACGTATGTCTCGGCTCTGAACAATCGACTAAAGTAGGGCTGTTGTTGCGAAATTTATTGACACTGTCAGAGATGTTGATGACGCCGCCATGTTCTCTCAAGAAATCTATTCCAATAATCAAGTCTTTACAGCATGAAGCGAGAACGATGAACGTCGCCACGAAAGTAGAGCCACCGATGTCGAGCCTTGCTGTGCACATTCGACAGGCATCAGTAATTGGCCGCCTGCCATGCTTAAGTGAGGTCCCGTAGACGCTGTCGTTATTTCTTGAGGCGTACGGCAAGGTCATCACTGATAATAGAGAAGTCAGCCCCGGTGTACACTAAAGCTTTGACTTGCTGTCCATCCACAAGAACGGTAAGGCCTGAGGTCACAGTTTCGTCGGTATTACGTCTTGTCGGCTTCAGAGCGTCCTGAGGTGGGAGTAATAGGGGCTTTTTTTCTTCGTCTTGACAGCCTGCAACCTTACCCCCTGAGGTCGCCGCCTTCAGTTTCCCCGGTGTGGGCTGGGTGACCTCGCTCCTCTAGTGTCGGCAAAAGTTCGGCGCTGCAACGAAGAGGACTGGGCAGGAGAAGGAGAGCGTGGTCGATGTCGGAAGACCGGCTCGTAATCAGTTGTAGTCTCGTCATCATTGTTACGGCAGCCGTCAAATGGGTGTCGAGGTACCGAAGGTCCTTGAGAACCGACATCGCCACGGCAGGATACGTACTCGTTGGCATGTCGAATGTCAAACCGTGGCCTGAGAGGGCGAAACGGATCGGCACGGTGCCAGCAATAGCGGGCTATGTGGCCTACACCTCCGCAGTTGAAACAGAGTCGACGCCTGTCGGCAGTGCACCAGGTGTCTGTTCGGCGAAGCTGTGGTTGCCGTGATCACTCCTCACGCGACGAAGGCCATGGCAGGCCAGAAGACGACTGGTCGTATGGGAGCTGGATGGGTGGGCGCCACGATGTCTCCCTCTGTGGTGGTGACCAAGAAACAGTTGCAGGTGGCGGGTAGTATGAAGGCGGAGCGGGTGGGGAGCTTCGAAGGGCAGCGGCGTACGTCATGGGACGTTGTTCGGAGGCAGAATCAGCTGTCGAGAATGCTTGGCGTATTTCGTCACGGACGACTTCAGCGACAGATGCCATGCGTGTATCCTCTACCGGAGGCCGCAGCCTTTGCAATTCTTCACGAACAATCTCTCTAATCATGTCACGTAAGGAGCTATGAATGTCAAATGTCCCAGCGGCGGCCTGAATCGGGGGGCTGCTGCACAAGCGGTCATATTGTCGGCAGCGTTGGTGAAAAGCCCGATCGATAGCCGACGCTTCTTTGATGAAGTTCTCTACAGTGCTTGGCGGGTTGCGCAGAAGTTCGGCGAACAACTGCTCTTTCACGCCACGCATGAGGTAGCGCAACTTCCTATCTTCAGTCATCTGCGGCTCAGCCCTCCGAAATAAACGTGTCATGTCTTCGACGAACATGGCGACCGTTTCATTGGGTTTTTGGACCCTTAGCTCTAGTAGTTGGTGGGCGCGGTCACGTCTGTCGACATTGGCAAAAGTTTCAACCATCTTCTGGTGAAAGCCAGTCCATGTGGACAGGTTGCCTTCTCTGTTCTCGTACAAAGTACGAACGCTGTCATCGAGGTAGAAGTAGGCCCGGCCGAGCTTTTCCTGAGCAGACCAGTGGTTGATCTTCGCAACATGGTCATAGTGGTCTAACAAGTGTTCTACATTTTCGTGTGCGCCACCACCAAAGCGTTTAGGCTCCAGCTATTGAAAAAAAACGTTACCAGGGATGGAGCGGGAGGACTGGTGCCGTGAAGTACAGGCTGGGGGCTGGTGTGAGCCATTTCTAGATGTCTGGTCGAGGTTTTCTGCGAGGGGTTGCAGTCTGGAGGAATACCTCGTAGCCGACGACTGAATCGATGGACAGGGGTTGCAGTAGGCACGTCCGGGCTGGATGAACGGCTCCCTCTAGGAGTGTGAAGCATCGGGCAGCGTCGTGGCCCAGCTCCTTCACCAGTGTCGCAGTGCAACGCGAACAAAAGATGACAGCAGCTTACGGCAGCGAAAAGAGCGTAATCAGGATCAGCTGTACAGCAAGATGCCTGCTTCGTTGTCGTCCCGAAAAACCACCTGAGCCACTAGCTGGAATCTACAAAACATTCATATCATCGTTCTTTTTCTTATAAACATGTGTCAATACAGAATCTCGCCGCTTCGGTTCATCACATCACAGCGCAAGGACTATGGTTATCACAAAAAAGAGAAGTGACGAGTTATCAAGCAAAAGCGCCAAGCTCCACCACCGCAACTTCGCAGGGCTAAACAGTAGGAAGATTTAGAATACCGCACCACGAGCCCTCGTGGTGCCGTTGCTGCCACTGCGTATGTGTCGTAAAGCGAGTCGGCGCTCGCGATCGCGGACCGCACGCAAAAAATCCGAAATTGCGTGCGGTGATGGCGTCCCGCAAGTGGCCCGCAAGAGCTGGTTTGGAGGCTACGGGCGGTGATGGCGGCTCGCATGTGGCCCGCAAGCGCTGGTTTCGAGGCTACGGTGTCACTGCGATCGCGCGTTCCGATTTGCAGCAAGGCAAACGCTATTCTAAAGCTCTTATGGCGCTCGCTCTGCCCGCAACACCCGCAACGCCCGCAGTGCTTGCAAACGGTATTCGAGAACTCCTTAATTATCAACACAGTCTTTCAATTTTTGGTCTCATGAGCACAGCTTTTTGACAAGTCTTGGAAACGTCAACACAGCACCATTGTTCACAACGAAAATAGTTTAACTCCCGAACTCTACATTGCTTACAAGAAAATTAAAGCGTACGGGCTAACTAGTGGCGAAGCAAGAACCGAACACAGCGCGTAGTTCATACGTTTCCGTGCGTACTTGGGGGCACTCAAGTAACGTGCCAAAACACTGTCAAACCAAATTGCTGCACAGCACCCAACTGAGAGACTGGAAAGTCAAGCGAACAAGCTGTTACCGGCACACAAACACACATTGCAGGCTCCTCGAGTGCTAGTTGCCGTCGATATACCGGCGCCGATCTCCGCTTGGTAAACCTACCTAAGCACATGCTTCGCTGCGCTTCACCGTACTCCATTGCACTGTCGCAGCTTTCCACACTGCTTACATGTACAGAAAGAGTCGCCGTAATCACAACGCATCCGGTCGAACGCTGAAGTAACTAATGCGAGAAGCGTTTGCTAAACTTCGCACCGACCGATTTGCTGTTTACGATGCCATGTTGTTTTCGACAACTGCGCAGCACGCAAGAGAGCTCTTAGAAAGTACTTGCGCATTTTTTACAGCGTGACCGAATTTGCTCCTATATGCGAAGGGGGTGATATGACCAACACGACAGGCCTGCAAGATGAAAAAAGTGTTTTGGCAGCGTCACAGAGTGAGCTGATGTTGAGCGTATTGCTTCACAACCAATCACAAGCTGTGCCTATCGGCCAAGCCGTCGTCTGCTCGCGTTTGTCATCTGCTTCGATCAGAGCATGCGAAAGGAGATTCGCCTTCGCAACGGAATTACTCCCAGGTCAATTTGTCGCTACGTCGCACAAAATACATGTCAGTGGCTCGCTCTACCTTTCAATGATGTTGGTGCACCAAGTTAAACGGCCGGTAATGGTCGCAGGGACGAATTCAGCCAAGGTTTGCTTCAAAATTGTGAGGCTTTGAATATTTAAGGTGTCATAGAAAGTTACTAGGGTCATTTTATCTCGACTGCTTGTCGTACTATCACGGTTCATATCGGTTTCTGAACAGTGAAGGTGAAAATGCTTGATTTATTTTAGTTCCATGCATAATCATGCACACCCTTAATGCGCTTCGGTTTACAAAGTACGCGCCGTTCCAGATTGTCCAAAGTTTATCTACAGCGTTATTTCAGAAATCACTTCCATTGAACAGTTAGGGTCAATCGAAGTACACTGGGGCACAAGCTTTATGAACCACTCACTAAAAAGTTCCTCTCAATTTTATTTCCATAGCGTGCAAGAGATGTGCTCCAATTAACCTCTTTGCTGGTAATTTCCACTTATTAGGCCAGGATCTCGAGTCATACTTTTAATTGGATGTGATGGGGTGCAACACATTAACATAACAACTAAGGTTGATCCTATGCCGTGCCACGTTCGATTGCACTGACCATTGGTTTTCATCCTACCGCAAATCTTTACATGCATAATTTTACGTCATTGAAGCCCAATAGAATACTTCAATTACAGCGACTTTGAACTTAGCAGACGACGGTGGTTGTCAATAAAATCCACTGCGTGCAAGGAAAACACACGAAACTGAAAGCGCCAAAAGAAATAAAAACGCGCCAGCAGTCATCAGGCCGCCCTTCATGGGCGTGAATTAACTCAAAATCAGGCGGGGCACCAAAGTATGCCACTGCGGCGGCAGGTTATAAGTAGCCACGTTGTTCGTAAAAGTGGTCTGGACAACTCTTAGGATTTTTTTTTCGCCATGCTGTTTTTACGCAAAATTTTGCTTCGTGAATCCACTTACGAGCATTTTTTGGTGACGTAAGCAAATATAGCAACTGCATCACCATCGCTGACATGCTCCCGGGCTGTCACAGAGCACTTTATTGCAGCGGCCGATGTGACAACGAAGGTCTCTTACGACGTTTTTTTTGTTTCGTGAACCAACTTACGAAACAAAATTTGTCTTGCGCGAAAAATGTTTTCGTAAGTGAGTTCTGTGAATCTGGCCCCTGTTTCGCTATATGGATTACTTCGTTCACACATTCGCCATCTGAACAAAAACCTGCCGGATCATTAGCATACACCAGTAACCGTGTTTGACTTTTATGCATTTTGAAGCCACAAAAGGCACTGGTGTTAGTCAAACTCATACAGAAAAGCTCCGAGAACACAATGAAAGCAATGGTGAAAGACGGCAACCCTGACACACGAAGCCTTTCTTCCGCAGAGCCATGCATGCACTTGAAACTCCATTGCAAACATGCCTTAGGCAGCCTTCATGTGAGGAAAGTAATCGCCTCATATCGAGCAATAAAGTGTTTATGGACAAGAAAGGAACACCCAGGCCACATTTTACAGTGTGGGGTTTAACCTCCCGAAACCCCCAAAAGATTATGAGAGACGCCGTAGTGGAGGGCTCCGGAAATTTCGACCACCTGAGTTTCTTTACCCTGCACCTCACTTTGAGCACACGGGCCTACAACATTACCAATTTCATTGAAAATACAACCGCGGCAGCCGGGATTCAATCCCGCGACTTGCGAGTGAGCAGCCGAGTACCTTAGCCACCACACCACCGTGGTGGGGCCAGGCAGAACACATTGCGAACTGCGTAATGAGCGGGGGTCGTTCAGTGCACCAACCCATTACAAAAGCTTGTCCTTCATGACGTGTCAACTGTGGTGCATTACCACTTCAGTCATGATTTTTCATCGTCGTCAGTCACTCCATAAAACATTTTGCAGAAAATTACTCAGAACCCAAATTTAGCCAAATTTAGGGCTCATTCACACTTGGTGTGGAAGAGAATAGCAGCGGTGAAACACCCCGGGAAAAGTCTCATCTAATTCCTCACTGAATCCCTATAAGTGGGTATTAGCCATATTTATGAATGCAGTATCATCATAATCATCTCCTCCGGAAACTGGCTTGTTTCACCATCCAAGCAGACTGAAAACCACGCCGCTTGCCCGGCGCGCAAATGTGTGTCCGAGACCAAATTTCCCGCCATGTGAAAGCGGATCCGGTTTCCGCTTGAAATCTTGGGCTACGCTAGGTCTAACCACGTGATCTAACCAGCTGGCGGCAGATTCAACATGGCGACAATGGTGTCGGCAGCATAAGCGTATCAGCCGGGGATATGGCAAAGGGGGCGCAAGCCCCTTCACTGAGAAAACTTGGAAGGGCTCAGCTTCCCCCTCCCTACTTTGGACAGTGGACACTGTCGGCTGCACACTGGGGCAATCATTAACTAAAACAATACTTTCCTTCACCACTGTAATCTTTCAATTATATTACGAGAAAAAGAAAATATTACGAGGCACAGGTACAATGTAGTGATATTTTCTAACATTTCTGAGTGACGATTTTTCTTGAAGGCTCTTTGCGATGCTTTCCGCCCTGTGCAGTAGCACTGCAGAGCAAACTAGAGCTGAACAAGGGCCCTATATATTACATCACTTGTTCATGTTTTTATTCTGCAGCAACTGGCCGATGAACTATAGATGAGAATTAAAAAGCTTTTTATGGACCGGTCAAAGGTTTTGCTGCTTCAGGAAATTTTTTTTTCTTCGTAAAGGATTACCTTCCCCGATGACCTGTCGAAGCTGCTGTGAGCACATCATTGTGACTAATCTTTTTAAATATTTTGTTTTACCGTAGTGCAAACGCCAAGAAAGGTTTCCACTTTAATTCCCAATAAATCTGATCAGCCTTGCTTATGGCTACTTGGAGCGATGGAGGCAGCTTGCAAAACGGCGACTGATAAAGCAGTGGACTCGAGCTTAGCGAAAAGCTAAAGTAAGTAGATCGAAATGCTCAAAGTACCTCTGGTTCCTCAACGAGTGCTTCACATTTAAAATATGAATTCTTTTTGAGCAGTTTTTAGTCAATAAATATTCTATTCACTGATAAAATATTTACTCTTAAGGAGGCCGCTATGCACATTATTTTATTCATGTAGAAAGTTGTGTGTTAATGGATAAAATTGGTCGTGTGTAATATTATTTCATGCATAATGCATGACAGACATATATGTACTGTCCCAGTGCATGCTGCCTAAAACTGGCTGTCCTTTTTTACGCTATTGAACAAGTGCGTTGTGTATGAAAAATCTAATGAAAGTGCGAACGCGTTGAAGAAGTTGGCTCTGTCTCTCTCTCTCTTTCGTCTAACAGAGCAGCCTTCTCATCTCTTCTATCCACTCCGTTCATTTGCGCTGTTACGCACTTGCTTCGTCTACCGAATAAGAACATCTTCGACGTGTGCGGTAGTGCTTTTCCGGCTGCTCTGCCGTTTTTGTTTTCCCTTAAATCCTTAAGTGTGAACACGCCTTTAGGAGCTACGTTGATATCTATATGCATTTGCAAGCGTGTAGTGGATACAAGGCTTCTCTGAGAAATGACGAGTGAGAGCTTAGTGAATGTCGTACTCATAGACATCAATTACGATTATTTATGGGGTAGTGGCTACCCGGCTAGTGTGCTTGTAGCAGTTACGCAAAGAGCGTTTAAAGAACGCTAGAAAGGGCCGCGCTTCCAGCTTTCGCTGTGACTGTGCTGCACGTTCAACGCAGGCCTGGTGGTTTTTGTGGCGTTGGTGTTATTGACACAGACTTCAGGTCGATGAAAATGACGTGTTGAATTAGGAAGTCCATCTTAATTATCCCACATATGAAGCAGGACTATTAACTTTGAAATATAGTGGTATACATCCCGCAATTCATGATGACTCTGGCTGTGCTCTGCTGTGCAAACTCCAGCGGGTGGTATTAGATGGCTTCCACCATTCCTGATTTCACGGGCTAACCAAGCAGTGCTAACTTTTTTCAGCTTCGTCACGAAAGGCCCGCTAACGTGATGATAGTCGGTCTCAGTGTCGACCGGAGCCTTGCCCTTATCACCAATGTATACGCCGAGGTCGCCAGTTTTTTGTCTTGCTGGGTCACTAGTTTGTTGAGTCGCTATGCTGCATCGCGGCTACCTCAGTTTCATCGACTGCATCCACATGACGTCGTGTTGTTAGGTCTTTTTCCGGCCGGAAAGATCCAGCTTTGAGGCTCCGTCTTGCTTCCGTCGGGTTTTTCACATACCGGCGTGGTGTCGTCTTGGAAGTCGATGGAAGATCTTCGGTAGTTCATCACACAGCAACAGCTCCTCCCTCGGTGGCTGCACTTCGTGTTCCAAATAAGGGCTCGGATATCGGCCCTAAGCAGGCTTCGCGTGCTGCCTGTGACGCGGAGAGATTCAGCCGCCTGGCGATGGCGAGCGAAAATGTCGTCAGAATGTCCCCTGCGGTTCTGCGAGGTAGTCGGTGATGTCACAAGGCAATTCACCTGGCGACGAGCGCAGCGCATTACAGCAAAGCCACACAGTCACAAATAGTGTTGCAGACATATTTCACGGACAGGCAGATCCTGTCTTTTCTGGGCTGTTGCGTGGGAGTACAAAAGCTTGCATCACATCTCTGGCCCTGCGTTTTTTTGGGGTCACACATGTTAACTACAGCCAGGAAGTGCTAAAGGCGGCGTCCAGGGTGCCTTCCTTGACGAGGTGTATTGGTAGCGGTGGTCTGTTTTCTGTCGAGGCTCTTACACGTTAC
Organism: Rhipicephalus annulatus; assembly: GCA_013436015.1. Lineage (NCBI taxonomy): Eukaryota > Metazoa > Arthropoda > Arachnida > Ixodida > Ixodidae > Rhipicephalus > Rhipicephalus annulatus. The sequence goes on from WOVY01003440.1 coordinate 149,842, forward strand.
TTGAGTTTGATGCATATATTTGCAAGACCTACTCTTCTGCTTCTTGTTGATTGATTGATTGATTGATTGATATGTGGGGTTTAACGTCCCAAAACCACTATATGATTATGAGAGACGCCGTAGTGGAGGGCTCCGGAAATTTAGACCACCTGGGGTTCTTTAACGTGCACCCAAATCTGAGCACACGGGCCTACAACATTTCCGCCTCCATCGGAAATGCAGCCGCCGCAGCCGGGATTCGAACCCGCGCCTTGCTTCTGCTTCTTGTGCTAAGTTCTGTTATTATGAGCTGTATTTTGTACCCTGAATTACTCATTAGGGCAATTTCATCAGCGAATCCCAGGTTACAAAGAGACTTACTTTAACTTTTATTCCTCCCAGTGCCAATTGTAGGGCCCTGAAATCTTCCTGCGAACACGCGGAGAATGGCATTGAAGGGAAAGTGTTTCCCTGACATAAACCCTTCTTTATTGGGATTCTGTCACGTTTTATAGAGAACCTTGGTGGCTGTGGATCTGTTGTAGGTGTCTTCCAGCATGTTTAAAAAGGCCTCATCGATGCTCTGATTCTGCAGTGCGTGCGTGACTGCTGATATCTCGACCGAATGAAATGCCTTCCGTTATCCATGAAGGTTGTGTACGAAGACGATGTGTTGTGTTTGGCGACTTTCTAGATCACGTGATTGATATTATTATCATGGCTTAATCTTCAGTAGCCTGAACGAAATGCTGCCTCTTACTTTGGTTGACTAAATTATATTCATGCTTTATTTCTGTTAGTGCAAGCCAACAACGTGATAAATTTCACGTGACAGGAAGTTTCATTAACAGGATTTGCCATGTTGACCTTTCGCGCGCTCCTCTAATCACGGAAGAGCACGCGCTGTGGGGAAGTTGGGGAGACGATGCGACGTGCATGCACACGCATTGAGCAATGTTGCCAAATGCCGCGGCAGAAGTCCAGACTATAGGGACGGCCGTGGTGTGGTGGCGCAATCTATTTTTGATTGAGCAAAAGCATCTTTGAAAAACCATCAAAAGCACTACTCAATGTAAACCCACTCACAATGACGCCTAGAGAAACAGCTGAAGGCAGTACATGGTGATTTCTGCGCAAAAATAGTTTCAAGGCGCACATAAACGCTCACTTGGTAATCACTCTACCAAAAAGTGGTTCTTTGAGAACACTAATGAAACGAAGCTCTCTCATTCGGTTCCACTGCACTCGATGCAGTAAGCGGTGGAGAAACAACGTCACCCGCTGAAGCTGGTGACGCCTACGGTGTAGCTGTGTCGTCACTGAATCGAATCCCTGTGAACACCGCATGTAACCTACCATAAACTTTGGACAATATCCTCTCGGTGACGCTGAGACTGGCAGCCGGTGCTTGTTAGTGTCGCCTACAGTTTTTTGACCTCCGAAATCGGCTTCTGTAGTGCGCTATTGCCAGAGTATTCAAGGCCGTGAATCAAACGACGAAAGTGTAATCAGAGAAAATTGTGTGGCAGCCAAGAGAACATCGGTTATACGACGTCCAGATTTTTTACTTGTGTTCGCCTGAAGCACCAAAAAATAATATCGAAGGTAGAAACCTGAAAGATTGTTGACGAGTTTAAAAAAAACACGACACCAGGGCCAAGCACAACATACCAGGAGAAATGCGATGCGCCATGCGTCTCCATATGTTATGGCCACGAGTTATCACGGTACAACTGGGACGAAGAAAATCCAGGTGAGGGTCGCAGAGCTTTTTTTTATTATGTATGAATACGATAGCCGAGGCTTCAATAAAACTGCCATATTATAGTGTAAGGCGTTGAAAAGTTGCACCTAATGGCATAAAGATAGTAATCGTGCGAAAACTTTGCTATGACTAATCGCGGAGGCCGTGTAATACTTCACTCTACTACTAGCAGAGGACATCACCCCGCGAATCCTCTGAACGGAATAATTGACAGTTGAAAGGCGCATTCGTGAAACATCCTGCTTGTGCGATCATGCCACTGTTATATACACAGGCAACAAGACCGAAGAAACGAATGTTCCTTTGATTGGCACAGTGGTGAGACCGTTCGTCACTTATCATCACAGACCGAAGGGACATGGGCTCGGCTGCAACTTCCGGATTTTTCAGGGGCGAAGCTTTTAGATGCGGAAGCTTCTTATACTCGCGCCTTGTAGTGCGCCGTCCGCGCCGTCCGCACCGCTTCTCGAATATTCGACAGCTGACGCGCGCGCATGCGCCGTCGCGCCGTCGCCCACCATCTGTGCCGCGCGCGCTTCTCCTTCGAGAACATTCGACAGCTGACAGCGCATGCGCCGTCGCGCCGTCGCCTTCTGTGCCGCGCGCGCGCTTCTCCTTCGAGAACATTCAACAGCTGACAGTGCATGCGCCGTCGCGCTGTTTATATACTCAAGGTCGGCGCTCGCTCGCTCAGTTGCCGCTCGTCGGTTGGTTTGTACGGCGCGTCGACGTCCAAGGTCGCGGTGAAATGAATTCCAACGAATCCACAAACACAATGATCGACGTCCCTTCGACCAGCGCCGTCCTTTCGCATACGTGTGTACGTGTTCACTCATTTAACACCCCCTCCTACAACCACGTTAACCAATTTAGCCATCGACCCAAGTAAGTCGCAATTTAACACCCCATTTCACAACCACGTTAACTAATTCAGCCATCGACCCAAGTAAGTCGCACTTTAACACCCCGTTAACCAATTATATGCTCCGAATCCTCCTCAGTGTTCCCCCGAGGGAAGCTGCGGGCAATTTTTTGAAGTGGCACCCATTCGTCCCTCATAGTAGTGCGTAACATGTCTTACGCTTTAACCTGCAAGGTGGGGCCGGTGGAAGATTTCTCCTGTGTGTTGATGAACAATAAAAAATTCGCAGCGCGCGTGTTAACTAAAAGCCCAATTCTCCTGTCTCTCAGTCCCAATCAGCAGCCATTCGCATGTACATTAGGCACTATCTGACAAAAAAGGGTTCCTAGGTTATAATCGCTGGGCAAAACCTCCATGGTTTTAGAAAGATTTAGCGAGCGTTGAGCCGCAGTGCCATGAATACAGTGAACTAGTATACACCATGAACACGAGGTGGTTAAAGATGGAAAGTAGACACGAAGCGCAAGCCATAAGAAAGTGTGCGTGTGCCACCTCTTATTCAGTCCTTGCAATGACCGCTGCATGGCGGTCTTTTTATAATCGGAATATATGATGAAAAGATGCGCGATGGTGCTACTTGGAGTGTTGACTAGATGGACGAACGGACACACAGACAAATGCTTGGACGGACGCATGGATGGCTGCACGGACGGATGGACGCATTGACGGACGCAGGGGCGGATGCATGGACGAACGCAGAGATAGAAGCACGGATGAACGTGCGCACGCACGAACAGACACACGCACGGACGGACGGATGGACGCACGGACAGTCACACAGACGTACGCATGTACGTACGGAAGCAAGAACGAATGAAAGGACGGATGCTTCGCTCCACTCTCCATCATTCACCCCATAATTATGCTGCTATTTTTTTTCCTTGAGGATTTTCCTTTCAAAGTGGTTCTCTGGATTTTATGACGTATTTACATGGAGAAAATACGCAATAAAAGTGGTCGTAAACTCCGCATAAAAACTTTGATGTTAGTACATCGGGTGAAGGCAAGAAATATTTCTATTAGCTAATTCACGGTATATTTGCCGAGCCAGTGCGATAGAAAAACCGATTTGATCAAGGACACATGGCGCACCAGCAAACCATCTGTGTTTCGTACCTCGCAAAGCGTGGCGATCCTGCAGCTCGTCGCGGTTGCTTTCTCCGTTGTGGCACCAGCAAAGAATAGACCCCCGACAAGGATGGACGGGCAGGGCTTCCTTGACCAAGCCTTTGTCGAATCGATGGCTTCATTCTGCGCACACAGAAATCAACACGTCAAAGCACAGATAGCGCTGGTGTGGTCTTCCTGTTTCTTACTGTATATACGTTTTTCGCGCTATCTGTTTATGAACAAACTTAAGCCCAACCTGTCACTGAAGTAATAGCGTGTACTATGCTTAGCAGCAGTGATTCTGATGGCAAAATCAATGAAAGATTACCCCATAAAGTCACACTGAAAAATAATTAGTCTCTATGAATGTCCGCGCTTTATTTATTGAAATTGTTGTGATAAGACTATTCTACCTCCTGTTCAACTCCCTGTCCCTATTCTCATGTCCCGATCAATCCTGCGCCTTTCCCAGAGTGCCCGACCAGGATCGATGCCGAGACGTGCAAGTAGAATGCGCCTCCTTCCATTTTCTAGAGGGCATATCCGGAGATTATCCTCAGCAACCTAAAAATACATGGTTGATTTCTCGTTCATAGAAATATGTATAGCACGAACGTAAAACACATAAGTGCAGAAGTTGTGCAGTACTTAGTGGGCACTAATCTGAGAGAGCTTCCACAATTTGTGCTTGTCGGTGTTAGAAAACTGTAGCATCATTTATCACAGAAGCACCCTAATAAATTCACGCCTGGTGGTGCATCTCTTTAAAAAAAATTACGCCGAAGATCAGTGATGAAACAGACCTTTTGGGTAGCTACAGTAGTTACCTGTAAGATCATTCAAAAAGAAAGAGGCGAGGCCATCAAAAGAGCGCCTCATAATTTAAGGCACAATGCGTGGCTAACTTCACATACGACGGAGCGCTAAAGATTTAAAAATGCGAAGCATTTCAATACAAACTCTATAGAGCCATTTCGAGAGTTGCTATCTATCTATCTATCTATCTATTTTTCTATCTATCTATCTATCTATCTATCTATCTACATCTTAGTGCTCTCATGATCGCCTCCTGGATTCAGGGTGGAGAAAAATTAGTATAGAAGAGTGAGAGGATATACCTGTCATGTGTGGCTGGTTATGAAATGAACAATGCGAAATTACCGTCAGGCACGTGTGACATCACGCACTTCCCTCTATACTCGGCGACAGCTTTTCTTGGCCCTGAAGTAAAATTGACAGAGCTAAATTGCCTGTGCTCTACCGCCAGTGAAAGTAGCTCTGAAGTAGCACCCTTATATATAAATGTTCCTTCTTTATTTTCTACGTGGAGCTATTTCAGACAAGACAAAACTCACACCAGTATGAAAATCGTATTTCATTTAATTTATCTGTCGTGACTTCGCATTTCTGAAGACGTGCGAAATTCCTGCCTCTTTTACGTGCGCCTCAAACGCTAAGCGGCGTCTGCGTTTCCACAAAACACTGATGGTGCGCCCCTGTCACTTTCCACAGCGTTAAGAGACGCGCCCCGAAACGGACTACTTCGCGTAGTGCTACATGTACAGAAGTTCCACCTCTGTAGCGGTCCCTTCAGCGCCAATGAAAAACATCACCGTGCATAGAGCCCTTAGGGCGCGCGCCACCACACCGCTCGTTTTAAGGTGGTGGTCCCACGCCGGCTGCATCCACTCCGCCTATTACGCATTGTTTGCGGATGCACTGGGCTCGCTACGCTTCACAAAGAAAACTGAATTGGCCTACTTCAGAAAGCATATTATCCCTTCTTTTTATTGGCATCTGATTTTAATGCCTGGTCGGAAGCGTTACCTAGTTGCAATGAAAATATTGTGAGCAACAAAAACATTCGTGCTGTACAAGCCTCCGTTGTATTGCGAGTACGGCGAAACTATTCAACATAACAAAGCGGAATTTACTGTGCCTTTCGAAAACGTGCCATTGAAGGTTTCTAATAATAGATATTAAACTTAATCTAATCAGTTATTTATTTACGTTTCAATGATAGTGGGTAATATATAGAAAGTTTGTGTAGAAATATTTTTGTTTACATAGCAGAACCATAATATTTAGTGGCTATGTAGAATACATTAGACCTATTTTCCTTTGCGAAGTCGCATAGTGCTCTGACGAAAACTTGATGAAATCATATTGTGCCAATGGGGCTGTTCATGGGTGTACTTGGTCACGAATTAGCGATGAAGCGACAAAACTATACATGCTGATACTCAGAACTTCTATAAAATGAAGTAGCAGGCCGCTTTTTGTGATTTTATCAAGAAAAAATCATTTCATCTTTTTTAGGGAACCTGAAAAGAGCATTTAGTATAGCTTATTTCTCTGCCAGCTTAAATGCGGAGCATTTCTTAATCGCACCATGTCACTCGTCATCGGCGTCCATGGCCCCCCTGCACATGCTTGGCTCAACCCGCCTTACTCTCTTCCTTTTTCTCCTCTCTTCTTTACCTTTACTTCTTGCATACTTCACGCTTTACATGACTCAAGTAGATGCACTGGAAGCAACAGATGCCAACAGATGGCAACTGCTCAGGAACGGGAGTGCGCTGCGAAAGATGCGGGGCGAGCCAAGCAGTTTGCGCAGCCGGCCGCTCGTTTGAAACGCAACTTCGAAGACCACAGCTTCCGACACAGCTATAAGTTGTGCAACCGAGTGTGGTTTGTCAATGACTTTACGCCATTCGGGAGCATCAAGAACAAAGTGAAGCAGACGAACGCGCAAACGGTTCTTTAGAGCACGTTTGGTAATGTTTACTTGAAAGGCGGTAGCGTCAACGACAACGATGACGAGAGACTGCTGGAGCCATTGAAGTCACATTGATGATGTGTACTCCAAGGCAACACGGGCCATGGGGTGGCTACGGAAACTCACAAACCATAAAGCGGGTTTAAGAAGAGATGTGGTAATAATGATATAGAAACTTTATGTTCGGCCCATCATGGAATTCGAATGTGTATTATTTTCTGGCAGCGCAGCTTATAAAATGAGACCCCTAATACTGCTAGAAAGAGAAGCGTTGCGTTTACTGTCTTTGTCTACCAAAATTTGTTGCAAATAACGTGTTGTATATGAAAGCTTGCCTACCTTCTCTGCTAAATAGACTTAAAATTCTTACTTTGCAAGCATTTTTAAAGATATACAGCTCACACCAAAGACTCTCATTTTACGCTTTCATTCAAGAACCAGCTTTATTTTTTGAAACCCATTGGTCGCGACTACGCACCCCGCAAACAGTACTTTCACAAGCGCTACTACAGCAATTGAATGTAAAAATAAACAAATTGGTCCAATACACAACCTAAAGTCATTGCTTAGCATACAATTTCATGATATATTTCCTCACAACGCGAAAAAATTGGCACATAGGTATTTAGATAACCCGTTAGCAGATTATCTAGCTTACCTAGAGATAAGCAATATCATTGCGACTGATGCATCTGTGTCAAAAGAAAAGCTGGGGCTGGCATCTTCTCTCCTTCTTTGGACTGGTCTTTTTCGATTCGACTCCCAGATAATACCCCTGTATTCATTGCAGAATTATTGGCTATTTTTCTTGCCCTACGCAAATTGCCCTCAAGCTAATCATTAGCAATTATCATTACGGATTCGTTATCACTTTGTAATGCACTTTCTGCGGCAGTAAATGCAGAGCTGATGAATACGTTTCGGCGTTTAGTACCGAAAAACGTAAAAAAAACTGCATTTGCTATGGTTATCGGGCCACCGCGGATCATATTTGAACGAAATGGCGGACTCTTTAGCAGCAGTATCCCTGGGTGGACCCACCATCCCAGTTTTGCCAGATACAGCTTACGTGACAGCGCTAATGTTCCGAAATGCTTGCCTGCAATGGGGAAAAGGTGATTTGAATAAATTCAAAGATTTCGAGCATTTGAGCTATTGTTGGAATAAACAGTGGTGTGTATCTAGCCAGTTAGAGGTCACTTATACCAGATTGCGCTGTGTAGTTCCACAACTAAATTATTACCTCAACAAAGCTCGACTCAAGGCGTCACCGCTATGCATTTGGTGCAACATAATTGAAACAGTTGAACATTTTTTTTATTATGCCATCGTTATTCTTATCAGAGAAAAAGATTTTAGTAGCCCCATTACAAAATCTAAGAATACAAGTAAATCTACCAGTAATTTTATCGCTTGGCGGAACATCATTTGGTTACTGCCACAGGGATGTATACTCCACTGTGTTTGATTACATCAACGCAACTAAAAGATTACTGTGCTAGTGAACCTCAACCTTTTCAGATCTTTATTTTATAAGTCGTAGTTATGTCTATCAAAAACAAGAGATGGTTTGACCGCTTGCTCAGCAAACATTTTTGTTTTTTGGTAGCATTATTTTTAAACTACTTTTTCATGTTGGCTTCATTATCATTTTAGTTTCATTTGAGTATCCTACCGCCCGGTTCTTGGCCCATCCCCCTCTGTGGGTGAGCGCCATTCATAAGAGTTCATCCTCATCAAGTTGTACTTGTTGAGCAGACGAACGCACAACGAGTTCTTTAGAGCACGTTTGGCAAAGTTGACTTGAAAGGCGTCGACGGCAATGATGACAACAAGAGACTGCTGGAGCCATTAAACGGATACTTGTTGTGCAGAAAAACGCGCAACGGGTTCTTTGGAACACGTTTGGCAATGTTGGCTTGAAGGGCGGTGGCGTCAACGACAACGATGACGACGAGAGACTGCTGGAGCCATTGAAGTCGTATCTAGTCTGCGCATCGTGTAAGGAGTCGTTGTTACGTGTGCACGTACCGTCGATGAGCGTGATCTACGGTTACCGTAACCGCCTCGACCCGCACACTACCCGAGATGAATGCTACCCGGTGAGTCGCAAACCATAGAGTGAGAAAGAAGAGGAGCTCCGACTGCTCTCGTCTGGAAGGAACATATGTTGCAACGCCCCTTTGTGCTTCGCGGTTCGTCTGCCAGGTGGTGCTAAAAAGAAGCAAAGGTTTTTTTGGGGGGGGGGGGGGGAGCGAGCCCTTCAGAGTGCAGGATAGCTAGTAACGAGGAAAACAACCAGGGAGACTCTTCGACAGGTGGTATGGACAGATACGATTCCAAAGTGGCACCATTATCTAAGATAGGTAGAGTCCGGGCCATAAATAGACGTAGCCAGGAGCACCGAGCCAATTCAGACATAGGGTATATTAACATGCAGGATGGTAGGAACAGGCTGAAGTGGGAAGAGATAGAAGACCAGCTAAAGGAAGAGAGGCCGATGGTATACATTTTTGTAGAAACACATCTCAGGGACGTGGAACAACCTCCGAACAATCCTGACTAAGCGTGGGAGTAATGTATTAGAACAAAAGGCAGCATAAAGGGGGGTGGTATTGGGGCCTTCATTCATAAAAGTACAGACTGGCAAGGGGTCAAGCAGGAGTGCAAGGAACATTTATGGCTAAAGGGGAAAGTGGCAGGTCAAATGACACTCCTTGGTTTCGTGTACTTGTGGACGGAAGCAAAGGCCAGAGAGGAAAACCAGGCAATGGTAGAGTGTATATCAAAGGACGTTCAGGAGTTAGGAAGAGAGTGCGAGATATTCATACTAAGAGACATGAACGCGCACATAGAAGATATAGAAGGGTATACCGACCCGACAGGCAAAATGATCTTGGATATGTGTGAAAGGCTTGATTTGATCATTTGCAACAGTACCGAGAAGTGTGAAGGGCAAATAACATGGGAGGTAGGAAGGCTGCAGTCGACGATAGATTATGCACTGATGTCCCATAGGATGCATGATAAGCTCAGGGGAATGCACATAGATGAAGGTGGCTCCAGAAGTCTGGGTATTGATCACAAACGTATCAAGCTAAGTTTTGGAAGAACAGTGAAAGTGGGAAGGAGACAAGATGAGCAACTAAAGGAGAATTTTTATCCAGAAAGGCAAATTGAAATAGCCACTAAACAAATTGAGAAAGTAATCACGGAGGATAATAAAATAGTGTGGACATACACGAATCTAATTAGACTCTTTGAGCTAGAGCTTGCTAAGACGCGTGACAAGTCACCCCGGAAAAGAAGACACAAACCCAAACGTTGGTGGAATGAGGAAGTTAAGAGAGCCAGAGAAAAACGCAAGGAAGCCTCTAGGGAAAACAGGCATGCTAAGCAGCGGGGTCACCCGCAGATGATGTTGAAAGAAAATGGGAAAACTTTCTAAGCTGTAGAAGCAATGCATCCCTTTTGATCAATGAAAAACTTAAAAGAAAGGGAGCTCTGTGGCTTGCAGAATTACATGAAAAATAGAGAGGCAGCGGCAAAATTTTGGAACCATATAAACTCCCTAAGAAATGAGACGAGCCTGAAACAGAGGTTCATAACTACAGCTCAAGGTGCTAGGCTAGAAGGGGACGAAGCTATTAATTATGTAAGATAAGGGTGACAGAAAAATTTCAACAAAGAAGTACTTTATGCACCACAAAAGACAAGGACGAATCAAGTGGTGCAATAGCTCCATTTTTACAACGAGAGTGGGAAAGGGCTGAGAAAAGGGTTCCTATTAGTACACCAATGGGCCCAGATGACATTTGAATTAGGCTGATAAAGACATTAGGTCCAAAGTATAAGCAGGCTTTGAGAGAGGCAGTGAGCGAAATAATAATCGATGGCGAAGTTGCCGATGGATGGAAGCTTAGCAGGATGAGCATGATCTATAAAGAAAAGGGGGACAAAGCTGACATAAACAACTACCGTCCTATAACAGTGACATCAGTGGTCTATAGGTTGGCGATGCAGATTATAAAAGAAAGACTGCAGGCATAGATAAAGGAAGAGGGGGTGCTGGGGGAACTGCAGAATGGGTTTCGGAAACACAGGAGGTTGGAAGACAATCTGTTCTCACTGACGCAGTGCATCGAAATAGCAGAAAAGGAACACAGGCGCCTGTGGCTAGCATTTTTGGATATCAAGAGAGCGTACGATAGCGTTGTTCAAGAGGAATTGTGGGGAATTCTGGACACACTAGGCGTGGAACATGTAGTCACTAATCTTTTAAAGGGCATCTATAAAGGTAACAAGGTAGTTAGTTGTAAAGTGGGAAAAACACGTATCCAAGCCTGCAGAGGTACAACGGGGGCTTAGGCAAGGGTGCCCCCTGTCACCCTTATTATTCATGATGTACCTACAAGAATTAGAAGAAAAATTACAGGGAAGTGGACTGGGGTTTCACCTCTCTTTAGTCAAACAAGGAAAACTTATTGATCAGGCACTACCAGCATAAATGTACGCAGATGACATAGTGCTAATGGCCAACAACAAGGAAGATTTGCAGAAATTGATGGACATCTGCGGTAATGAGGGAGATAGGTTAGATTTTAGATTCAGTAAGGAAAAATCAGCAGTCATGATTTTCAATGACAACGAAGGTAGTGAGCTTAGAAAACAGGAGGTCACGCTAGAGATACCAGATAAATACAAATATCCGGGCGTATGGATAAGCAATGGGACCGTGTACCTGAGGGAACACAAAATATACGTGACGACTAAAGGTAACAGGAATGCAGCAGTGATGAAAAATAGGGCACTGTGGGATTACAATAGGTATGATGTTGTGAGAGGAATATGGAAAGGGGTCATGGTTCCTGGGCTGACGTTCGGCAATGCCGTCTTCTGCATGAGATCAGAAGTTCAAGCAAGATTAGAAATTAAGCAACGTGGAATAGGTAGGCTTGCTTTAGGAGCTCACGGGAATACGCCAAATCAGGGAGTACAAGGTGATATGAGATGGACATCGTTTGAGGGCAGGGAAGCTAGCAGCAAGATAAAATTTGAGAAGCGATTGAGAGAAATGGGGGAGGAGCGTTGGGCTAGAAAGTATTCAGCTTCTTGTACATGAAGAATGTCGATACAAAGTTGAGGAAGCGAACCAGATAATTGACTGGTAAATACTTAGAAAACAGCAGGTGGCCAAACCAAAAAGAACTATCGGTTAAGAAGAAAGTGAAGGAAACGGAGACTGACATGTGGAGAATGGGCATGATTAAGAAGTCCGCACTACAGATCTATCGAACTTTTAAGCAAGAAATTGCCAAAGAAAGGATCCATCATAATACTCGGGGTAGTTCTCTATTGTTTGAGGCCAGGACGGGAGTACTGTGAACCAAGACATATCGGGCCAAATACGAAGGGGTAGACACAGTATGCAGTGCGTGTGGAGAGGAAGAAGAAACTGCCGAACACTTGATAATGTTCTGTAAAGGGCTTCACCCTATAGTTCAGGATGATGGCGCAGAGTTTGTCAAAGCACTGGGGTTTAGGGACTGGGAGGGCAAAATAGACTTTAAGCGGGTAGACTTATCTAGAAGGAGGTTATGTGATTGGTGGCTAAAGTTAAGGCACGAGTGAAAATTAAACTCTTCACTGCAAAGTACGAATCCTCAAACTCACTTTTTACGGAAAAAATATATATATATATATATATATATATATAGTTTTTGGTTTATTAAGTATTACGGCTTGGCGGCGATAGCCACCGCCCGATCTAAAGGGTACAGCCATATCCATCCATCCAGCGGCGGAGGAGACCATGCCTTGAGCATAGCCGCAGGCGGGGGCTCCATCCGTCGTTGCCAACGGCACGGACTGCGCTTGGCCGTGTTCATGGTCCGCTCGTCTATCCATTTGATCATCTGCTCCGCGAATGCATTACCTCGGCTAACAATTCTTTTCTGTAACGAGCGTGACTAATGCAGCTCTCGCATCGATGTTATGAGAAGAAATAACCGAAAAGTATTGTTTTAATTCTTTTATTTGAAACAAGCCGAATGCCTGACTTTTTTAACGTGGACCTCACAGAGTTATACAATGCCACTACGACGTACGTGAACTTTATATATATAGGTATATATATATAAGTACTTAATACATGAGGCACAGAGGATCTCTCTCTTACCGCGCTTGCACCGCTTTCTATCACACATTGTTTGCTGGAAGGCACACTGAAGCGGTTTTCTCAGATACTTTCCAGGCGGCTAAGGAATAAGTCCTCTCGTAGGCAAGGCTGATAATTTTCGTTACCTGGGCAAAAAAGGCGCCCACTCTGAGTGCGGTTGCCAACAAATTAATGTCTTCTCGCTCTTCGGCACCGGTGTATGTTGGTTCCTTTTGATATTCTGTGTCGTTGACTAGAGCCACACTTACCTCAAAGATGGAACAAATTGCTCCTTTTCGAACTCGAGGCACTTTCTCTAAGTCTAGTAGAACGCTTCCGTTGTGTTCGTTGAAGTGCCTATAAAACATGAGGTGCTTCTCGAACTGTCAAGCACATTATTTGTACTTCAATTACAGGGGTTGCATACTCACGGGTGCGTTTTGATGCCACATATGCAGTAGCAATGGATTACATGGAACTGCGAAGACAGGAATATTCTCCCCCCTCTTTGCATATTCAGACTTGTAGCCGGGAACAAAACACTGCATTGCGCTCTGTCTGGTTACCCAGAGATTTAGCACACATATACGAAGATATATTCCCTCTTGGAGCTATATTAGGCACATTCAAGATATTTTAACGAAAAGTTCCAGCAAATACTGCCACTCTCTGCCGTTCTTCTTCAGAATTTTTCGTCTGCTTTATCTTAAGATCAGTAACAGGGTTTCGCATATGTGAATAAATGCATGAAAAGATTTTATTTATTGTCCTGCAGTATTACTGGGCGAGCTTGGGGAAGAGGGGATTAATTAACCTCTGTCCTTTCCCACCATCCGTCGATTATGATGGCGGTGCCTCAGGTGACCGCTCGACGTCCTTGGACCCGGGTGGCATCTTCAGCTTGCCGGACAAGCCAAAGCTGGTCGTCCAGCTCGCGACTTGTGAGTGCCGCCTCCAAGCGAAGGCGAAGCTGACGCCGCCGATCGGCAACAGTGACCACAGCCGCGGTGGAGGGCGGCCCCTGCCCTATGCAATGGTGGCAACAGCAATTGGCCTCGGAGTTCGTGTCTGCCCAACATGCCTTGCGAAGAGGGCGGCGGCAGTGACCTCAACTTTTCAGCACGCTCCCACAGCTTGTGCCGGGGTGTGGCCTCTTCCCCGCATGCTTTACATGCGTCCGTCGGGTATAGGTGAGGATAACTCAGGCGTAGGATCACCAGGCTGGGGAACGTATTTGTCTGTAATAACCTCAAAGTTACGCCCTGTCATCCGTTTAGTTGTGTGATGATGGGTATTTGCGTCAGTTTAATCTGCATTTGTGGAAAAAAAATTGGCATATCCCACGTGCAGTTGGAATCGATGATACGCGAAGCACGAATGAGAAGTATTCATGCCACTTTAAAATCTGCACAGCGTTACGAGGTGAAGGTAAATGATGTCATACATGACTTCCATATCATGATTATGCTTGGATGTGTCGTTTACCTTCGTCATCAATTCACATCACGTGATACCAGACGTATTATATTTAGAGCTAGTGAAATAGCCGTGAGCACGCTATGAGATTGGTATGTGTTCATGTTCTTACATGACATACGTATCAGGATTATCATGTTTTGCACCAGTGATATATTTCGTCATCCATCGATGTCACATAGCACCGAATTTGGTTTATGAAGAGCTAGAAAATGGCCGTGAGCACATCATGAAGGGCCCAATCTACTCTAATGTAGCGCTGACACGTGCGCATGCTGGGCACAGCGACGCTTTGTTAGCAAAACGCGAATGATCTGTAGTTTGACGCCAGGCGCGATCAGTGTTTGTCGGCGTGGCCCGACGGCAACCGGCGACATGCTGCATTTTGTACCAATGCGTTACTCAGACAACACTGTGTCTCCCTCTTTTCATGATGGAGGTATACTGAACGCGCTGAATTGCGCATGCGTCAAAGCAACGCAGCGCGGCGCGCGCCTGCGAGTACATGGTAGGGCTGGCGCCTCGCGTAGCAACGCCGGCGTGACGCGACGAAATGAACGCCGGCAAGCATGCGCACCACGTTACGTCAAAATGTATTGGCGCCTTGACTGTGCTGTGGCATGTACTCATGTTCTAACGTGACCCGCATCTCATGATTATTACGTTTGCACCAGTCGCATAACTTCACGATCCATTGGCGTAATCCATTACGCCAATGGATCATCATCCATTGGCGTAAATTTGGCATATTGTCATGGTACAGCGCAAACCAAAGGTAGATAAACGTTGACACAGTGACTCTCAGCAGCCGAACAGCAAGATCGCCTTCTTTATCTTCGATGAGCCAGAGCTCCACTACCTGGTGTCCGCCAAATCCCCTTATCGGCGTTTTGGTCCACCAGTACACACGCGTCATTTGCCCTACCTCTTAATGAGCATCGTCCCGATGCTAAACCAAAAGTGCAGTTTTTTTTCTTCCTCTTAAGAAATGTCTTGTGCAGTCACTACCTTTCATAAGGCTTCATGCGCACAACTTGAACTAGTTCAGGATGGTGCTGGCGAGGCCTCGTATTACACAAATTGTGGGGGGCGACCTCATTAGTAACATCACTTTGTCGTCGCAGTACATGGTATGGCCCAAAGTATCTCCTTAGGAACTTTTCAGAAATTCCTCTTCCGTATGGGCGTCCAAGCCCATACTCTGTCGCCGGTCTGGTAAACGACTGTTCTGTGGCGAGAATTGTAGCGGCTCGCGTCGTACTCTTGTTGTTACTGGATTCGCAAGCGTGCTAGTTGCCTTGCTTCTTCCGCTCGTTCTGTAAACATCTCGGCGTCCGGTTTAATGTCGTCGCATTCGTGCGCTAGCATCGCATATACCATGGTTTGTACTTCCCTTCCGTGAATCAGGCTGAACGTGGTCATCCGGTTTGTTTCTTGGTTGGCCGTGTTGTATGCAATCGAGATGTGTGGCAAGATTTCGTCCCAATTTTTGTTTTCGACAACTACGTACATTGCAAGCATGTCTTCAATTGTTTTGTTCAGATGCTCTGTAAGTCCGATCGTTTGCGGGTGGTAGGCGGTGATTTTACGATGGGTTGTTCCACTGAGCATGAGGACTTGATCCAAAAGAGTTGCCATAAATGCGGTTCCTCTGTCTGTGATTGCGACACTTGGTGCATCATGCCGCAGGACAACGTTCTCGATGAAAAATTGTGCCATTTCCGCTGCGGCACCTCTCTGGATAGCCTTTGTTTCAGCATAACAGGTAAGGTAATCAGTCGCGAAATTAACCCAGCGGTTCCCAGCAGTAGAAGTACAAAGTGGGGCCAAAATATCCATGCCAAGCTGATCGATTGGTGTTCTTGGGATCTTCACGGGCTCCAGGAGGCCAGCTGGTTTAGTCGGCGGTGACTTGCGTCGCTGGCAGTCGAGACAAGTATAAACATGGTGTTTTACGGCTATGGTCAGTCTTGGCCAGAAGTAGCGCAGCCGTACTCTGGCCACCGTTCTCGTGTAACCTAAGTGGCCTGAAGTCACCTCGTTGTGGCATGCTCGGTGCGAAGGGCTGCTGGGATGACCAACAAGTGCGCAGATCCTGTAAAAGAGAAGTTTCATTTGTATAGTACTCCACACCGTAAGCAAAATGATGACACTGCTCTTACGAAAACTGTTGGTGCGTTTTCTTATCTTCCGTCCAGGTAAGTAATTAGGACAAGTAACTCAGGGTCGCCGCGTTGTAGCTGCGCAATAGCGGTTGACTCAAGCACACCGAAAAATGCTGTTTCCTCCTCATTGGATAGAGTTGCTGATTCAATGGGTGAGCGAGTTAGACAGTCGGTGTCCATGTGGCGGTTCTTTGACTTGTGTACGACCGTCATGTCGTACTCCTGCAGCCTGAGACCCCAACGCGCTAATCTCCCGGTAGGATCTTTAAGACTTGTCAACCAACACATTGAACGGTGGTCGCTGATGACTTTGAAAGGGCTGCCGTATAGATACGGGTGCAATTTTGTGACCGCCCATACCACGGCAAGGCATTCCTTTTCAGTCGTGTAGTAATTAGTAACAGTGCGTGTTAGTGTTCGGCTTGCATAGGCAATTAATCTTTTTGTGCCCTCTTGCAGCTGCACAAGCACAGCTCCCAAACCAATATTGCTGGCATCAGTTTGTAGCATCGTTGGGGCTTTCTTATCAATGTGGTCAAGCACTGGAGGCGTCTGTAGTCACTGGCCTAGATTCTTAAAAGCAGCTGCCTCTTCGTTGCTCAATTGGAAGGCAAAGTCTTCTCTCATGAGGCGAGTTAGCGGTGATGCGATGTGTGCGAAGTGCGCGATGAATCACCTATAATACGCACATTGTCCGAGGAATTGTCGGACAGCCTTCTTATCAGTCGGTAGCGGGAACTGTGCAACAGCTGCAATCTTTTCAGGATGAGGACGAACGCCTGCGTGACTGACAAGGTGGCCGAGAAATCTCAGCTCTTCATAGCAAAAGTGGCACTTTTCAGGCTTCACCGGCAAGCCCGCGGACCGTATGGCTTGTAAAACTGCCTTAAGTCTTTTAACGTGCTGGTCAAACGTTGCAGCGAAAACTTCGACATTATTAAGGTAGACCAAGCGGGTTTTCCACTTCAACCCAGAAAGTACGGTATCCATAGGTCTTTGAAAGGTAGCAGGCGGTGAGCATAAACCAAGGAGCAAGACTTTAACTTCATATTGTCACGTCGCTCCAGAGGATGTCGACAAGGTCTATTGATGTCCGAGCAACAGGGCTCTAACCAAGCGCGCCGGTTGGGCTTGTCTTCTAGAGCGGGGGTTCACGCGCACTTCTTTCTTCTTCGTGGTGTGTGCCTTCACCTTGGCATACGACCCACTACTAGAAGCAGGTGGCAATATTCCTCCTCAACAAAAAAGAAAGAGCATCGTCCCGATGCTGTAAAGTTATTGAAAAAAAACCAAAACAAAGTAGGTTAAACAATGAAAAAGGGCACCAATAATCAAATGTTAGACGCGATAAGTTCACCAATGATGAGGCAATCGTCGGAGCACAAATAAAAAAAACATAGGAAAAGTGGTCTTTTAGGAACGCGCAAAATAGGGCTTCATGCGCACCACGTGAACTATGTCAGAGGTCGGTTGTTTTTGTTGTGCCCATCGTGACGACGTAGCGTCCGGAACCACTTCGTAGTTTACGTCGCTCACGCGGCGTATTACTTTATACGGACCAAAGTATCTGCTGAGCAACTTTTCGGAGAGGCCACGGCGCCGAACAGGGGTCCAAACCCAAACTTGGTCTCCCGGACTGTAAGATACGTCATTGTGACGCTTATTGTAACGTCGTACATCGACCTGTTGCTGCTTTCCAATGTGTAGCCGGGCGAGCTGGCGAGTTTCCTCGGCACGCTCTGCTAATTCTTCTGCGTCAGTTGTTAATCGATCAGCGCCTTCATAAGGAAGCATCGCATCTAGCATCGTCTGAACTTCGCGGCCGTAGAGAAGGCGAAACGGTGTAAATCGGGTTGTTTCTTGAACGGCGGTGTTATAAGCGAACGTCACATAAGGCAAAATGCGATCCCATGTTTTGTGTTGAACGTCGATGTACATGGAGATCATGTTTGTGACTGTCTTATTTAGTCGCTCGGTTAAGCCGTTGCTCTGCGGATGGTAAGCAGTCGTCGTTCGATGCCTAGTGTTACTTAGCCGAAAAACTTCATCAATAAGTTGTGCAGTGAACGCTGTTCCTCTGTCGGTTATGACTGTAGATGGAGCACCGTGGCGCAGAACAATGTGGCACATGAAGAACTGTGCTACCTCAGAAGCCGTGGCTCGTGGTATCGCCTGTGTCTCAGCATAGCGGGTCAAATAGTCAGTTGCAACAATGACCCATTTGTTGCCGTCGGACGATAAAGGAAATGGGCCGAGAATGTCCATGCCGACTTGGTCAAATGGCTTGTGGGGTGGATCAATTGGCTGAAGTAATCCAGCCGGCTTGCTTGGTGGCGGCTTTCGACGCTGGCATTCACGACAGCTTTTAACGTACTGCTTCACGCTTGCTGAAAGTCCGGGCCAGTAGTACGCCTCACTTACTCTGGCGAGCGTTCGCGAGTAACCTAGATGACCAGATGTGGGTTCATCATGGCACGCGGAGAGGACTTCGTCCCGCATGTCCTTCGGAACGACGAGGAGGTAAGCGCGGCTCGTAGAACGGGCGTTTTTTTTATACAGGACATTACCTCGGAGGCAGGAAGACGTCATGACACGAAATAGATGGCGAGGTATAACAGCGCTATGACCCTCCAGATAGTCGATGAGCGGTCGAATCTCTTCATCCTCTCGCTGGCGTCTGCTAAAGTCAGATGAGCTAAGGGCGCCCAGGAAACCATCATCGTCGTCTTCTTCTTGATTGACTAAAGGTATGGGTGCACGCGACAGCGTATCAGCGTCTTCATGCTTCCGTCCAGACTTATATACGATGGTAACGTCAAATTCCTGTAGACGCAAGCTCCATCGGGCCAGTCGTCCAGAGGGATCACGAATGTTTACCAACCAGCAGAGGGCATGGTGGTCCGTCACCACTTTAAATGGACGACCATAGAGGTACGGGCGAAACTTCGTGATCGCCCACACTACTGCGAGACACTCTTTTTCTGTGGTCGTGTAATTCACCTCGGTACGGGACAGTGAGCGGCTGGCATAGGCAATGACTCGTTATTTGCCGTGTTGATGCTGGACGAGCACTGCGCCGAGGCTGATGTTACTGGCGTCAGTGTGCACCTCTGTGTCAGCATCATCGTCAAAATGCGCAAGAACAGGGGCTGACTGCATCCGCTGTCGTAGCTCGGCAAAAGCAGCCTGTTGTTCGGTAGCCCATACAAATGGTGTGTCGTCGCGTGTAAGGCGAGTCAAGGGTTCCGCTATCTTCGAAAACCCTCTAATAAATTGTCGATAGTAGGCGCACAAGCCCAGAAAGCGTCGAACAGCCTTTTTGTCTGTAGGATGCGGAAACGCGGCTACAGCGGCAAGTTTGTCGGGGTCGGGTCGAACTCCTTTCGCGTTGACTACATGGCCAAGGAATTTGAGCTCTTCATAACCAAAGTGACACTTCTGCGGTTTGAGTGTAAGATCTGCTGATTGAATAGCCTGTAGCACACTCCTGAGGCGATGAAGATGTTGCTGGAAGGTTTCAGAAAAAACGACAACATCATCAAGGTATACGAGACAAGTTTGCCACTTCAGACCAGTAAGCACAGTATCCATCATTCGCTGGAAGGTTGCGGGCGCTGAGCACAAACCAAAAGGAAGGACTCGAAATTCCTACAGGCCATCAGGGGTAACAAAGGCCGTTTTCTCGCGATCTCGCTCGTCAACATCGATCTGCCAGTACCCGCTTTTTAAATCCAAAGAGGAAAAATAGTGGGCGCGGCGTAATCTGTCTAACGAGTCGTCGATGCGTGGCAGCGGGTACACGTCCTTTTTAGTCACGCTGTTCAGCTTCCGGTAATCGACGCAAAAACGTAGCGTTCCGTCTTTCTTCTTGACTAGGACGACCGGAGAGGACCACGCACTGTTGGAAGGCTCGATGATGCCGTCGTCAAGCATTTCTCGAACTTGCGTACGAATGGCTTCTCGTTCCTTCGCTGACACACGGTAAGGCTGTTGGTGTACTGGGCGAGCGTCGTCGTAAGTGATGATTCTGTGCCTAGTGATCGAAGTCTGGCGCACCTTAGAGGAAGCAGCGAAGCATGACTTGAATTCAAGCAAGAGTTTTCGCAGTGCTGTCTGGTTCTCTGGTGTGAGGTTAGAATTAATGTCGATATTGTTTAGAGACGTATCGGCGGCCTCCACTGCGGCCAACGAGAAGCAGATGGGAACGGTACTTCATTCATCTGCAAACGCTAACGAAGTGCCACGAAAAAGGTGTCGGTGTTCGTTGCTGAAATTTGTAACGAGCAGTTGAGATCGGCCATCACGTAGCTGTATGATACTCCTAGCCACACAAACACCTTGAGACAGCAAGTGTTCAAAATTACTTTCTGCAATCGCTTCACCATTTCGCAATCCACAGCATGTGATGTCGACAATAACACTGGCTCTTGGAGGAAGCGTTATACTTTCAGCAGAAACACGAAAATGTCGGCACGTTGTTGGTCGTCCTGCTTGTCGATTGCTCGGTCGGCTGAGAAGGTGATGCGATTCTCTTGAAGGTCAATGACAGCTCCATACTCCTGCAGGAAGTCAACACCAAGAATAACGTCGCGTGAACATTCACGGAGCACAAGGAAACTTGCTACAAAAGTATAACCGCAGACCCGAACTCTGCTCGTGCAGGTTCCAAGCGGAGAGACGGTGTGGCCACCAGCCATTCGAATCACAGAGCCATGCCAGGGCGTGATTACCTTCTTTAGTAGTCTGGTCATTTTCCCGCTTAGTATAGAATAGTCAGCCCCGGTATCAACTAAAGCACCTACTACATAGCCGTCTATCAGCACCGGTATATCCAGAGAAAGCCGCACATATCGCTCAGTCGAATCCACACCCTTTACTGTTAGCGTCGATCGGAGGTCTTCAGCACGTCGACTGCCAGCGACCTCGCCTCCAAGGGTCGCTTGCGTTAGTTTTCCCGGCGGGGACTGGAGGACCGTGCGCCAGCATGGCGCTGTGGCGAAGATGAAAAGCGCCTCGGCGACGGTGAGCGCGGCTGCCGTCCAGAAGGCGGTGGCATGCGCTGTTGAGCCAGGTAGTCCTCAATGTCCCGGGGTCGCTGGCCATACCGAGGAGGCGCTGAATATACTGAAAAGCCGCGCAGCCCGAGGCGCCGGTATAGACACTGGCGGTACAAATGGTCCGCTTCACCGCAGTGGAAGCACAAACGCCGGCGATCAGGAGTGCGCCAAACATCAGATTTCCGAGGCGAAGCACGTCTGTCGTCAAGGTAGTGCGCTGGTTGTTCTGCAAGATGCACAGGGTTGGCGTAAACGAGGGGTGGGGGCGCGCGTGTGTTCTCGTAGTACCGTAGAGGCTGCGCCGACTGAAGTGATACTGTAGGAGGTGCCTGAACAAACAGCGGGGAAGAGGAAGCTGGGCGCTTCAAGGCTTCCGCATAAGTCGCACGGTGGTAGTCAGCCGGGGCCGGTGCGGCGTTATCCAGACTCACAGGGTCACGCAGGGCATGATGCAGCTCGTCCTTGACGATACATGCAATAGAACTCACCGTAAGTAGTGGTGGTGTGGCAGCCTTTTGCAGCTCCTCGCGTACTATAGAGCGGATGAGGTCGCGCAGACACTCGGTGTTGTTCCCAAAAGTCGTGGGAACTTGAGCAGTGGACGTGCTCACTTGCCGGTCATACAGGGTGGATCGATGCTGAAGCATCTTTTCCATCGTGACGGCTTCAGACAAAAACTCGGCGACCGTGCTCGGAGGGCTCCGTACAAGGCCAGCGAAAAGCTGCTCCTTAACTCCTCGCATCAGGTGACGCAACTTCTTTTCCTCTGTCATACCTGGATCAGCCCGTCGGAACAGGCGCGTCATATCTTCCACATATGTCATGACAGTTTCGTTGGGCATCTGGATGCGGGCCTGGATCGCTCGCTCCGCTCGTTTGTGGCGATCAGCACTTCTGTGTGTGTCCAACAGCCGGCGGCGGAATTCGGGCCACGATGTCATCTGTTCCTCGTGATTCATGTACCAGGTACGTGCTCCATCCTCCAAATAGAAGTACACACGCCGTAGTTTCGCCGCGTCGTTCCAGTCGTTCAAAGCAGCCACGCGTTCGAAGTCGACCAACCAGTCCTCGACGTCTTCGAGCTCGGTGCCATGAAACGGTGTCGGAACCTGTGGACTTTCGAGGGTGTACCGAGTCACCGGGGGGTTTCCCGTTCCTGTTAAAGTGGTTTGAACGGACGTGCTCATCATACTGGTGTGAACTGTGGGGTCAGCTTCGGGTGGCAATCCCCTGATCCTGCGGCTTGTCCGATGAACGGGAGTGTGGACTCGCACTGGGCTTGTGGTGCTGCTTCCAGGAGGGGTTTGAAACATCCGTGAGGGGCTACCCAGCACCTCCACCTATTGTCACGTCGCTCCAGGGGATGTCGACAAGGTCTATTGATGTCCGAGCAACAGGGCTCTAACCAAGCGCGCCGGTTGGGCTTGTCTTCTAGAGCGGGGGTTCACGCGCACTTCTTTCTTCTTCGTGGTGTGTGCCTTCACCTTGGCAAACGACCCACTACTAGAAGCAGGTGGCAATATGAGCCATCTGGTGTCACAAAAGCAGTCTTGTCGCTGTCTCTTGGGTCTACCTCGATTTGCCAATACCGACTTCTCAAGTCCATCGATGAAAAGCAACGAGCATGTCAAAGTCTGTCGAGAGAGTCATATATACGAGGAAGTGGATACACATCTCTCTTTGTCGCCTGATTGAGTTTTTGGCAAAATACACAGAAGCGCAGGCTGCCGTTTTTTTGATAACGGGGACTACAGGTGACGCCCAGGGAATTTTTGAGGGTTGAATGACGTCATCATTTAGCATTTTGTCGACTTGCTCTTGTATCACTTCGCGTTCTTTGGATCCACGCGATAGGGGTTTTGGTGAATTGGTCTCGCCATGTCCTCGGTAATTATCCGATGCTTGGTTAGAGGCGTGCGGCCAGCTCATGATGTTGTCAAAAAGCAGTCTTTATAATCGACCAGTACCTCAAGAAGCCTCTTTCGCTCGTTCTTAGGCGAAGTAGTGCTAACGTCGAGAAATGGTGTTGAATCAAGTTTTGGCGCCTCGTCGACTACTGCCAAGCAGCCTTCTGCGTCTGTGATATCTTCGAAGTAGGCAACAGCCATGCCTTTTAAAAGGTGCCGGCGCTCATCACTAAAATTTGTCAGAAGCAAGTCCGTGCGTCCTGCGGTGACGCTGACGATACCTCTTGTGACGGAAATGCCGTGTGTGAGGAGAAGTGAGCTTATTCGGTCTGCTACTCCTTCACCGTCAAACTGTACAGCGGCTGCCACAGAAACAAGCGTACATGACCGAGGAGGGAGAACCACACCATCATCAGTTAGACGCAATTGGTTTGGTCGCGCCTGCGTACAATCAGGAGCGCCCGAACTTTTGTGGCACGTAATCAAACTCTCTGGGATATTGATGACGGCGCCGTACTCTCGTAAAAAGTCCATACCAATAATTAGATCCTTGCAGCATGGGGTGAGAACGATGAACGACGCAACATAAGAAGAACCTCCGATGTCAATTCTCGCTGTGCATCTTCCAGAGGGCACCTATAACTGACCACCTGCTGTCCTTATTTAAGGGCCTGTCCACGGCGTCTTCACTTTCCTGAGGCGGATGGCAAGGTCCTGACTGATAATAGAAAAGTCGGCACCAGTGTCGACTAAGGCTGTTACTTTCTGGCTGTCAAGAAAAACACTAGGGTCGGCGGTCACAATGCCGTCGCTCTCACGTCTTGTGGGATTTACAGCATCGTGTAATGGAGGCTTTCATCGTCATCTTAATGGCCTGCACTCTTACCCCCGGAGGTCGCCGCCCTCAGTTCTTCGGCGCGGGCTGGGTGACCTTCTTGCGTTAAGTTCCGCGGAGGTACATCGGTGTCACCAAGGTGAATGAGCGGGAGAAGGAGAGTGGGATGGACGTCCCAAACCTGGCTTGCGAGTAGGTATTGCCTCCTCGACAGAAGTACGGCAGCCGTAAAAGTGAGAACAGGCTCCATGGAAAGAGACGTCCTCCCGGCGTGGTATGTATTCTTCATTCGCACGTTGATCGCTGCTGTGGACGGCTGGTGGTACGTCGGTTGGCTTGGTGGTCGGTCCAGGGTCTGCTCTTCTGGTGGTGACCAAGGGGCCATCGGCACTGGGTGGTATGGCGGCAATGTACCAGATGGTGAACGTCGCAGAGCGTCGGCGTAGCTCATGGGACGGTTCTCGTCATCAGGACCAGCGGTAGAAAATGCGTGGTGGATTTTGTCGCGTACCAGTTCAGCGACAGACTCAACGGGGGTTGAGCAAACAGAGTCCGGAACTTTTGCAGTTCTTCGCGAACTATCTCCCTAATGAGCTCTCGCAGGGAGTTTTGATTCTCAGGTATGGTGGCAGCCGTGATAGGGGCACTGCTACATTTTTGATGATACTGCCTGCATCGTTGATGGAGGGCCTGCTCATTAGCCGTAGCCTCCTTGATAAAGACAACTACAATACTTGTAGGGTGGCGCAGTAGCCCGGCGAAAAGTTGCTCCTTAACGGCGCGCATGAGGTAGCCCAACTTACTATCTTCTTCCATGTTCGGGTCGGCTTGACGAAAAAGACGATTCATATCTTCAGCAAACATAGCAATGCTTTCAATTGGTTTTTGAACCCGTAGCTCCAACAGCTGCTGCGCACGGTCGAGTCGATCGACTTTGGCGAACGTGTCGACAAGCTGTTGTCGGAAGTCGCCCCAAGTTGACAGACTGGCATCTCTGTTCACATACCAAATTTTCGCACCACCGCCAAGGGAGAAACAGCCGCGTGAGAGCTTTTCTTGTTCAGGTCATAGATTATTCTTGGCAACACGCTCATAGTGCTCGAGCCAGTCGTCAACATCTTCATGGGCGCTGCCACTAAAGTGATCGGGAACCAGCAATTGAAAGATGGTTACCTGTGAAGGCTGTGTCGGCGGGGGGCCTTGGAGCGCCGGTTGTGGACTGGCGTTGGCCATTTGGAGAGCTAATCGGCACCTGCGAGGTTTCGTGGAAGGAGTGAACTTTGGAACGAGACCCATTAGCCACCGTCTAAACCGGTGCAGGGGAGTTGAAACGGGTGACAATGCGTCCGAGCTAAATGAAAGGCACCCAGTGGGAGAATGGAGCATTAGGTATGGTTGCGTCTCAGCACTTCCACCAGTGCCGTGGTACAGCGCGAACCAAAGGCAGATAAACGTTGACACAGCGACTCTCAGCAGCCGAACAGCTAGATCGCCTTCTTTATCTTCGCTCAGCCAGAGCTCCACTACCTGGGTAGCCGCCAAATCCCTTTATCGTCGTTTTGGTCCACCAGTAGACACGCCGATATGTGAAGCTAGCGAATCGGCCGTGAGCGCATCATCAGTGTGGCATGTAGTCACGTTGTTACATGACACGCATGTCGTGATTAACATGTTTGGATGTGTCATTTACCTATGTCGTCCGTTCGCGTCGCGTAATACCGAGTTTGGTACATGTATAGAGCTAGCGAAACGGCCGTGAGCGCATCATGACCGTAGCATGTAGTAATGTTATTACATGACACGCATCTCACGTTTATTATGTTTGCACCAGTACCGTACCTTCGTCATCCATTCGCGTCCCGTAATACCAAATTTAGTATAAGTAAAGCTAGCGAAACAGCCGTGAGCGCAACATGAGCGCGGCATGTAGTCATGTTGTTACACCACACGTAAGTCATGATTTTTATGTTAGGGTCTGTCGCTTGTGTTTGCCATGCTATCATGTGATACCATAGCAGATTTGCAACCTGCCACGTGAACGAAACCACCGCAAGAGCTACAGGACCATGAAATGTAAATCAAGTCATTCATGACATACGTGTCCAAATTTTTATGTTATTACAGGTGGAATATGTTCTCCATACATTCATTTTATGCCATACCAAGTTTGGTATTGATATCATTATCGAATCGGCCAGGCGAGCTAGAAGTCGTAGGTGGCTAGATAGATAGATAGATAGATAGATAGATAGATAGATAGATAGATAGATAGGTAGGTAGATAGATAAATAGATAGATAGATAGATACGCTAAATGTGGCGGAAGTTCACTAAGAAATGCTTTGCTTTTAAAAGCAGTACAATGTTTCCTTTAGTGTTTAATTATGAGCATGCATATATACGTTTCGTTTGGTTGTCATGCAGAGGCAGCTGAGCAAACGATTTTCTAGTGGACGACCCGCTCAGAGCTCGCCGCTCCCTGCTGGCGCCACCGCCGCTGGTTTCCGCCAGTTCATGCATACGCTAATTAGTGCAGCTGTACAGGTGGCACTAAGCGTTCCGATACGCGCCGAGGAAGGAGAAAGCATTGCGAAAGCAGGAAGAGGAGCGGAGGAAAAGCGCAAAGGAATGAGTTAGACCACCGCGTGCGTGTTGCACGATGTGTGCGGGGGGTGGCGGCGGAAACAGCACTCCTATCTTATCTTACTCGGAGGTCCCAAACCATACCCAAAAACGCAACATTACCGAGATACCCCCCCCCCCACTCTCAATGCATTTACTCAAGTTCCTCTTGTGGGAAGAAGCGGCCGGCTTTTTTAGTGGTGAAACTCCTTAAGCCGTGTGTCTGTCCATCCTCGGCGTGTGTATGTATCTAACTCTAGTTTATTTCTTGCATTGTTTACTAGATGGCGTGGCTACCTCTAGTTTAGTTGGTCGGTTGTTTACTAGATGGCGGGGAGCGTTGTAATAAAATTGTAATAAAAGAGTTCGGTTCGGACTGTCACGGTGGATGGACGTGTTTTTTGAGCGCCCCCGATCGGCTGCGCACATAAGTGTTTTTGCATGTTTGGAGCTTGTCTTTATAATTATAAGGAAGCAGTTGAAATCTTCGTAGCATTTATTTTATGGTACGGCTTTTTCGGGGGCCAGTCACCAGGTATTTATTAGTTATTGCGTCTGTGTGTGTTTGAATTTTTTGTTCTTTTTCTTTTGCAATAAAAGAAAATTTTTGTAGTAGAGCTTAGACTTTCTTTTTTTTCATAGGACAGGGCTCGAGTTTAGTAATTATTGAGTATAGGGACAATTGTTGTCAGAAAGACATGGTTAAAAAGACTGTAAAGTGTTCAGGATGTGGAGTGAGTTTGAAAGTGGACCCAAGTGTAGAAGCAGATGAAGAAGAGGCTGACGCGAAGTGTAGGCAATGTGAGGTCGAGTAAAAAATGGAGAAAATGATGGTTGCCCAGAGTGAACTGCTGATGACAATCGCCGAGCTCGAGACTGCGTTGGCGACAGAGCAAGAGAAAACGAGGGCAATGGGAGAAAGGCTGAAGTCCGCCGAGGAAGCACTAGCCAACGTGAACAGAGAAGCGGCCTACGGTGAGAACAGTAGGGAACCGGCAACCAGAACGCGGAGAAGAAAGAGCAAGCAAGTTTGGAAAAAACAGGTTCAGCCGGTTCAACTGTCGCAAGGCCCAGCTTCAGCGAAGTAGTGGTGGGGCTCGGAGGGGACAAAGCAGCCGGCGTCAAAGGTGCAAGTAGCCCCCAGGTGCAGGACGCTACAGCTGAAAAGTCACAGCATGTGATAATCGCCTGGGACTTGAATATAAATCGATGCACAGAAGCCATCGAAGAGAGGGTAAGAGGTGACAAGAGGATTCCAGTTGAGGCGTTTCCAGGACGCAAGCTGGAAGCAGTCATGAGGCAAGCGAGCGCAAAACTCAAAACTACTGCTGATGTACAAAACCTCGTGATAATTTCAGGTGGTTGAAATGGTGTCCTAAATGAAGATACAGCAGGACTAGCAACCACACTGGCGAAACGCGTCGATGACAAGCGCGCCACTTCTGCTCAGGTATAGCTAGTGATATGCACGATACCGGAGGTACCGGTGCGTGATAGCAACCTGAAAACAGCGGTTGTCAACGCAAACCAAGAGATATGGCGGATGAGTAGAGAGAAAGGCTTTCAGTTGGTGGAAATATACAGAGAGGTGCATTGGTGGGGTGGTTTTCAACGAGACAGAGTTCACTTTGATGGGCGCTTAGGTCATGAGGGGGGTTGATGATTTGCAGGACGCGCAGTAGCTTTTTTGGGGGGCACGCGGGCCCTTCGGGGTGTAGGATAGCTAGTAACGAGGAAAAGAACCAGGAAGACTCTTTGACAGGTGGTATGGACAGATACGATATGAAATTGACACCAGTATCAAAGATAGGTAGAGTCCGGTACAGAAACAGACCTAGCCGTGAGCACCGAGCCAATTCACACATAGTGTATATTAACATGCAGGGTGGTAGAAACAGGCTGAAGTGGAAAGAGATAGAAGAACAGCTAAGGGAAGAGAGGCCAATAGTATACGGTTTTGTAGAAACACATCTCAGGGACGTGGAACAACATCCAAACAGTCCGGAATACGCGTGGGAATATTGTAATACAACAGAAGGCAGCAGAAACGGGGTGGTATTAGGGAATTCATTCATAGAAGTACAAACTGGCAAAGGGTCAAGCAGGAGTGCAAGGAACATTTATGGCTAAAAGTGAAAGTGGCAACTCAAATGACACTCCTTGGTTTCGTGTACTTGTGAACGGGAGCATAGGACACTGAAGAAAACCAGCCAATGGTAGAGTGGATATCAAACCACATTCAGGAGTTAGGAAGAGAGTGAGAGATAAATGTACTAGGAGATATGAATGCGCACATGGAAGATATAGATGGGTATATGGACCCGAAAGGCAAAATGATCATAGATATGTGTGAAAGGCTTGATTTGATCATTTGAAACAGCACCGAGAAGTGTGAAGGGAAAATAACATGGGAGGTAGGAAGGCTGCAGTCGACAATAGATTATGCGCCGATGTCACCTAGGATGTATGATAAGCTCAGGGGAATGCATATAGATGAAGGTGGCTCCAGAGGTCTGGGTAGTGATCACAAACGTGTCAAGCTAAGTTTTGGAAGAGCAGTGAAAGTGGGAAGGAGACAAGATGAGCAACTACAGGAAAATTTTTATCCTAAAAGGCAAATTGAAATGGCCACTAAACAAATTGAGAAAGTAATCACGGAGGATAGTAAAACAGTGTGGACATACACGAATCTAATTAGACTGTTTGAGCTAGAGCTTGCTATGACGCGTGACAAGGCACCCCGGAAAAGAAGACACAAACCGAAAAGTTGGTGAGATGAGGAAGTTAAGAGAGCCATAGCAAAACATCAGGAAGCCTCTAGGGAACACAGACTTGCTAAGCAGTGGAGTGGACCAACAGATGATGTTGAAGGATAATGGGAAACCTTTCTAAGCTGTATAAGGAATGCATCCCTTCGGATCAATGAAAAGATTAGAAGAAAGGTAGCTCAGTGGCTGGTAGAAGTACATAAGAAAGATAGAAATGCAGCTGTGAAATTTCGGAACCATCTATACTCCCTAAAAAGGATAGGAGCCTACAGCAGAGGTTTATAACTACAGCCGAAAGTGCTAGGCTATAAGGGGACGAAGGTATTGAATATATAAGAACAAGGGTGACAGAAAAATTTCAACAAAGAAGTGCTTTATGCACCACAATAGACAAGGATGAATGAAGTGGCGCAATGGCTCCATTTTTACAACGAGAGTGGAAAAGAACTGAGAAAAGGGTTCCTAGTAGTACATCAACTGGCCCAGATGGCATTCCAATTACGCTAATAAAGACATTAGGTCCGAAGTCTAAGCAGGCTTTGAGAGAGGCAGTGAGCAAACTAATAATAGATGGTGAAGTTCCCGATGGATGGAAACTTAGCAAGATGAGCATGATATATAACAGAAAGGGAGACAAAGCTGACATAAACAACTACCGTTATATAACAGTGACATGAATGGTCTACAAGCTGACGATGAAGATTATAAAGACTGCAAGCATGGATAGAGGATGACGGGTTGCTAGGGCAACTGCAGAATGGGTTTCAGAAACACAGGAGGTTGGAAGACAATCTGTTCTCACTGACGCAGTGCATCGAAATATCAGAAAAGAAACACAAGCCTTTGTGGCTAACATTTTTTTATATCACGGGAGCATATGATAGCGTGGTTCAAAGGGAACTGTGGGGAATTATGGACACACTAGGCATGAAACATGTAGTCGCTAATCTTTTAAAGGATATCTCTAAAAGTAACAAGGTAGTTATATATTGGAAAAAAACGGGTATCCAAGCCTGCAGAGGTCAAACGGGGGCTTAGGCAGGGGTGTCCCCTGTCACCCTTATTATTGCTCATGTACCCACAAGGATTAGAGCCCAAATTAGACGGATGTGGACTGGGCTCCAACCTTTCTTTCGTCAAACAAGAAAAACTCATTGAACAGGCACTATGAGCATTGAAGTACGCCGATGATATAGTGCTAATGGCCGACAACAAGGAAGATTTGCAGAGATTGGTGGACATCTGTGGTGATGAGGGAGATAGGTTAGATTTCAGATTCAGTAAGAAAAAATCAGCAGTCATGATTTTTAATTACAATGAAAGTAGTGAGCTTAGAATACGGGAGGTCACGCAAGAGACAAAAGATAAATACAGATATCTGGGCGTATGGATAAGCAATGGGGCCGAGAACCTAAGCAAACACGAAATATACGTGACGACTAAAGGTAGCAGGAATGCAGCGGTAATGAAAAACTGGGCACTGTGGAATTACAATAGGTATGATGTCAGAGGAATATGGAAAGGGGTCATGGTTCCTGGTCTGACGTTCGGCAATGCGGTCTTGTGCATGAGATCAGAAGTTCAAGCAAGATTAGAAATTAAGCTACGTAGAACAGGTAGGCTTGCTTTAGGAGATCACGGGAATACACAAAATCAGGGAGTACAAGGTGACATGGGATGGACATCATTTGAGGGCAGGGAAGCTAGCAGCAAGATAAAATTTGAGAAGCGATTGAGAGAAATGGGGGAGGAGCGTTGGACTAGGAAGTATTCAGCTTCTTGTACATGAAGAATGTCGATACAAAGTTGAGGAAGCGAACCAGATAATTGACTGGTAAATACTTAGAAAACAGCAGGGAACCAAACCAAAAGGATTACCGGTTAACAGGAAGGTGAAAGAATCTGAGACCGATATGTGGAGAATTGGCATGTTTAAGAAGTCTGCACTAGAGGTCTAACGAACTTTTAAGCAGGACATTGCCAAGAAAAGGATCTATGATAATACTCGGGGTAGATCTCTACTGTTTGAGGCCAGGACGGGAGTATTGCGAACCAAGACATATCGGGCTGAATACGAAGGGGTAGACACGGTATGCAGTGCGTGTGGAGAGGAAGAAGAAACTGCCAAACACTTGATAATGTTCTGTAAAGGGCTTCGCCCTATAGTTCACGATGATGGCGCAGAGTTCTTCAATGCAGTTGGGTTTAGGGACAGGGAGGGCAAAATAGACTTTAAGCGGGTAGAATTAACTAGAAGGAGGTTATATGATTGGTGGCTAAAGTCAAGGCATGAGTGAAAATAAACGCTTCACTGCAAAGTACGAATCCTCAACCTCACTTTTTAAAAGGAAAAAAACTAAATCTTGTTTTTGGTTCATTAAGTATTACGGGTTGGTGGCGCTTGCCACCGCCTGATTTAAAGGGTACAGCCATGTCCATCCACCCAAATCTGTTTGCTTTTGGCGCGCGCTCGAAGTTACCTGATGAATAAGGCCGCAGTGCGGCGAGCGCGCAATGCGGCGGCAGCTTATTTCTTCGATTGTTTACTAGATGGCGGAGAGCTTTTTAATAAAATCCGTTCGCTGTTGGCGCGCGCTCGGAGTTGCCCGATAGCGCCGGCAGTGCGTGCTCGCTGACAGAATCCTGATGTGCGAGACCGCGAGGCAGAAGTTCTCCGTGGAGCTGCGCGACGCCGCCGCCAAGATCCTGCCGTACGAGAGCGGGAGGCCGAAGCGTGTTGTCTGGCTGCGCGACGCCACCGCCAAGATCCCAGCGTTCAAGAACGGGAGGCCCAAGCGTCACGGCAATGGCGTGAGAACTCTGCCGTACATATATACACACAGTGTTTCTCACGTCTTTCTTGATGATGTAGGGGGCAAACCTTCACTAAACAGTCACGGTTTTACCGTTGATTTTCCCTCGGAAGCTTCGCTCACTCATCATCATTCACCCCGTGGATATGCTGGGAATTTTTGCTCACGCCGCCCGCCAGTGCAACCGGCGAACTCACAATAGTCACCACAGTGCCGCCGCCACAGCGCAATAACTGCGGCGTGCGACCGTAAG
The DNA here is from genome assembly GCA_013436015.1 of Rhipicephalus annulatus. NCBI lineage: Eukaryota > Metazoa > Arthropoda > Arachnida > Ixodida > Ixodidae > Rhipicephalus > Rhipicephalus annulatus. The sequence continues at coordinate 182,449 of WOVY01003440.1, forward strand.
CTATTTATTTCAACCTAAAGGGGGAATGTTGTCATAAATCACTGCACAGGAGGAGCTCTTGTCGATGAGTAGTTGTTATATCTCCCCGAATTTCAAACTCGAGATGCGGCGTTGAATCGATTGCTTGGTTTGCATGAAATTGAGTAGCATAGAATAAATGGCGTAAATTATGTAGAATTTGTTTTTACTTCGAGTACAAAAAGTGTCCACAGGCTCAACGACACATTCCCCTACACTAGACATCGACAGTGTTTTGACGTGTTCAGTGACCTCCTAGGCTACGCCTTGGGCCCTCTGTGAACACGAGTGAAAAGTGATGATGCCGACTATTTTAGTGTTCTCATAAAAGTGTCCTCACTTGGTACCGTCTAAAGGCGATTGCTGGATGTCCGGCAACAGCTTTGCCTGTTTTCTTTTGCTCGTGCAGCGCGTTCGTCTGAATCATGCAATTTTGTTGTGCCACTTTGGGTGATTTCTAGTAGAGTCGTTAGCACGAATGTTGTTATTAGAAGCTATGGTCATGGCAAACTATACTGTTTAAGAAGCTCCCTTCCGGACGGTGGTAGCTACAGGCCCCTCAGCTAATAGCAAGGGTGCGTAGCCCCTCCGTGTGTATTAATTTGCGCCGTGTGTTTTGCCCACCGTATTCATGGCATCTCCTGAACGAATTGTAGTTATTATGGCTAGTTTACCAACCTGAAAATGCACTAAAGCTATTAAATAAGCAGCTACACCAGGAACTTCAAGAGGCTTGAATTTGTTGCTCTGCGGAAGATTGGCAGAACTGTATTCCGGCGTATACCTTCCCTTTGTGGCTGTTTCTCTTTAACGCTGGAGTTTGGCTCTAGCGTTCGTGGAGAAGCAACGTGCTGTTCGGAGCTCTTGTGTTTGCGCGAGACAAACCGCGGCGTCTCGTGCAACGCTCCTTGTTTCTTCGCCTGCATCGTGTGTATTTTATGACTGTGTGACTTTCCACTCAAATGGGGGTACCTTTTAACTCGGCAAGTGGCCTGCCCTCACCGAAGCCAAGCTTGTCGCAGTGAGTTGATCTTTCGTCCATCCATGCATGAGACTCCGACGCTCTGAGGTGGCCCCTACGCGGCGGCCGCTACTGTGGCGTGGTTTTCGCGTCCTATATTATGAGCCCGAAGCAGGCATCCATGCGAAGCGCTCTCAACCAGCTCAAGACTCTGTGTCGGTGGAGCATTCAACCACCGTAATGCCATCTTCCAATAAAAAAAGGGTCATCGACGGCGACAGAGAACGCTGCCGGGCGTTGCGCGGCAGTAACGACACCCGAGACGCACACCGTAGAGCTGACATGTGATCCAGCTTTCACTTGTTTTCCTTCGGGACAAAAAATGATATTTTGACTGGTGAAAGAATGGAGGACTATGCTACCTCGAACTGTCCTGCTGACCACATCAATGACGGCGATTCAGGTGTCTGTTGGAAGACCATCACCAAGAAGCGACGCACCCGCAAAATGAACACCTACAAGGAAACTGAACTAAGCGAGAGCATCCCGGGCGTCTCTCAGCACAAAGTACGCAAGCAGAGTGGGAACAAGCATCTGCCTCGACTTCCTATACAGGATTAAAAGATCAATATACGCCTTCATGGAGGGCTTTGTCTGGATAGGCGGACGCACCCTGAACTCACCGGTGCTCTCTGGAGCGCTGCTGGTTTGACTATCAAGACCGCCAGTACATCATATTCCATCTGCGATCACTGCAAAACCTAGCAGTCATCAGCACGCCCCATTCTCATGACGCCGGCACGTTATACAGGGTGGGGGAGCTGAGACCCAGTGAGCATGTTTGTCCTATCACACATACTTAGCGGCTCTGGATAACTCTTGCAAGAGTATTATTCCTAGCATCGTGCCCGGTACGTCGTCTTCTATGCTAGTATATAACCATAAGACTTCTGCAACTTAAATACTTCAAGCGCACATAGTGGGTAAGGCGCACATTGCGTTGGCCACTTTCGAGGGACTGAAGGTCTTTCGCTACGTACGCTTCTACGGTGCTTAACTGCGTCGTTACCCCCATCGCCCCCGACAAGTAGTTTGGAAGATTTGCCACAAGCTGGGCCATCCGGAAGACCATTGCCTTACACCTGACGTTTTCATATGACTGACGTGTGGCACCGACCACCCCACCCAATTGCATCCGTGCACTCCCACTGCAAATACTGTGACGAACCTCACCCTACGACGGATCCAAACTGCCCTCAGCGTGAGAGGCAGGCACTCAACAAGGCATGAGTGCGGAAAGCCCTCGAAAGTGAACTGCGTGAACTCCATCTCATCAGTAACCATACCATGTCAAGCAAGGCAGCTGAGACCCGCCCTTCGCCCCACCGCAGTGGTCTAGTGGCTAAGGTACTCGACTGCTAACCCGCAGTTCGCGGAATTGAATACAAGCTGCGGCGGCTGCATTTGCGATGGAGGCGGAAATGTTGGAGGCCCGTGTCCTCAGAGTTGGGTGCACGGTAAAGAACCACAGGTGGTGGAGGTTTCCGGATCTCTTCACTACAGCGTCTCTCATAATCAATCATAAGGTGGTTTTGGGACGCTAAACCCTACATATAAATAAATCAATCAACTGAGACCCGCCATCCACGCAACCGGACGAAGCCCGAAGAGTTCCGCTCCAAGAGCCGCTCCAAATCGTTTCGCAAGTCAAAGATCCGCTCTAAGTCTCGGACCCGCTTCCTATTCCGCACCCGCTCCCAATCCCGGACTCACCAGAAGTTCCACTCCTGCTCCAGCGAGGAAGCACGGCGTTCATCGGAGACGCACGCTCCTTCCCCATCTACACAAGAACCCTACTAGAAGGCTTTGTGCAGTGAACCTGTCGGCAAGGAGGTACACGCTTTCTCCGAGAAACAGGGGTCCCCGGAGTGGAACGCAACCGAGGTGGCCCCTCGGGAGGTAGGTCAGGCAGAAAGTTTCCCAAAGCATGCTCCGCCCTGACAATCATCCCATCAGATCACTAAATTCTCGAACCCGGATCCTCTCGCGGAAAGAGCACGTCTACGCCGAGACATGGAAACGCGTTGCGAACGCCTGCAAAACCAGATGGACGCGCTGGTAGCAGAAATGGGCACCAGTATGCAGGCTGCACTCAACAGGATAGAACACCGCATGGAAAGCTTTCAAACTGAGATGAAAGAGCGTGTCCAGTCATCTATAGAACGTACAGTCGCAAGTACCACCACTGTGCCAACTACCAAGACTGAACTTGGTCAAATCTCTCGGCCGCCAAAGTTTAATGCGAGGGCACGGCGCTCACATCCTTACACAGCCTGTCTGTTTCCTCCCGCGATGAAGATGGCTGGCGTCGCATGACACGCCACGACTAGTTGTGTGGCAATAGATTTGCGGAGATTCCACCGGAACCGGCATTCTCTGCAGCAGTACCTAGCCGCATCCACTGACACTCCTGATGTTATTTTCTTACAAGAACCAAATTGTTCGCCTTCATCAGTCTACAACACGCTCTTTGGTGTCTCTCCTCTTGTGGGTGCCATAGTTTCGAAACATGTCACATGTCGCGTGCATGCCACAAGCAGTGACATCCCTCACCAAATAATCGAAATAATTACGCAAAGCTCGCACAGTGAAATATTGTTTTTACTAAACGTGTACAGTTCCCCCATTCGCGTATGCAGCGCTTTCACTGCCTTCTCGGTGAATTTAAGAGTTTTGTACGGACTCGTGTGGTGTGCGAAGATTTTAACGCTCCACAAACAGTTTGGAGTTATGTAAAGTCGCAGGCCAAAGGGACACGCTTGTGGAATGATATTTGTAACATGAGATACACTTTACTGACTCAGAGCACCCCAATCGTATTGCCAACAGTATATCACGTGACACCTGCCCTGACCTCACCTTTGTACGCAATACAGTCCCGGTGGTAGCGCATGGTCCTCTAGAGGAATACCTTGGCAGTGACCACTATATGATGGCGACCATTCTACCACCTAATGGTGACTGGAGGACCAAGCGGCTTTTACGCATTACAGATTGGGTCAAATTCAAAGAACGTCGCCGGGACCCACCTGAAGGGCAAGGTTACGAGCGATAGCTTAACTCTCTTACTCAAGATATGGAGGCCACCACGCACACAATATGTACTAACACTGAAACACCAGACATTGACCCACATTTGCTTCATCTTTGAGATGCGCGAGAAAGACTGACATCGCGATGGAAACGCCAATGTCTCAAGCGTAAATTGAGAAAAAGAATAGCTCATATTACGCGGGAATCTCGAGAATACGCCATGACACACACCAGAAATAACTAGCGAGGATTTTGCCACCGGCTTTCAAAAACATTAGGCACCGCAAAACATAGTCAATTCTTCAATCTTTCACAGACCCCACCACCACGAAAAGAAAAGCACTTCAACAGTTACACATCCTAACACTCGAGTATTGGGACGACCCCTCACATTTCTCAGTGAGCTCGAAATATTTAATTCCGACAGGCTCAACATCACATTACCCTGACTATCAGCATGTAGGCGAGCCAAATGAATTGTTGGATGCAGATATTATGGTTGAGAAGGTACGGGTAGTGTTACAAGATCTACACCGTAACATGGCACCGGAAGCAGACCACATTCGGTACACCACACTGCGCAACTTAAGTGATGTGGGTATCACCCACCTCACCGTTATATTCAATGAGTACTGGTGCCAAGGTACGCTTCCCTAAGTGTGGCGGCACGCCGATATCTCGCTGATTCCCAAGCCGGGCAAACCAGTTCAGGTTCAAAACCTAAGTCCAATGTCCCTAACCTCATGTATTGGCAAGCTGATAGAGCATGTTCTTGCGACATATGCAGCCTTTCTTAGAACAACAATCCTTCGCGCATACTCAATTCGGATACCGAGCTGATCAATCAGCCAAAGACGTACTGCTTCAGCTATGGGAGGAAGTCTTAGGGCCTCCTTCTCGCACCTAAACAAGAGCACTCATTGCTTTAGATTTGAAGGCGGCCCCTTATTATGTTCAACACGACCTCATCCTTCGCAATCTGGTCGAGTTGCATTGTACAAGTGGAATGTATAACTACATATGCTTTTCGTGTTTGTACGACCACTGTGGGAATCAGACCGCATCGGTCTAGTACGATCTACCTTAGTGGACGTGAAACACCACAGGTCTATTATTTCCCCTACTATATTTATTATCGCACTGGCAGAGCTTCCTCGTTTGCTCGACCAGATCCTGGATGTCACCCATGCTATTTATGTGGATGACATCACTGTGTGGTCGACACGGGGCTCTGATGGAGCCATCCAGGACTGACTCCAGAAAGCAGTCGATGCTGTCATTTAGTACGCTAAAAAAGAGGCTTGCATTGTGCTCCTCAAAAATCCGAGCTCAACGTCACACACACTCGAAGCAGTAGCCCTCCTTCCTAATTATTGTGCACGTGGATGGCATACCCTTACCACATGTCCTTAGAGTTCGCATCGTTGGACTACATGTTCAAGTGGATAGTAAAGCTAACTAAACCTTGGCCTTTTATCTCGACATGTTGACCAAATACTGTCCATGATCCGGTGGATATAAAATCGGCGTTCAGGGCTTAAACAAGAAGACTTGCTACGCTTGATGGAGACCTGCATGATTAGCAAGCTGATATATCACTTGCCCTTCCAGCTGTTAACAGCTACACACGGACCCCATGATCCACAAAGTGGCAAAGCCGGCCCACGGCATTCCGAACTACACTTCCACACGTGTGCTCCTTATGTTGGGGTCACACCACACACTAAGCGAGCAGCTCGAAGCAGATTGGGTCAGTCAGCGTCAACGCCTCTTACTCACCGCAACTGGACGCAATCTCGTCTCACGCCTCAGATATCCCGTCCCACCACTTAAGATCGAAACTCACCCCATGTCCTTATAGCCTGCACTACGAAAAATATTATCCGTTCATCTCTGACTACGTAACATGCACCTTCAGCATGACAAGAGTCAGCGCAGATCTCGCGTACGATACGTCAGCCGTATGCTCAAAGACATCCCGGAATCGCATACTCTTTACACGGAGACAGCTCGAACTCACGAAGGTTACACCTCGGTAGTGTTAGATGGCGCCGATTTTCTGCAGGGCTCAGCTGCAATGCGTGGGACACATCCCGCTCACGGCGAAATTCTAGGAGTTGCTCTTGCGATACGAAACGCTGTTCGTGTTCACAGTGAGGTCTACATATTGACAGACTCGCAACAGGCATATCGGTCCTTTCTATCAGGACCTGGCATTCGAAGAGCGGCCCACCAAACTCTCAATCAAGTTCCACTAAGTCGAACAGTTTTTTTTTGCATCAACTTATTCTGAACTGGTGGTCATGCCTCTCTGATGGGTAATGAACGCGCACAAGCTGTTGCCAACGAAATTTTTCTCCGGGTGGCCCGGCAAGGTGAGGCGACCATTTTGGAGTCGGGGGGATCTTCTTTTCCCTTACAACGACATTTTGCGTCGCTAAAGCAACATCCATCTCACTCAGAGCGCCCCACAGCGATCTTTCTCAAGAGAGGAGGCAGTAGCGCTACGCCAGCTACAGACTAAAACAATTTCCAATCTAGTATCACTTCATAAATTCTCACCGCAGTGCTATGAAGACCGCTTCCCCAGCTGTGGAAACTCGCCCACGACCTTCCACTCTCGATCGAGTGCACTGCGAACATCTTTCCTCCCTTACTTTCTTTCCTTCACCCTTTACACAACGAGGAGCTGTGGGAAGACGCTATTCGTGATGGACCTCCCGAGGTCCTTCGAGCTCTCATACCGCGGGCCCGACTCGTCGCTGGAGTCGTCCTAGGGACCTCGGACTAGGGGTTTCTCCCACTCCCTCCTTCTCCAAGTCTTTGTGAATAAAGATTTTTCTCTCTTTCTCTCTGAGGCTGTTCGTGGCACGCGTATGTCAGTTTCTCAGTCGACGTCTTCCTTTGCCTCTCCCGCCGCAACGCTCCTTTTCTCTCTTTTTTTTTGTTTCCGCAGACGGAGGATCCGACGCGCACGGAATACTGAACATAGTTGCGTGTCCGGTATTTGGAGATACCGAAATGAGTATACGTAGAGCTAGTAAACGCTCCTGAGCACGCTACGAGCAAGATATGTTGTCATGTTCTTACATGACACGCGTGCCAGGATTATCATGATTGCATCAGTCATATACTTCGTCATATATTGACGTCACGTAACATCAAATTTGGTATATGTGGAGCTAGCAAAATTACCGCAAGCGCACCATCAAGGGCCCAATTTACTCCTATGTAGCGTTGACGTGCGTGCACGCGGGGCATAGCGACGCTACGTTAGCAAAACGCAAACACTGTTTAGTTTGACGCCAGGCGCGATCGGCGTGCGTCTGCGTGGCCCGACGGCGACCGGCCGGAAATGCGACATGCTGCATTTTGCGCTGATGCGTTACCTTTACGACACTGCGTCTCCCTCTTTTCGTCACGGAGGGAAGGCGGACACGCTGAAACGCGCATGCGTCAAAGCAATGCATTGCGGCGCGCGCCTGCGAGTATATGGCAGGACCGGCACCTGGCGTGGCAACGAAGGCGTGAGGCAAAAAATGAACGCTGGTGAGCACGCGCTCCGCGTTACGTCGAAATGTATTGGCGCCTTGACTGTGGCATGTAGTCATGTTTTCACATGACACGATTCTCATGATTATCCTGTTTGCACCAGTAAATAACCTTGGTCATCTATCGACGTCACGTAATACCACATTTTGCATATGTGAAGTTAGCGAAACGGCCGCGAGCGCATCATGAGTGTGGCTTGTATTCATGTTGTAACATGACACGCATCTCATGATTATCATGTTTGCACCAGTGACATACCTTGATCATCCATTGACGTCACGTAATACAGAATTTGATATAAAGGAAGCTAGCGGAACGGCCGCCAGCGCATCATGAGTGTGGCATGTAGTCATGTTGTTACATGACACGAAAGCAATCATGTCAATTATTTTTTATATATTTATTACATACTGCAGTCCGTAGACCAAGCAGGAGGGGCACAAAAAGGGAGCATAGCGAAAAAAGCGAACAAGTTATACATCAAGTTAGAATACACAAAGCCACTGAAAAACAAGTCATACTAAATAGGATGCTTAGTTATACATATCTAGAAAAAAAAGCGAAGAAACTTCAAGAAACATTTTAAAGCACAAAAAAGTAAAGCTACGCAGTTGAAATATTAAGATAAGGTGATCTAGCATTGAAATATCAACAGTGTTGGTTACACAAAAGATGCATGTAGTTTTCAAAGTCGGGAATTCCACGTTCAGGAAAAACATTTGAAGGCAGTGCATTCCATTCGCTAATGGTTCTCTGAAAGAAGGAATGTTTGAAAAGCTTAGTACGTGCAAAGTCAGGTGTCAGATCATGATTGTGAGCATGCCTGGTTTTCCTGGAAGAAGAGGGAGAGATGTATTTACTGGGATCGATATTAAACTGATGATTACAAAGCAGGAAAAGAAACTTAAGTCTGGCGATAGTTCTACGCTGTTTCAAGAGCGGAATGTTGTTAGTAGCCATAAGTGATGAAGGAGAATCAAGATTGTGATAGGCATTATAGATGAATCTTACCGCTCTCCTCTGGACCATTTCAAGTTTATAAACATCCTTTTTAAAATACTGGTCCCAGGCTACGCATGCGTACTCTAGACGGGGTCGAATAAATGTATTATATGCAAGAAGTTTGATCTGAGCTGGCGCGTTTTCTAGTTTGTGTCTAAGAAACCCTAGTTTTCTAGAGGCGGAGGAACAAGCGTCGTCAATGTGGTTACTCCACGACAGTCGATTGGAAATATTGACTCCCAAGTATTTAAAATTGCTCACTTCGATCAACGGATTATTATTTAAGGTGTAGCGCGATGCAAAAGGGGTAACTTTATTTGAGATACGCATATAGACCGATTTACTAATGCTTAACTCCATCGACCAGGTATGGCACCAATCGGAGAGAGAATTTAGGTTGTTCTGCAAGCACTCTTGGTCCCTTTCACTTTTAATTGGCTTGTAAAGAATGTAGTCATCTGCAAAAAGCTTTAAGCTTATGGCGGAGGTGTCAACTGATGATACGATGTCATTGATAAAGATGAGAAACAACACAGGGCCAAGGACACTGCCTTGTGGAACTCCCGAGGTTACAGGTAGAACCCCAGAGCAGCAGCCCTCGACCTGGACGAACTGTTTGCGGCTGGTAAGGTAGGAGCGGATCCAATTAATTACAGTAATGGGTAGGCCAATGTTTGAAAGTTTGGTGAGTAATTTATTATGGCAAACACAGTCGAAAGCTTTTCTAAAATCTAAGAAGATGGCGTCTATTTGGTCGCCCTTATCAAGTGCCATAGCGAAGTCATGAATTGTGGTGACAAGTTGAGTGTTAGTCGAGAGGCCCTTCCTAAAACCATGCTGGAAAGGAGTCAAAATACTGTTTTCTTCAAGAAAACAGTATTTTACCACAGCAGTTTTGCCACAGCAGTTTTGCAACATGCCTTGTGAATGAAACCACCGGAAGAGCTGCAGTACCATGAATTGTAAATCATGACATTCATGACAAACGTGTGAAGATTATCATGTTATGACTAACTAACCAAATATGTTGTTCATACAGTCATGGTATGCCATACCAAGTTTAGTTTAATATACCATTATCGAAACGGCAAGGAGATCTTGAAGTCGTGGGCGGCTAGAAAGATAGATACGCTCAATGTCGCCGAAGCTCGCTAAGAAATGCTCGGCATTATTTAAACATATCATGTATCGATGTGGCGTAAAACACATAAAGAAACGTCAATTTTAAGGCACTTGTATGCGAGACTAAGTTTCGCTGTGCAAGCGTGGTGCACTCTTACACCCCGTAGCATTGGCAGTGCTGAACCAAAGTGAACAAACAGAGTGTAGTTACACGCACGCGGCGTTCATATGTTTGACCAGTAGGAATGAGTTCAGCGTGCGTTTCCAGCAGCCTCGTCGCTGCTCGGCCGAGTGTCGATTTCAGAGTCACTAATGCGAAGGGAACCGAAGCAAAGATGACTTGCCACGCCACGAATCTCCGCGGTTCCATATTCCTAGTGCTTTCATCGTTGAATATGGACGCTGCTGACGGTGGCGAAAACAATGGGAGTGGCAAATACATGCCTATACACGTTGATTGATTGATTGATATGTGGGGTTTAACGTCCAAAAACCACCATAGGATTATGAGAGACGCCGTAGTGGAGGGCTACAGAAGTTTTGACGACCTGGTGTTTTTAACGTGCACAGAAATCTGAGCACACGGGCCTACAACAATTCCGCCTCCATCGAAAATGTAGCTGCCGCTGCCGGGATTCGAACCCGCGACCTGCGGGTCAGTAGCCGAGTACCTTAGCCACTAGAACACCGCGTCGGGGAAAGCTTCATATAGCGGCACCCGTTTGTCCCTCGTAGCCGTTGTGGTATGTAACAAATGACACATTTTGACCTCCAAGGTGGTGCCGGTGAAAGATTTCTCGTGTGCGTTGTTGGACAATAAAAAATAGTGCTCAATGTTCATGCAAATGACTGCTTATGGGTAATGAGAGACAGGAGCATTCGGCTTTTAGTTGACGCGCATTCTGCGATCCCCATTAGCAGCCATTGGCATGTACATTGAGCACTATCGGACAAGAAAGAGGTGCTACATTATACTCGCTGGGTGTAACCTCCTTAGCTTTACAAAGGTTTAGCGAGCGTTGAGCCGCAGTGCCATGAATACAATGAACTTGTATATATTATGAATGAACTCAAGGTGGTTAAAAATGAGAAGTAGATACGAAGCGCAAGCCGTAAGAAAGTAAAAACCGAATCCTCCTGTCTCTCATTTCCCATTAGCAGCCATTGACATGTACATTGAGCACTATCTGACAGAAAGAGGTTGCTACGTTATGCTCGCTGGGCGTAACCTCCTTGGTTTTAGAAAGGTTTAGCGAGCGTTGCGCCGCAGTGCCATGAATACAATGAACTAGTATATACCATGAACTCAGGGTGGTTAAAGGTGGGAAGTGGACCCGAAGCGCAAGCCGTAAGAGAGTGTGCGTGTGCCACCTCTCGTTCAGTTCTTGAAATGTCCGTTGGACGGCGGAGCTTCTATACGAGGAAATATATGATGAAAAGATGCGAGATTGTGGTACATGGAGTGTTGGATAGATGGACGAACGGACACACAGACAGATGCATTGATGGGTGTATGAACGGACTCAGGGGCGGTTGCATGGACGTACGCAGAGACGGACGCACGAACAGACGCTCGCACTGACTGGCGGATGGATGCATGGACGGTCACACAGACGGACGCATGGACGGACGGAAGCAAGAACGAATGGTTGGACGAATGCTTCGCCCCACTCTCCATCATTCACTCCGTGACTCTGCTGCCAATTTTTAGGGGCGAAGCTCCTTATGGCGTGGCTTGGGCGTCCCTCGTATGTAACCACCAGTGGCACATACCCGAAATAGGTATAACACTTGACCTCCAAGGTGGTGCCAGTGAGAGATTTCTTCTGTGCGTTGTTTACCAATAAAAAATAGTGCTCAATGTACATGCCAATGGCTGCTAATGGGGAATGAGAGACATGAGCACTCGGCTTTTAGTCAACGCGCACGCTGCGATCCCTATTAGCAGCCAATGGCATGTACATTGAGCACTATCGGACAAGAAAGAGGTGCTACATTATACTCGCTGGGTGTAACCTCCTTAGTTTTAGAAAGGTTTAGCGAGCGTTGAGCCGCAGTGCCATGAATACAATGAACTTGTATATATTATGAATTAACTCAAGGTGGTTAAAAATGAGAAGTAGATACGAAGCGCAAGCCGTAAGAAAGTAAAAGCCGAATTCTTCTGTCTCCAATTTCTCATTAGCAGCCATTGGCATGTAAATCGAGCCCCATCTAACAGGTAAAGGTTGCTACGTTATACTCGCTGGGCGTAACGTCCTTGGTTTTCAAAAGATTTAGTGAGCGTTTGGTCGCAGTGCCATGAATACAGTGAACTAGAATATACCATGAACTCGAGGTGGTTAAAGGTGGGAAGTGGACCCAAAGCGCAGGCCGTAAGAAAGTGTGCGTGTTCCACTTCTCGTTTAGTCCTTGGAATGTCCGCTGGATGGCGGTGCTTCTATATGGGGAATATATGATAAAAAGATGCGAGATGGTGGGACTTGGAGTGTTGAATAGATGAACGAACGGACACACAAACAGATGCATGGATGGACGCATAAACGGACGCAGGGGCGGATGCACGAAAGAACGCAGGGACGGTCACACAGACGGACGCATGGACGGATGAATGCTTCGCCCCACCCTCCATCATTCACTCCGTGGATATGTTGCCATTTTTTTGACTAATTTCTGAAATGAGGTGAAGCAGATAAAGAGACCATCATTGCTCGCCAATACGATGACGTTGAGATTAAAAATTGGGGTCTTTTTGATATGTCACCACTCAAGTGTGACAACGTAGATCACTTACTTGCATCCATCAGCATCAACACAGTACTGTCAACGGACCAGCCCGTCTGTCTTTACACTTGTCTGTTTGTCCACTCTAAACATCATCGGATGCTTGAAAAGGCTTACCCCTTCCACAGCGCCCACCAATGTTACTCAAGGTTCGGCGTTCGTACTTGTGCAATTGTCGAATAAAAAGCTGATTTGAGTGATTCTTATGCGGGGTTTAACGTCCCAAATCCACTATATGATTATGAGGGACGCCGTAGTGGAGGGCTCTGGAGATTTCGACCACCTGGGGTTCTTTAACGTGCACCCAAATCTGAACACACGGGCCTACAACATTTCCGCCTCCATCATAAATGCAGCCGCCGCAGCCGGGATTTGAACCCACGACCTGCAGGTCAGCATCCGAGTACCTTTGCCATTCGACCACTGCGGCGGGGTGGTCGAATAAAAAGCGATAATTGCGCATATTTGGGTTATCAGAACAACACGTATATATGCTGCATGATAGTCATTGAGTATAAAAGGTACACATAGGTAGTTTTAAGGACCGTAGCGCTTGTCACGCTGCGCTGACCAAGCAACGCTTGCACGAACAGGCGAGTGTTTTTAACGCTTTGCTAAGACGACAAGCTGGTGGCACCTACCAGTCACCTTGCGTTTTACACCTTATTACCTCTGATACGGGCGCGCACACCTGTCCAGAGCCATGCGCTCCGTTTTCCAAAACGGCCAGATGGCACTCATGTCTCACTTGTGACGTGACTTAATGCGTTCGTTCGCCTCCGCTGTATGCTGGAGGCACTCTAACGCAGCGCCTGCAGAATACCATTCACCGATTTTCTTGCGCAGAACATCAAATAAATGTTTTGTTCACTCTCCACACACAAGACTATCGTCTTTCGACGACAATTCCAGATTACATGCAGATACGGGGTCATTTTTGTATGGATCAATGCTATGAGTGACGCCAACAATTTGGGTATGGTGGCCTCCTGGTGATGTGTTAAGGTGCTGCCAAACTGCGCTACTCCCAGAAAATTCACTTAGTACGATGAACGCTTGGAAGCTACGCGTTGAAAGAACTATTCGCGAATGCCACGGCGATGATTTATCACTGAACTTTACCAAGAACGTTGTGTGAGCGCAGTAATAAAAGGTTTGTAAAAACACAACGCATGTGGCCTTGACGCAGTGGATAGTGTGCCCGGCATCTGTTGTCGCGGCCCCAGAGGTTATGGGTTTGAATCTCATAAACAGAGCTTTTTCTTCCTAAGATTGTACGCTTGAGCTCGAAATAATTATGTGTGTGAAGGCCGGAAGCGCGCGTGTTCTTCTCTAAAAAAATGACGTGAAACATTTATAAGATATCTCTGTACCAGAGAAAACACTTTATTATGTGTTAACTTGTCAAACACATGTGAAAAACCAGAAGCGTTTGGTTGCTTGCTTTAACAAATTCTAACTTCTTGCTCCTCGGTCTGGCCACATTTATTTACGATCTGAACCCGTGCGCTGAAAGCGCGTGTCGTTGTGGTCAATTTTCATAGCTACAGCGCACCGTTGTCAGCTAGAAGGTGGCGCCTGCTTGGAAGTTTCATGGCAAAATTCGGATCACTTCCCAGATTGTCATTCAGTGCACAACCGTGGCATTGTCGTTTATGGTAAGGTCAGGTGGGGTGTCCTTCATGACGCTGTTTACTATAGGAGTAGGAGTGTCTGGTGTCCTGAGGAGTGTGTACGCATACCTCTTTATTGCCTCTGAGTGTATCAAACCTTTGGGTCTATCTGGAAAATAAGTACATTTATCCAGCTTGAAGTTCCCAATGATGATCAAGCGATTGCGTGTGAAGCGTGTTCCTCAAACAATTAAATATTTTGCTGAAGTCGGCTTTGTTCGCTTGTGGGGGACTATATATGCTGCATATAACCTGCATCTGGCGTCCTTTCTTGGGTGAGCAGAACGGTCAAACGAAGTGTTGCGTCTCTTCTGTGCCCCGCCGCGGTGGTCTAGTGGCTAAGGCACTCGGCTGCTGACCCGCAGGTTGTGGGTTGCTTTCCCGGCTGCCGGGGCTGCATTTACGATAGAGACGGAAATGTTGTAGGCCCGCGTACTCAGATACGGGTGCACGTTAAAGAACCCCAGGTGGTCAAAATTTCCGGAGTCCTCCACTACGGCGTCTCTCATAATCAAATGGTGGTTTTGGGACGTCAAACCCCACAAATCAATTAATCTTCTCTTCTGCGGAACCGTTGTTATTGCAGCTGTCAGTTCTTTCAGGACGAGTGTGGCCATCGTAGGGTTGTTGCGATCTACGTGCAGTTCTGCAGCCAGTGACCATTTTAGCCAGCTCAAACTGCTTGTAAGCAGATTATGTCTCGAGGGATCAGCGCTGCCTTTGTGTATAATGTGAGTGCTGCGTGCTTGTTCTGCAGGGAACGTTAGTTCCAGAACAATTTAGTACGATTATTGTACTATTTGGCAACTAATTGCCATGTTATGAGGAGGTGGTTGCATTTTAAGCGTCAGAGGTAAGCAAGCTTTTGTCGTCGGATTCTTGAGACCGCTGTTCACTCTGCTTACGTGTACGCTTTGATTCATTGTTGAATGTTCCATGAACGTATCGCTTTATATCAAGGAATTTGACGAACAACATTTGTGTTTCACTTCTGTTTGTAATTGCTGTAGTCTGTATTGCTACATTTGCTGCAGATGTAAATGTAGGGTGACATCTGATGATTATTGTGCACCTGTATTGAAAACAGAATCTTGTGGTCGTGTCGATTGTGGTTGGATGTGCCTTTTGTCCCGTGGCTTTTTGCGTGGGTTGCTCGTAAGATGTTTTGTGGCCTGTACTTCGCGTTTTTTGGAGGCATCCAATAATTGGGCCGGCTGTTTTCGAACTACACCATGTCATTTTCGTGTTTCTCTAGGCGTTGTTTAGGATATAGTTTCTTTTCTGCGATTACTGATTGAGAGTGTGCGGTTTGTCTGATTAGGGTAGCACATGCAGACTTGGGATACCGGCTTCCACTAAGGTTAATGAGGCCTGTTGGGGGTCGCTTGATCGCCGTCGCTCCTTGTCGCTCCTCCTCAGGAAAGACTGTTGGGTGTGCCCTTGATCGCCATCACTCCTTGTCACTCATTATCTGGAAAGACTGGGGTGGAGGTTCTGTTGAAACTGTGAGTTCAGTTCAGTTGAGTATATTTACCACGTACAGTAAGTGTCTGGGATAGAAAAACAAAGCTGCATAAAACAGCTTGACAGTGCTCCACCTCCCCATGTTCACTTTGACAACAAAACGGCAAGAGCACAGTAAAGCACAAGACAGTTGAAACCAGCAATGCACATGCTTTGCATCGGAAAAAAAGTTACACAAATATTACAAACCGGCAACTCACACGCTATACAACAGAAGAAACAAGTATACAAACAGAAACTAATACTAAGCGCATAAAATAATAAAGCATATTTAAAAACAAAAAATAAAGAGCGTACTCACATTTTCTCAAGACGACTATTTCACAAAGCTTCTTGTACAAAAAATTTGTATATTAAACCCATTTGTTGTGCTCATAGAAAAGAACGCCCAAATATTTCGCGATAGAAGAGAATTCGATTATGCTGTTATTTAACTTGTGATTGTAGGATTCAGTGACCTAAATAAGGGGAGAATTGGAGTGAAAAAGAACAGCATTTGTTTTGAAACAATCTATATGTAAATAATTTTTAAGGGTCCAGCTGTACATCTTTTGTTATGTTGAGTTATCTGTACTTACGGGATGACTAACATTCGTACCTGAAAAAAAGAAGCTTGCATCATCTGCGGTAAATTATGTACTCGGTTGAAGGGTCAAGATGTACATTGTCGTTTATAAATAAGATGAAAAAAAAGGGAATCCATTATGCTGCCTTGGAAAACGTTCGATTCCGCAATAATACCTAGTATAATATTCGGGCTTATCTATTACTGCCTTGATACTGGTACTTATTTTCATTGGTTTTATGTAACGTTAACAGCTGGGTGTCGAGGCCTTCGGCCACAATTTTCAGAGCGTATGTATACCAGTAAATCAAGAAATTATTTTCGCATAGCTTCAGTGACATAGCATGGCGGTGGAACACGTAACCCTGTACTCACCCCTCCCCCACCATAGCCCAAATGCTTTAAGAGGGGCATAGAGAGCCCGTCCTAAGAGAGTGACGCAAGAAAAAGCCCCACCCAAAGATTACGGTATGGGAGCACCAAGAAAGAACGGTGAAATCTATCGTATAAGGAAGGTCCTGAATTGTCACACGGGCTGTACAGACTGTGATCGATTGAACGGGTTGAGCACTGGCCGTGCGAAGCGATAATTTGGAGAAAGGCGTCGCAACCTTACGAATTGAACGGCAATTTCTAGCATCAATAACAGAAACGGCTGCACCGCTATCTATCAAGCGACAGTAGCGATGTTTTCGACAAATACATCAATAAAATTGGTAGGTGACGGATGATGACTTGGGCAAACCGAAAATTGCGTAGTTCTTGCCTGAGGAACTGCGTCGTCTGAGGAACCGCCTAGCCTTGATATGATTGTTATATATGTCAAGTTCAACGTCCCAAAACCGCCATATGAATATCAGAGACGCAATATAGTCCAGCTTTGAAAGACTTTCCAGTGTCGGAAGTGTGCTTTCAAGATCATAAGCGACACGTTTCCTTGAAGAAACCTTATTATAGCTCTAGGTTTACTCATAAGTGTTTACTGTGCTGTTTCCGAAGAAATATTAAGAAACAATAAAATTTGGGCAATTCGACTAGCGAATAAAATTGTCTTTCCAGTTGAAATTTTTTGTGCAGGGCTTTTCGTATTATGTTGGCCATTTTGTGGCGCACGGAACCGAAAGTTTTGTTCGCGAGAAGCGCTCCCAGCGCACCTAAAAATGTTGCTCACCGCAATAATTTCAAATTTTATAGTCCGGTTTTACGCAAACTCTAAAACCCGTGGTGATTTTTGTTGGTTTCATTATGCTCTTTTGTGAACTATATACATGCTTTCTTCTTGTTGTCCAGGAAGGCAAAAACTATTGAAAAATGGCAGACACGGCCCAAGTCAGAAACTTTTGCCTAATTTCAAGCGCGCTGGCACGCTAGCTATTGTAGACAGATACTTCAAAACTGTGTTGTGTTTAAAAAAGAGCCTTTGCAATATTTCTGTTAAACTCATCTTCCTACAAGCAGTATGAAAAAATAGCTGAATAAACTAGCCTTTTCAAGAAAGACTGATTAAAAAACTCTAGTCTCACTGACCATGACAAGTTTTTATCAATTGCACTAAGGTCAGTGAATACACAATTTCAATATATTGTGTGTTCACTTGCCTTCTTAAATATAAAAGTAGGACACAGCAGTTTTCGTTCCTGAGCTTGAAAATTCAGCTATACTACGCAATAATTGATTCCCATTTACAATGCTGTCTCTTTGTGTGGAGAACAACAACAAAAAGTAAACATAGAAAACTGCAAATACTACTAAAGCGTATTTTACAAGTTATTCAAAATGTGCCATATCTAACTCAATCCACTCCACATTTAAAGCAACAATGCAACACATACTGGAAGAGAAGCTAGGCATTGCAATATTCCAGAAAAGAAATTCGTGTCAGGAAAGCTTTTATCGACAATTACTGGGGAAGAGACACACTTACGAAACTGGAAAAACTAGATATGATGAAGGTTTCATACGAACTAGCTGAGGTATGCAAAAACTATCCTACGCTATAGCATATTTCTCAAATCGTCATCCTACCGTATTAAACTTGGTATAGGAAACGATGCACATGAAACGCTTCAAAAAACTTAACTTCACCTCTCGTTTCAATACAAGAATAATTTCGTTTTTTTACCTAGCTGCAGTTTATACTATACAAAAACTTAGCAAATCTTTCTGTTTTATGTGTATATTGAACAATGTATATATCTACAGAATTCTGCATATGTTTAGCCTACAGATGTATAGTGTAAGTAATCTTTTGTATTTATTTTCTCGACCTACATAACACAAACTGATGTTTGAGTTACGTGAGTCTAGAAAGGGATTTGACTTTCAGAATAGCACTCATGTCTTTTTGTCAAACCTTCTATAAAGGACAAATGTACACATTATTTGTCTTTGCCTGAAATAAAGAAGAAAAAAAAGTTGGAAAAATTGACCCTTGCTGTGTGTTCTCACTTCAGCGTCGATGGTTGTTATCAGCTTACGCTGTGCGTAAACCTACTGTCCCCATTATATCGCTGCAGCGAAACTTCACACTGGTGGTCTTTTTCGAAAAAAACGTACTCAAGATTTTGATTGTCTACAGCGTGGGTAGGTGAGAGCTGCTTCCGCTGTTCGAAGGGCCAACACGTAGGCAGTTTACAAAAGAGTTCTGCGGAGTATCAGAAGGTGGTAGAAAGCTCAAGAAAGGGAAAGAAGCGAGCCGCTCGTTTGTGCCACGAAACCACAACCAACTGCGCGTGGATCTCTATTTTTTCTTTCTTAACCGTTCCGCCACCTGTCAGGTCTTCGC
This sequence comes from Rhipicephalus annulatus, assembly GCA_013436015.1. Taxonomy (NCBI): domain Eukaryota; kingdom Metazoa; phylum Arthropoda; class Arachnida; order Ixodida; family Ixodidae; genus Rhipicephalus; species Rhipicephalus annulatus. The sequence continues at coordinate 201,528 of WOVY01003440.1, forward strand.
AGAGCTTATTTGCATTACTTCTGTCCATATGCTTCCAGTTGTCAATGAATTCGCCCTCGCGTCTGGTTGGCTTGATTGAGAGCGACCACCCCGGAAAGGCGTTCGTTTCGGGTTCGATCCCCGTACTAAATTGAATTTTTCAGCAACTAAGCTTTTTTTCTGAGAAAGCCGAACAGATTTTTTTTCTGACCTCGTGCCCTAAAGGGGTGGCTGTCCAATTTCCTTATCTTGCATAGGCAGTTTCCAACCTAAAATTTCGCCTACACGCATCAGAAGAAAGGCGGATGCACGTGTCCAAAATATCAGTCACTTCTTACGAAAGAAACGCCTCGTTTATTTCGTGAAAAAAGCGTTTCCATGAGATGCGTAAAGCAATGCTAGCAGACGTCTTTCGTCAATATTCATACACCATGGCAGTGACTTCCGCAAGTAGACAACAAAAATGGTAACAAAAAAGCATTTACTGAATAAAAAAACTTTTCTCTGCCAACTACTTCCTGTGAATGTGTAACTAATTGGTACAGACTATTCAGACCTAGAAATTTGCCACGCGTATTGCGTGCAGTGAACAGCTAAATGATGTCGAAACGTTTATGCAGAACAGCGCCACGCTCATTCTCGCACTTCTGTAGTGCTGTGATGAATGTATATGTGCAGTTGCTGTCATTTTTGCGTTTTATTACCATAATTTTGTCTGTTGAAAAGTTTTGTACTGTGATAAATAATGTACAGGCCACACTGTTAGCCTAAGATAAAGATAACCTATGTCAGGAACCACCAGTATTCCCTACGGTTTTCGACGAACGAAAGCTGTTAATAAAGTGCCAGTGTTGACAAAATATAATATTGGCCAGCTTCTTGCAGCCTAGTCATGTCATATCACACAATTTCTGGCTTCTGAAATGATGAGCTGAAAGTTGAGATGACATATGAAGACGGTATCTGTGACGCTAAAACATATGATTGCGGGAAGCGGGTTTGAAAATGGCTATGATGACTCTTTAAAAGTTAACTTAGGCAGAGTGTGGCAAACGATGAATAAGGTTAGAGTGCCTAAAGCACGTAATTGAAGAGAAGCTGGCAGCGAGATAGCACCTTCATTACACTGCGCCTGACTGTGGCATTTACTCTCACATTAAGGTAGCCTATCACTGCATACAAATGCATTGTTTTTTGTGGAAAGTCAGTTTTGACATGGACATCAAAACCATCTGCTTGTGGTGTTTTGCATAATTCTGATTAGCAAATGTTTAGTCAAAAGCCCGACAGAATTCCGACAATATTTAATGCACAATTTTTTTCACTATTCAGAACAGATGTTTTGGCTTTCTTCACAGGCGTTCGCCATAATTTGTAGGGGCATAGCAAGGGGGGGGGGATGATCAAAACGGCCTCCACCTAAAAAATTGTATTATTTTGCACACACACACACACACACAAACACACACACACATATATATATATATATATATATTTATATATATATATATATATATAATATTCTCACTCACTTAACTATTCGCAAACAAACATACAAAGTATGATTCCCCCCCGCTTCTCTTCTAAAACATTTCTGGCTATGTCCCTGGTCTCCTTGCATCGCTTAACGTGTTTCAGGGAAGCCCTATGTACAACTGAGAACTATGATTAGACCCGGTATTTCTTCAGTAAGGACCGATTGATATCTTGGAACAGGGGCATCCACCTTTTGATGCTTGTTGGCGAAATAGTTCCCTGCAACCGCGTACACGTTACCCCTTCAAAGAGCGACAGCAGCCCACACCGGCACGTGCTGGACACAAATGGAATATAAAAATACAGTTTTCCTCGTAATGGGCCCTTAGAGTGAAGCTTTACTGTAGCAAAACACTCAGTACTGTAGCTTACCCGTAATGAAAGCTGATAAGAACCATCAAGGGCACATAAGGGAAAACACCGCTACAATAATTTTTGCCCGTTATATCTTAATAACCAAGCAAATGATGACATATGATATTGTTACGAGAAGGAGACTGACTCAGAGAGTAGTTATAGATGCATTTACAGCCGGTTAAGTGAGCAGTGCCAGGCACAAAGATTAGCTCACGCCAGTCTATCTGCTTTGTCTTCTTCAACTCTATGTACTGGCACGTAGCATGACCCCCGGCGGTGGATGCACTGTCCTGGCGCTCCAAAGGTCGTTATCTGACGCATTCTTGTAGGGCTTGATCCGCGAGACATGAACAATATCACTGGACGGCACAGCAGATGATGATCGAAAGATGGGGCTGATCTCGTCAGTGACAAGTGTTACTTAACGCAATACACTGTAGGGTCCCGAATAATGATACATAAGTTTTTCTGATAGGCCCAGCTGACGATGAGGGGATCAGAGTAAAACGACGGTACGGGGAGCAAAATGTACGTCTCTGTTTCTCATTGTACCTATGGCATTGGTTAGTTTTCGACGCCATTAGCCGAGCGCGAGTGATCTGGCAGACATGATCGGCTCGCGCAATCACGTCGCGGGCATACTCGCTGGTGGACGAGGTGTGAACTGACATGACTGTGTCCAGTGGTGAAGTCAGCTCTCTTCCGTGCAGTGAGTAGAACGGCGAAACGCCTGCTGTGTCATGACGGGATGAATTATACGCGAAAGTTGCGTAGGGTAAGGCCAGGTCCCCGTCTCGGTGGTTGGGCGACACGTACATAGCGAGCATATTTGTTAGAGTGTGGTTAAATCGTTCCTTGAGGCCGTTTGTTTGAGGGTGGTAAGCGGTTGTCCCTGTGTGTTGCGAACAAGAACGCGGAATTTCAGTGATGACTTGGGATAGAAATGTACGGCCACGGCGTGTGAGGAGCTGACGCGGAGCCCCGTGAATCAATATAACGTCCTGTAACGAGAAGTCAGCGACGTCGGTTGCACAGCTGGTCGGTAGAGCTCGCGTAATCGCGTAGCTTGTAGCGTCTCAAATGTAGCGTCTCAAGCGAGTTACAGACTCAAGCGTAGCTTGAGTCTGTAATCACGGCTTTCAATTAGTTTCCCATTGTTGATGTGGGAAATGGACCAAGCAGATCTAACCCAACAAGGTAAATTCGTTCTGCGGGTATGTCAATTTGTTGAAGATGACCAGCCGGTAGCAGCGACGGTGTTTTACGACGTTGGCCTAGGGTACACGTGGCGACGTATCGGCCAACCGAGCGGACAAGGCCTGGCCAGAAGAAACGGCGGCGGACGTGCTCGTACGTGCGGGATATTCTAAGGTGTCTAGCCGTAGAAGCGTCGTGAAGTTCGGTGAGAATACAACGGCGCAAATGCTTAAGCAATACAATGAGAAGTTCGGGCCCGTCTGGTCGGGAATCGCGGTGGTACAGCACACCGTTTTGATTGACAAAATTGTGGACGGAAGCATCATTTGGGGGGATTCCGTATGACTGATGATGTCAAGCAGCACTGGATCACGCTTCTGTTTTTCCCCAATATTAAGGAAGTCACACGCCAACAAGATAGAGTTCTCCGTGGGCTCGTCAGTGTCCTCAGGATCGTCGACAGTGTACCGGGAGAAGTAATCGGCATCATGGTGTAGGTGGCCAGATTTGTAGACCGCCGAATAGGAAAACTCTTGGAGGCGCAAAACCCAGCGACAAAGGCGGCCTCGTGGATCTTTTATAGAGTTGAGCTGGCAGAGCGCGTGGTGGTCGGTAACTACCGAAAATGGGCGTCTGTATAAATAAGTTCAAAATTTCGCCACCACCCATACAAGAGCCAAGCACTCACGCTCTGCGATGAAATTGTTACGTTCAGGGGTGAATAAAAGGCGGCTCGCATATGCAATAACGCAATTATGGCCATGTTGTTTCTGAGCCAGCACTGCACCAATGCCATGTCCACTTGCATGTCTACGGATTTCCGTAGGGGCAGCAGGGTTGAAGTGTGCCAGAAATGGAGAAGTAGTGAAAAAAGCGATGAGAGTCAAGAGCACAGAAGCCTCCTCGGAGCCATGAAAACTGGACGTTTTTCTTGAGGAGCTGCGTAGGCGGCCTCACTATGTGCGAAAATTTTTAACGAAGCGTTGGAAGAAGGAACATAGTCCAATAAAGCAGTGTACACCCTTCGCAGATCGTGGTACAGAAAATTTTTTGACGGCACTGATTTTGCCGGGTCGGTTGTACACCGTTAGCGTCTACTAAATAGCCAAGTATTGTGATTTGATGGCATCCAAAGCGACATTTGGACGGGTTGAGCTGCAGGTCAGTGTGGTGGAAGATTCCTAAAATGGCTGAGAGGCGCTCTATATTAGTTCCAAATGTTGGTGAAAATACAGCGACGTCGTACAAGTAGCACAAACAGGTGGACCATTTGAATCCTTTGAGCAGGGAGTCCATCATTCGTTCGAAGGTGGCTGGAGTGTTACAAAGGCCGAAAGCCATGACCTTGAACTGATATAGGCCATCATAGGTTATGAATGACGCCTTTTTATGTTTAATTTCGTCTACCTCTATCTGCCAGTAGCCGGAACAAAGGTCTCTAGATGAAAAATAGTGGGACCCATCGAGGCTGTAAAGCGCATCGTCTATTCGTGGCAGAGGGTACACGTCTTTTTTGATAGTTTTGTTGAGGTGTCAATAATCAATGCAGAAACGCCATGCACCATCTTTCTTGCGGACCAGCACTACAGGAGAAGCCCAAGAACTGCAGGATGGTTCAATGATGTCCTAGGCGAGCATTTTGTCGACCTCACTTTGGATAATGTGACGCTCGGCCACCGACACCCGTAATGGACGCCTATAAATAGGATGCTCATCACCGGTATTTATGCGGTGGTCATACCAGCAGCTTTCCCCAACGGATGGCCGGTGAGGTTGAAAACGTCGATGTAGGACAGCAGAACGCGGTGGAGCTTCTCAGTCTGCTATGAAGTTAAGTTGGAAGTGATCATCGACGTAATAGCGCTGTCTGAGCAAAGGCAGATTGATGTAAATCATGAGGTTCAGAAGTAGCGGCCATCGTGAAAATATCTACCGCATTGTCTACTAAGGTGCACAGCAATGCCAAAGAGATCCCTTGTGGCAGCACTTAAGATGTCAAGATAAAGTTGACAACTGGGACGCTCATGTAATTTCCTACGACGGACAGATTGATGTGTGGTTATGTAATGCCGTGGTTTATGAGGACATAGGTGATAGGGGTCAGAACTTAGTCACCATTGGGAACTGGTGGTATTGAGAAAAGCTCTATGTAGGTCAGCGTCTATGGAGGGAGGCGCGCAATGCCGTTGTGCAGAGGCGACTCGGCCATTGTGCAAGATGTTCTGTTGTGGGCAAGCGTAGATGGAGCGTACTGGTCGAACAGTCTATGAGGGCAGAATGCGCGAACAGGAAGTCGAGGCCTATGATTACATCGTGGGGGCATTTATCAAGGACGGTGAAGAGAACGACTGTGTGTCGATCTGCAATGCTTACCCGAGCAGAGCACATTCCAACGATAGATGCTATTCCACCATCCGCCACTCGGACGAACTTAGTGGTCGCAGGTGTGAGAACCTTCTTGAGCTTGCGGCGAAAATCACTCGCCATCACGGAAAGTTGAGCGCCGGTGTCGACAAGAGCAGGGACGTGTACGGCGTCTACTTGTTCGCCTATAGGATCCGTTTTGTGTGTATCGTCTAGAGAAGACTTTTGGTCAGTCCGAGTAATGCAGCGCCACCTCCGGGGGCTACAACACTTAGTTTTCCGTCAGAGAACCTCGTGGGAAAGCGGGGGAAGACGGTCGGCGGGGCTGTGAAGAACGAGACTGGCGTCGTTGGGGGATGGAGAGCGGGAGTAGCGGTGTTCAGTAGCAGGTTCCTGGGCAAAATGGTCGCGGCTGGTCTCATGGCGATAGGCTGGACGTGCATAGAACGGAAGAGAGGAGGCTTGTGCAGGAGGACTCCAGCGACATCTGCAATGGCGATATATGTGTCCGATTCGGTGACACGAGAAGGAGATCGGCTTGTCGTCGTGTGTTCGCCATGCGGACGGATTACGGAAAGTTTAGGAAAAGCAGGTCGGTAAGGGACGTGCAGACGTGTATTAGGGCTGGTAGTCGGGGCAGAGAGGTGGTGAGAACGAGGGAATTATCAAGCTGGCGATTTCCTGCCAGATGACTGCTTGAATGAGGAGCAACGTATTTGGAGGAGAGGGGTCAGGGGACGTTGGTCCCACCTTAGCTGGAGCAGCCGCTTCAAGTTCCCGCCTGACGAGTCGCGTCAGGTTGTCCCAGCTCTCTGGTGGATGATGTGTGTAGAGACACGAGGGCGTCGCAGCGGTGTTCGGAAGGCGCTGGAACTGATTGGAGATGTGCCTGGTTTTAGCTTGTTGGAACCAGCGGCATTCTTCAATGATCGCATCAACAGATGACATATTGTTGAATACTAGCAGGTTGAACGCATCGTCAGCGATACCCTTTAGCATATGCGCTACTATGTCAGGCTCATATATGTTTTCGCCAGCTTGGCGGCATAGTGAGAGGACAGCCTTAATGTAACTGAAGTAGGGCTCCGGGGAAGATTTTGCGCGAGTTGACAACTTATTCTTCGCAGCTTCACGAAAACCAAAGAAGTTACCAAAAAACTCAAGGATCTTTTCCTTGATTTTGTCGCAGCTTGTTATGTCATGCCTGTGGTTGTCAAACCAAACACAAAGGGTTCCGTCAAAATAAAAGGTGTCGTTTGCGAGCATAAGTGTAGGATTCCATCAGCAAGTGGCCCTGACGCGTTCGTAGAGGCGTAGCCACTGATCGACGTCGGAGCCCTCACAGCCGGAGAACACGCCAGGGCCTTTAAGGGCGGGAAGTGTCACGAAAGTTGTTGCGGGCGCTGGGTTGATAGGCCAGGCAAAAGGGCGGGCTACCGAGAAGGATGTCCCCGAGTCTTGAGTAATCATGTTGATAACCGCGAGGGAGTGTCCGCTTTGAAGTTCCGTGGCAAGAACGGGGTTCGCACAATTCCACCAAGTGTGTTACGAGAAGGAGACCGACTCGGAGGGGTAGTTACAGGTGTATTTACATCCGGCTAAACAAGCAGCTCCAGCCACACAGATTAGCTCGCGCCAGTCTATCTGCAGCGTCTTCTTCAACTCCATGCACTGGCACGTAGAAAATTACTGAAACATGGTATTCACTGATATAAATGCTCTTCGACAAAAAAAATTCATCAAGATTAAGACTACAAGTTTCTTTCAATTTTTTTCAAATGAAGCTTTCTTGGAAAAACTTGCTTTCTCTACTATTTTCTGCAGACTGCTTGTACGAATGCATTCTTTTGCACAAACAATGCAAAGGGTTCTTTTCTGAACACCATGCAGATTTTGAAGAATCTGTGCAAACTAGCAAATGTGCCAATGTGCATAAAGTCAGGCAAACACTGTTGATTGCCGCCGTGTTTGCCATATATATTTATTTCAGGGAGGTAACAAAGCACGTATATTGTTCACAGTGTTGTGTATCAAAGCTAATTGAAAAATTCTTTTGGCACAACAATATTTATACACGTGAAATAGGCCATCAAACTAAAATATTGCAGTGAGCAAAAACTGGACAGGACAGCAGGCAGCTTGAAATACAAGATTTCCCTTAGTCTCAAAAAGTTGTTGCCCACTACGGCATACAGGTGGTATTCAGTGTGTCTAACAAAGCTGAAAGGTTTGTGCTGCAATTCGCAGTAAACGCGAAAACAGTCCTATCTTATAGAAATTGAAACGTAGCTCAAAACGACTCATTCAGTTTTTGCCATATAGTTTTATTGTTGTTTGCAACATCTCTCTGAGCTTGTATACGTTGGGCAGATGAGCTGTTTCCAAAAAACGCTTGATAAAAGCATAAATTCATTTGGATCTCACTTTTATAGCTTTATTTTAGCTGCCCACTGCGAAGACAAATGTACCTATCTTTTTTCATAAGATGGAAGTTATGTATAGACACAGAAACTCTGTAGCGCACTAAATTGCGGAAGCCCTTTTTATGAAGAAGTCTAGCTGATGAGAGTTGTGAATTGAAATTATTAGCGCGAACACAGATGATGCCCACACAGAAAAGAAACGGCGCACACTGTTATGTCATGAAACCAGTAACAAGTTCATCTAGTGAGGGACACGATATTTACAAATGATAAAACTTGCATATACATACGGTAACAACCATTTCTCTAATAGCCTCTTGCGTTGAGAATGCTCATTAGGCCCTAAATCAAATACAAATGTGCTCCGGGAACTCATTTGACAGAAAATGCTTTCATCAAATTACATTAGTTTCCTTGTGTAACAAAAATGACAGATTTGCGTGTGACAGTGGCATTAGTCAGTTCTCATTCACTTGGAGATGTAAACAGAAAGAGCCGGCAAGTGGCCAGAATGGGGCGGGGAGCTGCCCCTTGAAATTTTGTTGGATTGGAATCTTTTGCCAGAGACAATAAAATTCGGTGTTTTTCCGAAATAGTCGGACTTTCAGCAAGTGCACCTCCCCTCCTCTTTCAAGAAAGTTCTTGTCTATTGGCCTGTGGAAGCGTTGGTTTTCTGTGCATGGGCGCTGTTTCTGTATGTACAGGCAAAATTTTGGTGGACTTCATTTAAAAAGTGAGTGAACAAAACTTAGGTCCAAAAAATTTTCTGAAGAGATATATGTGAATATTTGCTATGTGAAAATGCCAGTGCGAAACTTTTGCGAAATCCTTCTACAATTATGAAGCTTTAGGGGTTATGATGATGATGTGTGACGCTTTGTGGCGCAAGGGCCAATTGATTGCCAAAGAGCGCCATTTCAATGAGTAGAGATGCGGACAATGCCGTGGCTGTCTAGGGGCCTTAAGATTCCTCGCGATAATGCGGGTAAAAACATAAGTATTAAGATCACGACAGTGGCGTGATATGCATATTAAAAAGGGTCACAAAGGTTTTGATAATAAAAAGATGTAAAAATATTTGGCACTAGCACACGTGCCTCATCAGCGCCCTTGTGTCCAAGGGCTGCGAGGCAAGTGCTTTTATATGTAGTCACTGCAGCAGCAACCTCTCTTGAAAGGTCACGCTACGCAATGCCTGGGTATATTACATAGTAAAAATTGATATCTCTTAAAAAAGCTAACAGTGATTTATGGGTGAGAACTGGTTCCCTACCGACAAACATTGCGGGGTGTAGTGGTACATGTTGTCGGTAGGGTATTGGAAAGTGTTGTCTTCTTAGAGTGTCTTATTGTTTACTTTGTATTAAAAACGTGGAGAATTGTTAATGCATCACCACAATTGTAACACAATGGTGGATCATCACCGGACAAAAGATGTGTGTGTGTCGTGTATGTGAGTTCTATCCTGAGTCTTGTTAGTATTACCTCTGTTAGACGTGATTTTGATACTGGTGGCCAAGGGTCAAGGTGTGGCTTAATAACGTGTAGTTTGTTTTGTGTGTGTGTATCCCACTTGCTCTGCCAGTATACCCTGAGGTTTCGTTTGAGAGACGGCTTAAGATCAAGGGCCGAGATTGATATGGGTGTAGGGGCAGTGCTTTTGTGGACGGATGCAGCGAGTTGATCCGCCCTCACGTTGCCTTGAATCTCACGGTGCCCTGGCACACAGCACACTACAACATGTTGTTTGAGTGTGTAGAGTGTGCACAAATTGGAGTAAAGTGAGACAAGGACCGGGTTTTTTTGTTTTTTAAGACTGTGCAGAGCCGTTACCACACTGAGGGAGTCTGTGTAAATCACTGCTTTTGGTATTTGTAATTGTTTGATGTGTTTAGCTGCAACAGTATTGCGTAAGCTTCTGCTGTGAAGATACTTGTGCCTGGATGTAGAGGGCCAGCATCCGAAAAGGATGGGCCGACAGCAGCATAGGACACAGAGGAGTTGGATTTGGAGGCATCTGTAAAGAACTCAGGACGTGTGTATTTGTGTTGAAGTTCCAGAAAGTATGTTCGAATATGTGCAATAGGCGCATGTTTTGTAACTTCTAGAAAGGACACATCGCAGTCTATAGTCTGCCACTGCTACGGCGGCGGGTATGCTATAGGAGCCAATAAACTGTGTTCTAGTGACGCTACAGTGTCCTCAGTAGGACCCTTCAGGCGAACTGAGAAAGGCTTGCCTCATCGCAGGACTGTTTTGAAACAGAATGAAGCTCAACAAATCAATAATAGTAGAGTATGAGGGGTGCTTCTTGCCTGCTTTCACCTCAAGAAAATAAACAAAGGACATGTAAGTTCATTGCAGATGAAGTGGCCACTCATTTGACTCAACGTAAAGGCTTTCTACGGAGCTGGTGCGAAAAGCACTCGTAGAAAGGCGGATGCCCAAATGGTGCACGGGGTCCAGCATCTTCAAACCACTTTGAGTTGCAGACTGATAAACAACGGCCCCATAATCTAAGCGGGTGCGAACGAGGGTTCGATACAGATTCATGAGGCATTGCCTGTCACTACCCCACGTAGTACGTGATAACACTTTTATAACATTCATGGCTTTTGAACATTTTGTTTTTAAGTACTTGATGTGCGGTACGAAGGTCAACTTGTTGTCCAAGATTAGGCCTAAAAATTTATGCTCCGCATTTACAGACAGACGTTGACCGTTCAGTTCAATGTCGGGTTCTGAGTGCATGCCTCTCTTTCGGGAGAACAAGACACACGTGCTTTTTTGTGGGTTCAGTCGGAATCCGTTTTCCTCTGCCCATTTGGCGACCCTGTTTAAACCTAACTGAACCTGTCGCTCACACATTGCCAAGTTTCATGACTTTAGGCCAAGCTGAACGTCGTCGACAAATGTATATTAGAACATATGGCGGGGGATGGATAGGTGCAAGGAATTCAATTTGATAATAAAAAGTGTACGACTAAGTACACCACCTTGCGGCACGCCTGTTTCCTGGACAATTGTTTGGGAGAGAACACTGCCCACACGGACACGGAATGTCCGATTGGACAAGTAACTCTCGATTATGGAAAACATTCTACCGTGCACGCCAAGGTGGGACAGGTCTCTTATAATTCCAAAGCGCCGTGTTGTATCATAAGCCTTTTCGATATCGAGAAACACAGAGAGAAAATATTGTTTATGGACGAAAGCGTCTCTGATCTGTGCCTCGTTACGAACAAGGTGGTCTGTGATGGATCTACTCTCTCGAAACCCGCACTGAAATGGGTCTAGCAAATTGTTTGTTTCAAAGAAATGCACAAGTCGGCAGTTTATCATTTTTTTGAAGACTTTGCAGAAGCAGCTTGTAAGTGCAATAGGCCTATAACTTGAAGCTAAAGAAGGATCCTTGCCCTCTTTCAAAATGGGAATATTGATAGCCTCTTTCCAGGAGGTAGGAATAGTGCCAGAAAACCAAATAGCATTGTATAAACAAAGTAAGGTTTTTCGTGTTTCGCTTGGTAGGTTTTTTAACATTTCGTACATCACACGGTCAGAACCAGGAGCAGAAGTACTGCAGGAGTGTACAGATGTTCCGAGCTCAGCTAGACTGAAAGCTTGGTTATATGCCTCTTTTCTAGTGCAGTTGCGTTCGAGTTTCTGCTTTTCTGTTCTTGTTCTGTATTTTTGGAAAGTGTCAGTATAGTGGGACGGGCTGGACACCCGTTCGAAGTGTGCACTGAGGAAGTTAGCCTGATCATCCAAGGTATCACCCTGAGTGTTTACGAGTGGAAGTGTGTGTATTTGTTTTCCTGCTATCCTACCAACCATGTTCTTACTTTAGCCTCCTGTGTGTATGAATTGATCCCTGACAAAAACTTTTGCCAGCTTTCTCTTCTGGCCTGCGGACGCGTTCTCCTGCCTTGAGACTTTATTTTCTTGAAGGTGTCAAGATTTTCGGCTGTCGGTGAGTTACGAAGCAACCTCCATGCCTTATTCTGCTCTTTTCGCGCAATACGACACTCAGTGTTCCACCATGAGACGTGTCGCTTGCCGGGCTGTCCATATGTTTGTAGGATGCATTTGGCTGCTGCGTTAATAGGGAGAGCTGTGAAGTACTGCACAGCTTTATCTATGCTTAGCCCGCATACGTCAGTCAAACATAACTGACCTTTGTTGTGAAACTGTTCCCAGTCGGCTTTGTGTATAAGCCATTTGGGAACTTGTGGAGGAAGTTGTTTGTGTACTCAAAACGACAGGAAAATGGTCACTTGCATAGGGATTATTTAGAACTTTTCATTGGAGTAATGGTACAAGTGAAGGAGATGCGATGCTGAGATCTATGGAAGAGTAGGTTTTGTTGGCAAAATTATATGTGGCCTCTTTCCTATTCAACAGACAGGCACCGTAGGAAAAAATGAACTGTTCAATGAGACGACCTCGTGCGTCGCAGCGAGAATCACCCCATAGACTGCTATGAGCATTCAGGTCACCAAGGACCAGATAAATTTCGGGTAGTTGATCTATTAAGGAATCGAATTCTCGTTTTCGAAGACGGTGGTGTGGGGGTATGTACAGAAAGCAGATGGTGACGAGCTTGTTGAAAAGAACCGCTTGAACAGCCACTGCCCCCAGTGTTGTTTGCAGTGGTAAAAGTGTGCATGCTACATTCCGATTAACACTGATGGCTACCCCGCCGGATGATGCCGCAGCATCATCTCTGTTCTTTCGAAAGAGAACATACCGACGCAAAAAATTCGTGTTTTTAGATTTTAAATCGGCTTCCTGTACACACAGCACTTTCGGCGAATGTTTGCAAAAGAGCTCTTGAACATCAATCGAGGTTTTTAAGCAGTCCTCTGACGTTCCAATGTATTATTTGTGTTTCCATATTGGAGGTAACGTAGTGCTGTGTGTAAGGAAAAATGGATGTGTCTGCTTCTTAAGCTAAACGTTAAGACTCAAAGAACAGGGCCGTCGCCGGGCCCCGTTATTGGCTTTTTATTTCTTTTGGCGCGCTCCAGGGAGCTAAGCCGATCTTTTGGCACCAAGGGTACCGTGGTGTTCATTGCCTCCTCAGAGGCACTGCGTGCCCGCATTTGCAAGCTGATGTTTTGGGCTTGGGGCCTCGCCTGGTGAGACGAGGCCTTCATATCGGCCGACCCTTGGGTCTCCTTCACCTCGGTGAGCGAAACCTTCGGTCCTCTTGGGCTAGAGGTCGAAGGGATCTCGTTTGCTGCTGGGATACCCTGGCTGCTGCAAGTACTTGCAGCGGCCGTGGGTGTCGCCTTGGGGACGAGTGGCAGGGCAGCCTTGGCTGTTGCCACCGTGGGTGGGGGCATTGGCAACGACCTGGGCACACTGTGCCTGGCATGGGCAGTTGCCGCAGGTCGTTGTAGTGCTGCCCCCTGTTGCACTACATCGGCGAACGATGGTTTGTTAGTGAAAAGACCAGATACTTGTTGATGGGCTTCTCGGAAAGTAATGTTTTGTGTGATTTTCATTGTAACAATTTTTTTTCCTTTTTCCATGTTGGACAGGTTCGGGAGTATGCGGGATGGGCACCATCGCAGTTTGCGCACTGGGCCCTATCCTCCACCTTACACTCGTCTGTGGCGTGTCCTGTGGTGGCACACTTTCCGCAGGTGAGTTGGCCGTGGCAACTCTTAGACCCGTGACCAAAACGCTGGCATTTGAAGCAACGTCGTGAGTTGGGAATGTAGGGTCTCACAATCAACTTCAAGTAACCTGTTTTGAGATGTTCAGGCAGGCTACTGGTGCAAAACGTCACAATTATGTGTTTTGTTGGGATTTCCTTTTTATCACGCCTAATTTTGATTCTTTGTATTTGTGTCACCTGCTGGTCCTTCCAGCCCTCGAGGAGCTCTCCTTCAGTCAGGCCAGCACGTCTTGATTAGATACAACGTCTCGGGAAGTGTTGAGTGAGCGGTGTGGTGTAATCGAGATAGGAATGTTTCCAAACGATTCTAGTTTTGAGAGGTTTTCATATTGGCTCTGACTTTTTACCTTGAGGAGGAGATCCCCACTGGCCATTCTTGTAGCCTGGTAACCTGGTCCAAGTGTAGTGGTGAGGCATTTGGAAACAACGAAAGACGAAATAGTTCTGGCGTTCTTTTCAGCAGTTTCACAGTGGATTACATGGTAGCAGGGGAAGGTTTCTTTCGGTTTGCTGAAATAATTGCAAAATTCTTCGGTGCGCCCTCTCTTCGAAAGAGGACGATCGTGCAATGAAGGAAGATAAGAAAAAGCCATAAACTAAATATGAGTTCGGCCGCCATGCCAACCGCCCACCATGGAGCCCAACACGGTGACGTGACAAGTCCTAAATTTAAATTTAAATAAGGCATGTCAACGTCAGCTGTACACAGCCGCTATAACCAAATAAATTGTGCCCAAGACAGAGCACATACACAAGGTATGTGCTCTGTCTTGTGCTCTGCCGCCAGGAAATTTGGAAGTAAATGGAAGAGAGAAAAAAACAGGATAGATTTAAAGACGAGAAAAGATTAAGATGTAGGAAGAGAGAGATAGGAAAAGGCGACTGCCGATTTCCCCTGGGTGGGTCAGCCCAGGGGGGCCGTCTACGTGAAGCGGGGGCCACAGGGGTGTGTTGCCTCTGCCGGGGGGCCTTAAAGGTCCAATCACCCAGCATTGGCTCAACCCCCAGGATCCCCTTTTCCCCGGACACGGCAAAGCCACGCACGGCTAGGCGTGGGAGGGAGCCGAAACTCCCCCGCATGCTCGGGTCTGTGGTGTCGCTACACAAAAAACGCCTACTTGCGCAGGCGCCCCTGCGGGGAGTTTTAGGAGTTAGGACATCTGTTTTCAGTGGTTTCAAATTTTCGCTCTGCCATTAACCACCTTTCTCTGGGGAAGGGCTAGCTGTTAATTCAGAGAATTATGTGCATTTGGGCTATGTGGACATGCTGCCACAAGAATTTGGCGAATACATGATGTGCTATGTGAACATGCTGCCACAATAATTTTGCGAATACATGCTACAAAAAGAAAGTTGCATGGTTAAGAACACCCATTTCAGCGGGCTTTAACTTTTTGTGTGGCTGCTAGCCACTGGGGACGTAGTAGCTGTCATGGCTCGGCCCACTTTGGCAACGTGACGGGGCAATACCGCTGCTCCAAGTATTTGGGGCTCTACAAAACGGCAGAAAGCAGCTCAGAGAAATAAAAATCAGGACTGCACGACTAAAACTGCACCACCGCAGGGCCAAGACGCTATTTCGTAGGTCAAAGAACCAATCGACAAGCTCAGTGGTGCGTAACATTGCCCATGGTCAAGCTTTTCTCTCTGCGCGCAAGAGAAGGATCACCCAGGCAAGGAAACAGGCAAGCAATTGTGTTTTTAATTGTGTGGTCTGCTTGGCACACAGAATTTTAGTATTCGACAAGTGCGATCGCCATGGTCTCCTGTACAAATTGGCGAGGTTGTTTACGAGTTGTAACAAAAAAAGTCGGAATCTGTTTACTGGCCCTTTAACCCCATCAGATTCTGTTCTCGATTAGCTTTACCAGAAAAAACTTTTTTCATCTATAGCATTATTTAAAAAGTCGCTAAGGTAGACGAAACATATGTTGCTTATAAATCACTTTACAATACTGCACTATCACCTTAAATATCTTCTTGTTTTTTCAAAATAATAGTAGTCTTTTATTCACTACCACTAGCGTGCGCTGCTTCTTCTGACTATGTGCTTTGCGGTGAAGCAGTATGACAATTCAGTATCTATTTGTGACAAGTCAGTTTATTCAGAAAAAAAAAACCGCCCGTCTCATATTCCTAATTGCTGCCGCGTTGGCTTTGTGCTAAAAGTTTTCTATCACGAGTTTTTTTTATTTTGCTGTAATAATTTCTCCTTGGAAAGTGCCTAAAATGCACGACACTTCACAAATTCTCTTAACCCGGGGCCAGCAATCACTCATGCTATTTTTGCTGTGCACTAGCTTCTGGAGTTTGGTTAAACGTGACTCTTTTCGGGCATATAAATGCAACCTTGCTGCTATCTGGATAGCCTGTCAATGGCACACCTTCCATTAGGGCTTGAGCCTCTACAGTTTTCCATTGACACAGAGTTATAGAAAGAATTTCATGCACTTATCAACATTTATACTTTTTGTACGGAAGTATTTTCTGCTGTTCGATTGTGGTACCCCCGGAACTTCCATAATAGAGGTACCTTACTGAAGGAAGTTTCTGGCGAATTCGTGTCATTCTGAAACATCTTTCAAAGCTCTTAACAGTCTCAAAGCGCCTAATTTCCTCTCTAGAAAACTAAAGACAATGGTTTGCCATCATCCGGTGCTTGCTAGCTTGCATTATTTTTTCAGAAAACATAGTGCTTGATTTCACTGCTGTGCAACCAGTTATACTATACTTTTCTGCTCTATAGTGATGTTTCAAACGCCACAACAGTTCTCAATGGTGAATGCTAATGCATTAAATAGTAGGTCTACAGTGTTGGTCATTTCAGCATAAATATTGCTAGGCTTTTATTTCAAGCACCTGCTGCAGCTTTTTAGTGATGCTTAGCTTCATAATATATTCATTTGGAGTCATTGCACTGACCAATCCTTGTCAGCCCTTTCATAATGCTTAGCAGCAACTGGAGCAAGCCTATAATATTTGATTGTAAGATTTAATAGTGTGCCTTGGCTATTGATCACTTCAAATACCTGTTCTTTAACGTTCTGTGTAGCATTGAAGCTTTTCAGAGAGTAAACCAAGCAGTGCTGTCTACTTCTGCAATCCAGCCGGCAGCACTGAAAGGTAATAGCCTGCGCACACTTTGTGCCGAGACACCATGTAGGAGGCAGAATGCCACTTGAGTGACCTCTATATTTTCCTAATTTACATCGATATATATTAGAAATGTTACAGCAAGGACAGAGTGGGGTTATGGTAAAGTTCAAAAACATTGCTTGTAATGTAATATAAATTAGGATTGTTAGCTTTCTGACACATGTGCCCACCTGCTCAATTGGTATGTTGCACCCTATGTCCAGATTTTTGTTCTTCGAAAATTATAATGATGCTTGCTTCTTTCACTCTCAGGCTTTTTATTCACCACCTATAGGCAGAAAAGTGTCCCCTGCAGGGCCATCAGAAGAGACACAAGCCCCTCCAACCCTGCCTTGCACAGGAATGTGTGCACCTGCGCTCCTAATCCAGCTAGATTTTCACATACATTTTCAATGGTTTTAGTGTTTAAAGCTAATAAAACAAATTTTCATAAAAAGTGAGTTTGTAGTGCCCACTTCACTTGTAGAGTTTTATGTGAACGTCAATGATTGCAGTTTAAATATCGTCCCACTGCCTTTACATTGCGAATACTCATGTGCTAGTGTAGCCGCGATAAATTTCCTTTCGTTTGTTTTCACTACTCTGTGCAAATACAGCGCAAGATTTTGCGGGCTGCAATAAGACAGACTACAGACAATAGACTCTACGGGAAAAAATACCATATATACAGACAGTAGACTATACAATACACATTAGACTGTTCGAACGGCAACAGATAACAAGACAGACAATAGACAGCAGGGACAAACCACAGTGCGGCAGGCAACAATGTCCTAAAATACGAAAGACAACACATATTCAGTTCTGGTATCCTGCGGTCATTTTCTACTTTGTTGGCCTTCGCGTTGCTTTGTCTTTGTTATATCGAATGAGTGCAAGCAAGAAAATCTTGTGTATTGTCGGTTTTAGCAAGTCATTAGTTACGTGTTTATCGTTCAGGCGATATCGTCTTTTTTGAAAGCAGTTCAATGAATGCGCCTTGACCGCGTATGTTGTGTCTGTTTTTAGAGCGGTGTTCTCACTTTGCTACTTTAGTGGCTACAGATAGAGGCGAGCTAAAATCACGCAAGAACATTTAACTGTCGGTGTCGTTCTGCAAGCCTAGAAAAACCCGTCCTTCCCCTGGCACTTCTTTTTTAGGCCTTGCTTCCTGGGATGAAATCGTGAGGCTATTCAGAGATCTGACGTGGTGTGCCGAGGATGATGTGTGGCCCATTTGGCATGCTCACCCCCTTTGCACAAGTTCCTTACAACAGTACATTAAACAAGTGCACCTTTCAACGTTTTCACTCACGCAAAGCCAATCAACGCCTATCAGGCCCCGCTTGCTCCTCAGCCCCCCAGTTCAGTGCTCACAACTGCCGCAAGGTGTCACTCTCCCAAGCAAGGACAGTTTGGACTGAGTCTATGTCAGTGCCCGCAACTGCCCCAAGGTGTCATCCTACAAAGCAAGTTCAGTTTGTACTGGAACTGTGAATGGATGTGTTTTTAAGCGCTCCCGAAGACTGCAGAGAGCTTTTTATGTTTCAAACTTTCTTTTATAACTATTAAAGCAGCAGTGCACACCTTCAGAGCACTTATTACATTGTACGCTTGGCGGGGGATCATTCAACAGGTATTTGCTTGTTTGTGCGTGTGTGTGTGTTTTTGTTCTGCCACCCCCTGACAGAAGTGCACGTGCACTAAACGCGCAAATTTTTGTATTAAAACATAGATTTTTAGGACTAGACATGGTTCGTAGTACGCCGTGTTTTAAAACTATTGAGTGGGACTACTTATATTGACGATTGTTGTAAAACGGCATGGCGAAAAAAACTGTAAACTGTTCAGGATGCGAGGTGGACTTGAAAATAGAGGCTAGAGTAGACACGATAGCAGAGGAGGCTGACGCGAAGTCTAGGCAA
Organism: Rhipicephalus annulatus; assembly: GCA_013436015.1. NCBI lineage: Eukaryota > Metazoa > Arthropoda > Arachnida > Ixodida > Ixodidae > Rhipicephalus > Rhipicephalus annulatus. The sequence goes on from WOVY01003440.1 coordinate 220,127, forward strand.
TGTGAGGTCAAGGAAAAAATAGAGAAAATGATGGTTGCCCAGTGGGAACTGCTGTTTAAAAACGCTGATCTGGAGACTGCCTTGGAGACAGAGCAAGAACAAAAGAGGGCTATGGGAGAAAGGCTCAGCTCAGCCGAAGAGGCACTGGTGAATGTGAGCACAGTAGCGGCCGACGGAGAGAGCAGTAGGGCATCGGAACCCAGGACGGAGAAAAAATAAAGAAAAAACAGGCTCAGAAAAACGGGTTCAGCCAGTTCACTGGTCACTACAGCCAGCCTCAGCAAAGTAGTGGTGGTAGGGGACAAAGCAGCCATGCTCACAGGTGCAAATAACCTCCAGGGGCGGGACATTCTAGATGAAAAGTCACAGCACGTGAGAATCACTGGGGACTCGAATTTCTTTCGATGCGTAGACATAATCTAAGAGAAGACAAAAAGGTTACAAGTGGGCTTCAATAAGGACGTTCTCAAGACGTAAGCCGGAAGCAGCCATGAGGCAACGATTGCTAAACTCACAACTGCAGCTGATGAAAGAAACCACGAAATGATGGCGGACGGTTTAAACGATGTCCTAAATGAAAGTTTGGCAGAACTAGCGACCACACTGCCGAAGGGATTCATGACATGCACGCCATTTACCCTCAGGTAGAGGTAGTGATATGCACGATACTGAAAGTACCGGTGCGTTACTGACACCTGCAAATAGCATTTGCCGACCCAAACAAAGAGATATGGCAGATGAGTCGAGATAGAGGCTTTGAGATAGTTGAAAGAAACAGAGATGTGGGGTGCTTTCGATGAGACAGAATTCACTTCGATAGGGGGCAAGGTCATCAGGTGGGTTGGCGAGTTGAAGGACGCACTGTAGCTTCATTGGGGGACCGGCGGGCCGTTCGGGCTCAAAGATAGCTAGAAACAAGTAAAACAACCAGGGGGACTTTTTGACAGGTGGTATAACAAATGCAATTCCAAAGTGGCACCAATATTTAGAACACGTAAAGTCGGGGGGGGGGGGATCGACGTAGGCACAAAGGCCGAGCTGATTAAGATGTAAGGTGTTTTAATAAAGAGAGTGGCAGGAATAAATTGAAGTGGGAAGAGATAGAAGAACAGCTAAAGGGGGAGAAGCTGGTAACATATGTGTTTCTAAAGACACATTTTAGAGAGACGGAACAACCACTTAGCCATCCGGAGTACGCATGGGATTAGTGTAACAGAACAGAAGGCAGCAAAAGGGGGGAGGTTGGTGTTGGGGCATTTATTCATAAAAGTACAGATTGGCAAAGGGTCAAGAAAAAGTGCAGGGAACATTCATGGCTAAAAGAGAAAGTGGCGGGGCAGGTGACGTTGCTGGGATTTGTATACTTTTAGACAGGAGCAAAAGCCGGAAACTAAACCCAGAAATGGCGCAGTACATAGAAAGAGACATTGAAGAATTAGGAGAAGAGTGTGAGGTAGTTATATCGGGAGACATGAATGCACCATAAAATATATGAATGGATATACTGACCCAACAGGCAGAATACTAATGGATACGTGTGAAAGGCATGACCTAATCATTTGCAACAGTACTAAGAAGGGCGTACGGCAGATAACATGGGAAAAAGGAAGGCTGCAGTCGGCGATAGAAAGCGCAGTGATGTAGCATAGGATGTTTGATTGGCTAAGGGTGATGAACATAACTGAATATGGGTGCAGAAGATTACAATGTTATCACAAAGGTATTCAGCTGAGTTTCGAAAGATAAATGAAAACTGGCAAAAAAACGTTATGAGCAAACACATAGTAATATTTAATCAGAAGTGCAAATAGAAATAGCAACTAAAGAGGTGGAGAAAATAATCACAGAGAATATTAAAACAGTGTGAGCGTACCTAAATAAAACCCAATTATTCAGAAACACAAGGGAAAAGGAGACACAAGCCCAAGAGTTCGTAGGATCAGGAAGCTGAAATAACCATGGTAAGACACCAGGAAGCCTCCAGGGAACAAAGGTATGCTAAACAGAGAGGTGAACCGAAAGGTGATGTCCACGAAAAATGGGATAACTTTTTCAGCTACATAAGGGATGTGCCTCTAGTTATGACACGCTGGTCCAATCTGATCAGTGAAAAGATTAGAAGATAGGGGGCCCGATGGAGGCCGGATGTAAGCAAAAAGGATAGAAAGGCACCTGATAAATTTTGGCACAATCTCCTTCCTCTGAATATTCGGACAAGCATGGAACACAGGTTTATAACTACAGTTCAAGGGGTCAGACTACAAGGGGATGAGACAATAGAATATATAAAAAAATAATGATAGAAAAATTTAAACACCAAGAAAATGCTGCATGCGTCGTACCAGATGAGGATAGACCAATCAGCGCAGTGGCTCTACTGGGACAACGAGAGTGGTAAAGGGCAGAGAGAATGGTTCCTAATAGCACATCAAAAGACCCTGATAGCATCCTAATCATGGTAATAAAGTAACTAGAAGCAAATCCTAAGCAAGATTAGGAGAGGCAAAGACCAAAGCAATAATGATTGGTGAAGCTCCCAATGCGTGGAAACTAAACAGGAGGGGCATGATCTATAAAATAAATGGAGACAAATCCGATATAAACAACTAGCGTCCTAAAACAGTGACATCAGTAGTTTACAGGCTGGTAGGCAGATATAAAGAAAAAACTACAGACATGCCTGTAGACTGAGATGTTCTTGGAGAACTACAAAATGGGTTCTGTAAATAAAGGTGGTTGGAGGACGATCTGTTTTTATTGGATTAACGTATTATTAGCAGGAAAATAACACAGGCTCCAGTGGCTGGCATTTCTGGATAGCAAGGGAGCTTATGGTAGTGTGATTTAAGAAGACTTGTGTGGAATACTGAACACACTAGATGTGGAATATGGAATAACTAATCTTCCAAAAGATATCTACAAAAGTAACAAGGCAGTTATAAAATGAGAAAAACAGGTATTTGAGCCTATTGAGATACAACGCGGACTCCGACAGAGAGGTCCCTTGTCACCTTTGATATTTATGGTTTATCTAGAGAGACTAGAAACCAAATTAGAGAGCAGTTGACTCGGCTTCCGCATCTCTTTTGTCATGCAAGGAAAACACATTTTACAGTCATTACCAGCATTGATGTATGTAGATTATATAGTATAATTGGCCGATAACAAAGAAGATCTGCATGGAAGATCTGCTGTCATTAGGGACATAGGTTAAATTTGAGACTGAGCAGGTAAAACTCACCAGTCATGATTTGTAAGGATAAGAAAGACAGTGAGCATAAGATACAGGAAGTCACGCTAGAAATAGTGAATAAATGCAAATACTTGGACGTATGGATAAGTAACAGGCTGAGTATCTAAGGCAGCACGGAAGATATGTAATAACTAAATGTAAGAGGATTGCAGCTGTTATGAAAAATAGGACGCTGTGGAACTAACATAGGTGCGAACTTCTGAGAGAGACTTGGAAAGATGTCATGGCTCCGGATTTGACGCTCGTCAATGTGGTCGTGTGCATAAATTCAAGGCTCCAGCAAGATTGGAAATTAAACAACGTGGCATAAGTAGACTTGCTTTTCGAGCACACGGGCATACCCCAAATCAAGCGGTACAGGTTGACGAGGGATGGACATTGTTTGAGTGCAAGGATGCTAGCAGCAAGATAAAACTTGAGGAGCCGTATAGAAAAACGGGAGAGGAGCGTTTGGCTAGGAAAGTTTTCGTCTAGTTGTACATCAAAAATGTTGATACTAAGTGGAGGAAGCAAACTCTAAAATTTGTCAAGCAAGTATTCGAACAACAGGAGAGTACCAAGCCAAAAAAAAACATTGCTTAAGAAGAAGGTGAAGGAAACAGAAAAGGACCTGTGGAAGATTTGAATGCTTACGAGCTCACCACTGGAGACCTACCAAACTTTTAAGCAGGAAATTGCAAAAGAAAAGATCTACCATTGTTCTCGTGGTAGTTCTCTGCTGTTCGAGACCAGAACGGGAGTATTGTGGACCAAGACGTACCGAGGCAAATACGAAAGCACATACACGGCATGTAGTGCGTATGGAAAGGAGGCGTAAAACCATAACAATTGCTAATGTACTGTAAAAGGCTCCTTTCTATTGTCCAACATAATGGCGTAAATTTTTTCAAAGCATTGTGTTTTAGGAACAGTGTAGGCAAAGGAGATATTAAACGGGTAGAAATAACCAGCAGGAGGCCAACTGAAATGCGGCTACAATGAAGGCGGGAGTGAAATTCAATGCGTAAACACATAGTGATGTTAATTAACGTTTGGCTAGGTCGTGTTCGCCACGCCAGTGCCCGATCTAAAGGACACAGCCGGATCCGTCCATCCGTCCGTCCGTCTGTCCATCCGTCCATCCGTCCATCCATCCATCCATCCATCCATCCATTCATTCATCCACCAACCCACCCACCCACCGACTAACCGGCCCATCCATCCATCCATCCATCCATCCATCCATCCATCCATCCATCCATCCATCTATCCATCCATCCATCCATCCATCCATCCATCCATCCATCCAGATTCCTCGATGCGAATGTCCCCTTGCACAATGGAGTCCTTCTTTGAAGAGGGGAGTACCACCTTCCGATCAGCGGCTGCCATTCGGCTCTCCACGCCTCGTCGTGGCTGGATGAGTGAGACACGTTAAAGGCGTTTTCTCGGGCGAAATTCCCACGTGTTGCGTGCCACAGAGCACAATCTACTCGCGGAATGGCTGTAGGATGTTAAATTTTCGGAAAGTTCCGAAAAGGTGATGTTGTGGCTGGTAAAGAGCTAGCACGGCAAGCGGCAACCCACGGATCATTCGTGTTTGGGCAACAAAAGTTATGTCATTTCAACTTTTCGATAGGTAAAACTTAAAGCGATGTCACACGCACATTTTTGACGCGATGGAGGCTGATGCGATTGATTCTTTTGCGCCAGCAGCAGAAGGACGCCAGACACAGTTCAAAAATTTGATCCTGATCGGGCCTAATGGCAATTACCAGTGCCCACGGTCTACTGTGTGGTTATTTTCATGTTAAGCGTACATCGCTATATAACTCGTTCATTTTGGAGAGCACAAAATATCCAATCACTTGTTGTAGACGAGCAACAATTCAGCGAAGATCTGCGCCTACGCCGTCCACTTGTTGCTACCGGCGCCTTCATGTGTTTGTTTTTCTAACATTATTTTGAAAGCAGCATGCCGTCAGTTAATTGTCGAAGAATATTTTCTCGCTATTCCTCTTTTTTAGTAAAAAAACGACACTTTAACTTCTTTCTCATTAACCCTTTGGCTCACCTAAAGCAGCCCACTGGCCGGCGATCTGCTGATTGGGTCGGAGAGGCCAAAAGCGCTTCGACTGGCAGATCGCCAGCTTCCTAGCAAATGTTAATTTTTTACATTCCTAATGAGACAGCACAGAGACGATTCAGAAAGGACGACTGAACAGCACGTACGCTGGCAGACCACTGATTCCTTTTTTTTCAAGTGAAACAGAGAATCAAATGGAAGAAAGACGAAGAACACATGTGCGCGCAACATATATGCACGAGACAAAAGAGTATGTAGGTAGCAACATTAGAGTTTTTAAATCAGAAGCAGTTCGTCGCGGACTTCGGCGACTTTGAGTATATCCATCTATCTATATATCTATCTAGCCGCTTACCATTGGCTGCTGTCGTGGTCACCCCAATACTTGGCGTGAACCGAAATTAGCATGGGAGGAAAATAAGGTTCGACGAGTATGACGCGCTGGTCAACCCTATTACAAAAACCAGCGCCACTGGGTACCAGCGTCCAGCGCCATGCCTGAATGGCCCAGTATGGCGCAAGTACCAGCGCATCCCAGCGCAGGTACTGGGACGCTTGAGCTGCAGCGTCCCAGTACTCTGCGCAAAATGGCTTCCCAGGGATAAAACGGGGGTGCCCATTTGCCATAAATAAATAATTACTTAAGTAAAAGAATGCGCATTCACAGTAAAAAGTAAAAAACAAAAAAATAAAATACCGCTTGACGGGATTTGAACTTGCTACCTCTTGATCTCTATCAGAGTACGTTACCCACTACAACACGCCAGAACGTGCTTGTGGGGTTGTAAAACGACTATTTATCCGAAGAACGAACGTGCCGTTCAACTTCATGTTTACAAGTCGCACAGTCAAGACCGACACAATATTCTTCTCCAAATAACAATTGCGTCTTCATTCGACAGTGGCGAACGGCTTCCGCGAACCAATTGACGTGCAGATATTAGCAAGAACGCAAAGGTTTTTGAAGCATCTACGTCTTAACTCTGAAAAATCTCAAATTGACCGGAGGAGCAGCCACAGATTATCAGCTGTTGCTGCCAATAGTCTTTTTAGGGGCGAAGCTCCTTATGGCGTGGCTTGGGCGTCCCTCGTATGTAACCACCCGTGGCACATACCCGAAATAGGTATAACACTTGACCTCCAAGGTGGTGCCAGTGAGAGATTTCTTCTGTGCGTTGTTTAACAATAAAAAATAGTGCTCAATGTACATGCCAATGGCTGCTAATGGGGAATGAGAGACATGAGCATTCGGCTTTTAGTCAACGCGCACGCTGCGATCCCCATCAGCAGCCATTGGCATATACATTGAGCACTATCGGACAAGAAAGAGGTGCTACATTATACTCGCTGGGTGTAACCTCCTTAGCTTTAGAAAGGTTTAGCGAGCGTTGAGCCGCAGTGCCATGAATACAATGAACTTGTATATATTATGAATGAACTCAAGGTGGTTAAAAATGAGAAGTAGATACGAAGCGCAAGCCGTAAGAAAGTAAAAGCCGAATTCTCCTGTCTCTCATTTCTCATTAGCAGCCATTGGCATGTAAATTGAGCCCTATCTGACAGGGAAAGGTTGCTACGTTAGCAGCCATTGGCATGTAAATTGAGCCATATCTGACAGGGAAAGGTTGCTACGTTATACTCGCTGGGCGCAACCTCCTTGGTTTTCGAAAGGTTTAGCGAGCGTTTGGTTGCAGTGCCATGAATACAGTGAACTAGAATATACCATGAACTCGAGGTGGTTAAAGGTGGGAAGTGGACCCAAAGCGCAGGCCGTAAGAAAGTGCGCGTGTGCCACCTCTCGTTTAGTCCTTGGAATGTCCGCTGGATGGCGGTGCTACTATATGGGGAATATATGATAAAAAGAAGCTAGATGATGGGACTTGGAGTGTTGAATAGATGAACGAACGGACACACAAACAGATGTATGGATGGACGCATGAACGGACGCAGGGGCGGATGCACGAAAGAACGCAGGGACGGGCGCACAAACAGACGCATGGACGGTCACACAGACGGACGCATGGACGGACGAATGCTTCGCCCCACTCTCCATCATTCACTCCGTGGATATGCTGCCATTTTTTTCCCTTTGATAGTCATTTCTATCACTTGCTACTGGTCAACAAGTACAGGTGATTTACACGTCTTGTTTGGTAGAGACACACGCACACGAGTGAATATTGAGTGTTTTTTTGCGTGCAACCGGTAATGTAGCAATATACATCCGGCGTGCCGGATTACATATTTGCAGGTATATCGATACCTGCAACAACGAAACCGCCAAAGAAATGACTAATACTATCAGCAGAAAAAGTATGTCAGTATGTTAGTTCAGTAACGCTACCGAAATGCCAACTCAAAATTGCGTGTTCTTACGTACGAGTCGGAAAAGTACCGGCTCCTGCGCTTCGAAGAAGCTTTCGGTGACAGCCTACGTTGCCGAAAGCGTGACACATCGATCGTCGCCGCGCCTTGTACGGCACCGCACACGTTGATAAATGGTCAACTTAGGCTCAGGTATGTATAAACTGTACTTTACAGTCATTCTGAAACTTAAGAATTGTGCCTACTTAAAATAAAAAGCGCCGGCAGCAGGTACACCGACGCGGGCGGCACGATAGGCCTCGCTGGCACGGGGCACTGGGTAAGGCTGCTTTCGAAGCAGCTGAGTTGCAATGCTTGAAGTTTCTGCATTTGAGCTTCGAAATATTTCTAACTGTTACCTAAACTGTACCTGAAGTAAGTGGAAGGACAATCAGTGCCAGAAATGCATTTACGGAGTGGGGATGGCGAGCGACAGCCGTTTTTTTGGCCTCCGCTGGCAGTACACATTGGGTGTGCCAGTGTACAGATATATGCAGTTATACCAGTACCAACAATTTTTAATACACCCATAAAAATACCAATACAATCTGCTGAAAACGTTTGCCAAGGAGTCAGTTCACGAAGGCGTACCAAAATACAAACTGCTAATTGCGTGTTGTTACATATCAGTCGGAAAAGTACCGGCTAAGCGCGGCCGGTAGCTTTCTGTGACAGCCTGTGTAGCTGAAAGCGCGATGTTCGATCGTCGACGCTCCTTGTGCGAACATCGACAAAAAACTAAATATAGTTGATTTAGGTTCATGGATGTCTATACTATACTTTACAGTTATTCTCACACTTTAAAGTTGTGTGTACGCGAAGCAAGAAGCGCCGGTACCATTTATAGCAACCCGGCTGGCACGACAAGTTTAATGCTCGCTGGGCAGCGCACTGCTTAAGACAGCTCTCGACGCGTTGAGTGGGTATGACTGAAGATTCTGCATTTGAGCTTCGAAACATTTCAAGCTCTTACATGAAGAAAGTACAAGGATAAGCATGACCAGACATACACTTATGCGGTGTTTTTAGCTACCTTAGGGACCGCACCACTTACATGACGACAAGTAACGGATACACCAATCGATATAAGGTTCATCGTGGTGTTCCCCAAGGAGGAGTTCTCAGCCCAATCCTATTCAATGTCACAATGATCGGCCTAGCAGCAGAACTTCCCAGCGCGGTGAAGATCACTGCATACGCTGATGACATATGCATATGGGCATCCGGAACTACTCGTCCGCAATTGCGAGCTCGACTACAGCGTGCAGTGACGATCACATACAAATATCTACGACGTCAGGGGCTCACTCTTTCAATCGACAAATGCGCAGTGCTTGCGTTCACGCGCAAGCATATGTCGCAATACACGATATTTATTATTGGGACAGCGATACCTGCTGTAACGCACCACAAGTTCCTTGGGGTCGTCGTACACAGAGATCTATCGTGGACGAGGCATGTCGCCATACTTAAATCTAAATTGAAGAGCTTTGCTCTCATTCTTCGCCACGTAGCAGGAGCAAGATGGGGCCCATAAGAATCATCGCTACTTCAATTATACAGTGCTCTATTTGTGGGATACATTCGATACAGCATGCCGGTGCTTTCCAATATGGGACCTAGTTGTGTGAAGACACTCGAGAGTGTTCAAGCTCAATGCTTACGAAGATGCTTGGGTCTACCACGCTGCACTTCAACAAATGGGACAATCTCAGAGGCTCGGGCTTGTACCATCAGTGTATACATGCTCTGCGAGCCACTTAGAGTTCACCTACGATTACTGAGCAGACACAGACAGCACCCACTGTCAGTACTACCTGCCACTCACCCCAATTGCAGTTTCTCAAAAGTAATATTGCGGCATGAAAATATTATACCACCAAGGTTTTCTCCGCCAAATTCCCCTGCAGTGCCATCATGGGTTCTGCCTAAACCACCTATCTCTTTTACGATACCTGGAATTACGAAGAAGTCACTCATTTCTTCTGTTGGCCTCAGACAACTGACCCTATATCACATTTATACAACGTACAGTGATTCTCTGCACGTGTACACCGACGGATCCACCACGCTAAACACCTCCGCCGCAGCCTTTGTCATCCCAGACATGGATATCGCTCGACGATTCAAAGTGGACCACAAAACGACATCAACTGCCGCAGAGCTTGTCGCTATCCGAGAGGCAATAGGGTTTATTTCTGGAGAGCGACCTCGAGCCTGGACGATTTTCTGTGATGCCAAATCCGCTTTGCAAACCATTATTTGCATCATGAAGCAAGGTTCATATTACAGCTTGGCAATAGAAATCACAGAACTTATTCAGGTTTCTTCAACAAATGGCCATCTTATAACTTTCCAGAGGATTCCCGCTCATTGTGGCGTGTTGGGAAACGAAGAGGCAGACGCTCAAGCTAAAAATGCCTTAAGCAGTGCCCCTGAAGTACGCATTGCGTTTTCACGAGCTGACACAAACGCCCTGCTTCGCTGCGTGATGCGCAGCTACACACTTCAGCACTGGACCAAACCGGAATGGCGACACCAGCGACTTCACAAATGGGACCCGGAAATGAGGTTCCGCATGCCTCCTAAATTTAAACAACAACTGACAAGTATGATCCACCGCATTCGTCTTGGTGTAGCGTACACTAGACGTTACGCACGTATCATCGGTCGCAGTGACACCGGTCCTAATTGTGAACACTGTGATGTGCCAGAAACACTTGAGCACATATTTTGTGTCTGCCCAGCATACGCACGTGAACGACAAACACTGATTTCTTCTACTGAACAATATCGCAGTAGGTCATTAACTGATGAGACCATGTTGGGCCCTTGGCCAGACACCAACAGTGCAACTGCGGTCACAAGAGCAGTTATTACCTTTTTAGAAACAACTGGACTATGTGCGCGGCTCTAAAATGTGTCTCAGCTAGAAAGACCACTACATTATTCACCTCTCTATCTCACCATCGTCATCCATTATTCTTTCTTTTCCCCTTTCTCTTCCCCCAGTGTAGAGTAGCAGGCTAGAGCAAACTATCGCTCAGGCCGACCTCTCTGCCTTTCTGTAAATAAACATACTTCCTTCCTTCCTTCCTATGCGGTGTGGCGGAATCCAACGATAGCTTTTTTCTCACCTCCGCTAGGAAACCTTGCGAAGCGATCGAGGGAGCTCATTTACGTTTCCTCAACTTTGCAGCAAAAATAATTTCCTGTTTCTGTTAGGAGTGGCGTGCAGCTCCAGGCTTACAAACACTGCATTTTGGAATCGTTACAGCAATACACGAATGATGCGATTATGGCCGGTTTACGCAGTGGCTTATGCAAAAATGGTGCATTATAGTTGTTGCGATACGTACGTGCGCCACAAAATACGTAAGATCAGGATATGTTAGGGTAGCATCTCTCCCTGCCGTCGAATAAAGCGTTTTAAGTTCAACGACACCGAAACAAACCATAGCACACGCTACAATAAAACGCATGCTGCAGCTGCACTGGTAGAAACAGTGCGTGCTTCAGTATTCACCAGCGCTTGCCAGTGAAAATTCCAGCGCTTTGAGCGCTTCGCAGTGCGCACCAGCATCACAGCGCGTGAGCGAGCGCCCCTACCAGTGGGACTTAGCTTTTTCCCAGTGCGCCCAGCGAAGTACCAGTGATTACAAGCGTGTACCAGTGTCTCCAGCGTGTGCCAGTGCCAAAAAACGTACTGGCATTATACTCTTTTTGCTAAAGGGAATACATGAATAATGCCCCAATCCTGTCGCGTGCGTCGTCGAACACTTCCCGCCAGACAGCGGCATATACCCATGGGCAGGTAAATGCCACTGGTATGTGGGTATGTGCAACAGGGGATTGACAATTAGTATCTACTATCTACCCAGAAACGACTAGAACACACATCGGCAATATTAATGTGCGAGGGTTGAGAAATACCCGACATCGGTACTATTGACCCTATGAATGCAAAGAATTATTGTGAGAGTCACAGCGGGAATCGAACCCAAGCATTCTGCGTGGCAATGAAGCATTTTACCACAGAGCTACTTCAGGTCTTGCAACTACTTTTTAAATAGACGATAATCTTCGTGACATGTCAATAGTTATTGCAATGCTGCCTACGCAATTTTTTAAAGGTTGGATATGTACTCCTTTTACACAGCCGTCAAGTCATATTAACGTCAATTGTGGTTAGTTGCCATGCGCTAAAGTTGATTTACGTAGCATTGTCCAGGCCCAGCATCCTTGCGAGCAACAACGCTTCACTTAAGCTTCTGGTGTTGCTGATACGAATGCTCCAGTTGGCATCCTGACGCAAATGTAAACTGGTTGTATAAACATCTGCAACTCTTCAACATATGTCTGTGCGTACATTTGTACATATGTTTATTGCCGTTTTATGACGTGTCGCTAAATGAAAAAACTCCAACACGCATGCTTCATATAACGTTGATTCCTAGGTACGTGGGTTCTGCCAAATTTTTCAAATACGTCAGCTCGCAAGCAATGAATGCAATGGACAGTGCTCTAAAGCGCGCGTCACTATTCTTGCAAATAGCAAAGGCTTCTGCTTTTGTCTTATGCATGTTTTAGTGTGTCTGAAAGCGGGCATCGTGTGGCGAAATTTTTGGCTGCGACCACAGGCGGCAGAGTGGGTGGACAAGCGGGAGAAAGGCGCGCCCCTTGAACAGCTACACAATTTTATACAGCTTTAAGGGTGTAAACTGGCTGGTCACCAGAGGGACACCCCATGGTTGTTTTCAGATACACCCTACTGAAATGGTGTTAGCTTAACATCCTACACGAAGGGTGTTCAGCAAAATGTTAGGGTGTTCATATACTTCAACACACATCTAAGACGGTGTTGAAAGGGTGTGCGACCTTCGACTAATGCGTTATTTGAAGTCGCAGGTTCGGTTCCTGTTCATGGCAAGTTACCTTTCACCTACCTTTCTTTCTTCACTTTTACATTACGATTCGGTGCAGTAACTTCCCCTATATTTTCCTTGGCTATATTGTATGTTTGAGGTTGATTTGATTGATATGTGGGGTTTAACGTCCCAAAACCACTATATGACTATGAGAGACGCCGTAGTGGAGGGCTGCGGAAATTTAGACCACCTGGGGTTCTTGCACCCAAATCTGAGCACACGGGCCTACAACATTTCCGCCTCCATCGGAAATGCAGCCGCCGCAGCCGGGATTCGAACCCGCGCCTTGCGGGTCAGTAGCCGAGTACCTTAGCCACTAGACCACCGCGGCGGGGCTGTATGTTTGAGGTTATATATATATATATATATATATATATATATATATATATATATATATAAGGGAAAGAAGTGTTCCTAAGGGCTCATTTTTCCATGTTTTAACACAATAATAATGAGGTCTAAAAGACAGTAATGCCAAGTAATGTACAGGAGAAGTTATTAGAAGCAATGGCATGTAAATAAGAAGAAAGAAAAGTGGATGAAAAAATAACTAGCCGTGGGCAGGAATCGAACCTACGACCTTCGAATAACGCGTTCGATGCTCCAACCACTGAGCTACCACAGCGGCCTTCCCTCCATTCACTTTTTTGAGTTCATATATATATTTAGAAGTAAGAGTGGCAGTCAGCGCCATCTATAAGCCAAGCGACGAGTGTGAAAACAGTCTTTTTTATGCGCATGTTTGGCGTCACGTAGCGCATGAACTTATTATAAGCGGGCAGCTGATTAATAGTCCCTCGTATACAACCTAATGACACCAAGTCTGCCAGTACGAGACCCTCGTTTAATGAAATAAGGGAAATAAGTGTATACCTAAGGGCTCGTTTTTCCGTGTTTTAACAAAATATTAATGAGATCTAACAGACAGTATTTAATTCTTAAAACAGTAAAAAATTTCTTAAGCGTATCGTATTTCTGAGAATGCTGATCAGCGTATCAGCCATCCTTCATTATATATACCCACTTGACTGTAAGCTTGAACCTATGAATATTTTGTAGAGAAGTGCCTGAAAAAACGCTTCGCATGATTCCCGTACTGTCGTCATATTCTCGTTGACATGCACACCCCTGTATGTGTCTTTTGAACTTAAAAGTAAACCAGCTGTTAGTGTAAGCACTCGTGCTGTGTTGATCTTCTATGTCGGTTGTGTGTTACTGCACTCCAAGTTTGCTGAACAAATAAGAAATGAACGAGCACCAGCGAAACCGTTAAGCGGTCAAAACCAGCGTAGACCCAAGCTTATATGTCCAAATTGAGCTGTTTTTGATTATCGGTACGAAAAAGTATTGTAGCCTACGAGACAAGGAAATAATCGATGAGTGTTTTGACGACTTGAAAAAGCACTCTGAATTGAAATCATTTGAATTGAAATCATAACCTGACGCCATACTTTATGAAATTGTTACTACATTACTTGGCAACACCTGCTGCTTCGGCGCTTTCGCGTGCGTTTAATTCCTTTTTTATATATAATAAAACACCTGTTCACATTTTACCCCTACCTGTCTTTTTTCTTGGCGAGATTGCACCTGATAAATTAAACATGAGCTACAGTGTTATCCAAGTTCCCGATTTTGCATCTCACTTATTATATGTGCTTGCAGTCAGCAATTTACAGGATACAGATTATAAACTCACCATTAGGGTTGGACTGTTTGCAGGGCGCACCGTGCAACTTGTTGACGTTGACGAGTCTGGCAGGTAGTGGGTCTGCACAATTAGTCTATCCAGATTCCTAGAAAGAAAAGAGATTGCAATAGCCGCTGCCATGTGACATCTCGAAGAAAACTCATGGAAGGGTGGCGCGATATATAAATATATCTGCGTTTGGTAAAACACGAGACTAATACGCGATGTTATTACATATATATAGTGATATTCTGCACTTGTTTTTTTATTTTTATTTATTTAAGTATACTGTAGACCTTCTCGGTCCAAGCAGGAGTGGTACATAGGATACACAAACAATGATGCCACGTACAGTAAGGCACCAACACAATCCAAGAAGAAAAAAAAACTATTGAATTTCAAGTAGCCAAAACAACAATGTCATAATGCAACGTTCAGAATCATGCTAAAAGGACAAACCAGTCAAGGGAAAAGAAACTGCTCACAATAAATCCCTATTCGTACATTTGCGTCTATTGTTCAAAAGCTATAGTTTTTATCTTTTCAATAAAGGATTCTACGGTGTCGCAGTTCACAGATATTAATGAAAGTTGATTCCAATATGCAATTGATGACGGAAAAACAGAGTTTTTGTGAATGTTGTTGTGACTTGTGGGCAGTCGTACTGTCTTATTGTGGTTAGTTCTCGTAAAACTGCCTGAAAGGTTCAAGAAGATAGTCTGATCTGGATATTGTATATTTCCCATGATAAAGAAGATACAGGAATTTAAGTTTAGAATGTATTCTCCGCTCGGAAAGGCAATGAAGTTCGGCTCTTTTACGCAGATTAGTAACACTGGTATACCTGGAGTAATCAGAAAGCACAAATCGAACTGCTAAGTTTTGCACTCGCTCAGTTTTACTACTGAGAAATTTATGATGTGGACTCCAAATTATATCGGCGTATTCTAGTGCTGGTCTAATCAATGTCTTATAGGCGGTTAGCTTTACTGCAGGGGGAGTGTTACGGAGTTTTCTCTTTAGGAAGCCCAATTTACATTGCGCTTTCGAACAAATAGCAGTTATATGTGGATCCCAATTAGGTTGGATGTTAATGTAACTCCCAAATCTTTAACTTGTTCGCTTCTAGTAATTTCAGAATTGTCTATTGTATAAGCAAATTTGAGTGGTTTTTTCTTATTCGTGAAAGTTATGGCTACGGTTTTCCGCGCGTTCAACGTCATTCCCCACTCGGAACACTAGGCTTGAATTTTTGTTAATGAGTGATTAAGGTTAATCTGGTCCTCAGTTCGATTTACCCTTGTGTACACAACGCAGTCATCTGCGAAAAGCCTTATTTGAACGGGTGAGTCAATGACCATAGGAAAGTCGTTGATGTAGATAAGAAACAAAATTGGTGCTAAGACTGATCCTTGTGGTACGCCCGAAATGACGTTCAGGTGGTTTGACGTGTGGTTGTTCACAGCGACAAACTGCTTGCGGTTGTGTAGATATGATGTTATCCATGTAATAATATTATCTTCAGTACCATTTGCATGCATTTTAGTTATTAGATCAGGGTGGCGAATGACGTCAAATGCTTTTGCAAAATCTAAAAAAACGGCATCTATTTGTCCTCTTTCATTCAGTGCATTCGCAATGTCGTTGGTAATCTCGGCTAGCTGCGTGACTGTCGATAAGCCAGATCAAAATCCATGTTGCTTATAGTAGAGTAGGTTGTCAGTTTCTAAATGTGTTATGATGGCTTTAAAAATTATATGCTCCAATATCTTGCAACACGTGCTGGTTAATGAAACCAGGCGGTAGTTACTGAATTGTAGTTTAGAACCGGATTTATGTATTGGAATAATCTTTTCCATGCGCCAGTCATTAGGGATTGTCTGCGTAACGATTGAAGTGGTGTAGATTTTATGTAGATATCGGCTTATCCACTCAGCATATTTATTAAGAAAGGTGCTCGAAATATTGTCTGGGCCTGAAGACTTCTTTGTGTCAAGGTTGCGGAGCAGGCACTGAACACCTTCTTCATTAATCTGCAATTCTGGCATAGGGTTAATTAAAGGATATGATGGTAAAGATGCTCCAGAGGAACCATGCGCGAAAACTGAGTGAAAGAAAGCATTTAATTCATCGGCTATCTGGTCTGGTTGCGTGATAATTTTGTTGCACGATGTGAGCTGGGTAATATCAAAATGCTGCTTAGACAAGTAGCGCCAAAACTTTTTTGGCTCAGACTGCATGTATGATGGAAACGTGTCAGAATGGAATCGAGATCTAGCACTGCGAATTTTGTTGTTCAGTGTAGCGATAAGGCCTTGTAGTTGATCAAATTTTCCGGTCTTGCGTCGCCTTTTAATATTCCTTTTTAAATGTATGATCTCCCGCGTCACCCCCGGATATTCCCAGTCAACGCGTTTTCTCTTTAAAGGCACGTGACGAGCTTCACAATCACCCATGATATCTTTAAAGCATGTCCACAATTCGTCCATGTTGTTAATAACGAAAGAGAAATAATCTTGTGGTCGGAAATCCCATCTTCAACACTTATACAACAGTTTTCAAGGGAATTACTTACAAACATGACATCAAGCAAAGATGAACAAGAACCAACAATACGCGTAGCACTAGATACTAGTTGGGACAATGAGAAACTAAACGCTGTTAGCAACAATGATTCTGCACTTGCTACTTCTCGGTGATCATGACCCAATTCATGCCAGTTAATTCCTGGCAAATTAAAATCTCCGCATAAAATTATCTTCGAACGTGAATTTGTGTGTTGTGCAATATAGTCGTGCATAATCTCTAAATATTCAGGGGAAGAGTTTGGTGGACGATTCCCCTGAATATGGTGGACTTGTGATGAATATTTGTTTATCAGGCAGTGGTCTAATACATTAGTGAAGATCTATTGGCTTTATTAGGAGCATCACGATGCACTATTGTGTGCACTATAAATGAATTTTCACACCACCGATTTTGAATTTTTTAATTCAATCCTCGTAGACACCCATACTAGGCTACATTTACGCGATAGCGTAAAACACCTCGTTTTGAGCATTTCTGTGTCGCCAGCGTTTTTGTTGTGAGCGAGGATTATCTTGTGCATGACCGAAAAAGTCTAGAAAGATGTGATTGAAAGAAATAATGAAAATACCCGGGTCTGAGTTAGAATAGAAGCTACGGCATTCGCGTGGCAAGCAGGCGCTCTATCCTACAGGAACGCGTTCGCTTGCGATTACTGTTGAAATTGTTTGCTCTGTCCGATAGTGCAATAAAATTAACCTTCATACTTTGCAAACACACATGTCCGGTATACAGGCTTCGCAACACTACTTGTAGTATCGAACTTATATTGCGTAGTACAAGCGGAAATATTCATCGCGCGTCAGAATACCCCTATTGAAAAAAACGTCCACCATAGGAATGGTGGGTTCCACCATCCCCCATTTTGGTGGATTATGGTGCTGGAAGTGTTGGTGGCACGTGGTGGGTGAAGGCGTATTCTGGAGCGGATGGTGGACGGCGCACTACATTCGGCAATGCTGGAGCGCGAAGCAGCGTCAGAACCACCGTGACGAGCTGCCACTAAAGAAATAATAAATATAATTGTATAAAAACAATGTAAAAAGCACCCATAAAAAGTTGGCCCCGTATCTGAACACTTATCTGCAAAAGTCATCAGAAAAGTCTTGCGTGTGTAGAGAGTGAACAATATATTTCTTTGATGTTCTGTGCGAAAAATTAGTGAATGGAGAATAGGATAGAATCGATGAATTCTCCGTTCATCAGATGAAAATCGGATGAATGGAGAATCGATTAGAGTGTTTCGAGCGTGCAGCAGAGGCGAACGAGCGCATCAAGTCACGTCACACGTGAGACATAAGCGCCATCTGTCAGTTTTTTTTTCAAAAACAAAGCGTGTGGCTTTGAGGTGGGTGTGCGCGCCCGCCTCAAAGGTGATAAGGTGAAGAATGCAAGGCGATGGGTCGGTGCCAGCACCGTCTCGTCTTAGCAAAGCGTTGAAAACACTCGCCCTTCCATGCAGGAGTTGCATGGTTAGAGCAGCGTGATAAGCGCTACGGTCCTTAAAATTACCAATGTATGCACTTTTCTAGTAAAAGACGCACATGCAGAATATATACGTGTTGTAATAGTGCCCCAGACATGCGCAGTAATTGCTTTTTAACAGACGATTGCACAAGCATGAATGCTCAACCTTGAGCAACATTGGTGGGCGCTGCTGATAGAGCCGGCCGTTTGAAGTACCTGATGCCGTTCACAGTGAACAAACAGACAATTGTGCAAACAGACAGACAGACAGACAGACAGACAGACAGACAGACAGAAAGAATGACAGACAGACCAAATTTTTGCGTTGAAGGCCCCAAGAAAGACAATCGCCTTTAAAAATATGCGACAGTGCGGAATCGAACCTGCCACCTTTGAATTCTTGCCAAAGCACACTAGCCACTGCACAACGCCGACAGATGGCATTGTGGTGTTAAAAAAGTAATATACTAACAAACTCATTGCCTAACTTCAGTTCTGTTTGTCGCTTACTTGAGATGGACGGGACCTGCACCTGCTACTAAAATTTGCCCATTTTATAAACACGAACAGCTGCTGCCTGTAACGATTACCACTGCGAGAACGGCAACAGCGCTATGAGTTTGTTACAATTTACAACCGCGTGGCGGCTGCATTTTTGATGGAGGCGGAAATGTTGTAGGCCCGTGTACTCAGATTTGGGTGCACGTTAAAGAACCCCAGGCGGTCGAAATTTCGGCGTCTCTCATAATCAAATGGTGGTTTTGGACGTTAAACACCACAAATCAATCAAATTATCAACAATTTAAAACCGCAAGACAAAAACCAACTCAGTGAACTGAGGAGCAGGCAGAGTTGGTCGGCGGTTACTGCCAAGTTTATTATTCATTTCTCGCTCCTTCCAAAGGGCAATAGCTGTTCAGACTTTATGACGCTTGTATGCTCATTCGATAGATACGCCCACACAATATATAGTGATGTTTTTTGCGCAACGCACAGCGCAGTCGTGCCAGCCCACCGCTGTTGCTCTGTCGTCAGGGTTAACTTCATAACGGCTTGGCTAACAAGAATGCAGTGCGCCAGAAACATTATGCTATCATATTGGTTCAGAAAGCATACGAATTGACGAGTCTTTGTTCTCGCATAGGAACCATTGAAACGCCGGCGAGTGCGACCGGCTGCTGTCGGTGATGTAAGGCATGGATTTGGTGGAAGTGCTGGAGTGCGTCGCATCGATGTTGGTCGCTTGTTGCGTGGACACCGTACACAATCAAAAAGGCTTCATTTAGGATATAAGGTGCCACAGCTGTGCTTTATTGTCACTTTTACTCGTCAAATTTGTGTATTCTGAAAGCCAGAAGCACCTATAACACTTGTAGGGGCTCGGTCCGTAGGACTAACCATTGGTGGAATGAATGGTAGAACAACAGAAGGATGGAAGTCAAGTGCTCATCTCAACGCATGTCGAAAGTTAAAGTTTATGCATATTCGCATGCACTTTGTTAACTTGAAGGTACGTCTCAAACAATAGAGTGTGCGAGAATCGGCGGAGTTGCGTTTCTGGCGTGGCGACATCAAGTGACCACTGCGTTCTGCTCTAACAATAAAAGAGGCACTTGCGGACTGGAGCACATTTATTTCTAGAGAACTCCGCGCCGATGTAAAACAACTATTGTCACTGTTCACAGTGACACCTCTAGCCTTCTAAACATCGCAACAAAGGAAACATAACGTGGTTGTCAAACTGATGTAAGTACGTGCGCGAAATGTAAACACTTTTACAGCCATATATTCGACACGCTAGAAAAATTGAAGTGTTAAAAAAGCAATAAAAAATAAACGTGCTGAAAAACCAATGAATGGCGTTGGTTTTTTTTTTGACCGTAAACTTATATCTTTGCACGTTCAAGAATGAAACATAACAACTAAGTGATTTCACATACTGCCATGTGCTTTTTCATCATGCCACCAGCATTCACGAAGCTTCCATCACGCCACCGTAATCCACCTTGCTCACCAAGCCTTCCACCAAACACGTTTTGCCTCGCCATCATCAGCCGGACGTTTTCACCGTCACCACCACCAACACCATCTGCCACCATATTTTCCACTCTTGCCATCTTAAGCCGGCATTTTCCACCGTCACCACTATTGGCTCGCCTGCACCACCAACTGTCATATATTTTTTTTTTACTCTCGCCGTCACCATCCAGTATGCCCCTCTGCATTTTTCACCATATCCACTAATATTTCCAACGTATCCACAATTATTACTACCATATTCACTAACAATTCCAGCATCCACCAACCCAGGATTTTCAATTGGGATGTGAATAATGTAACCATGTTGTTGTTTAAAGCCAGCCGCTAATTGCAAAAAGCACGCACGTCAATGCATGCATTCTCTAAAGACCACGTAGTGCGTCTATATAGACTATTTCACTGGTGGGTTTCATTGCCACCAGCCATGTTGGGTTGTTGACATTTGTGTTTTGCGTTTTTAACAACTAACGAACAATGTTACCCTAAATTTTCACTCATAAAAGTCTGGGTTGGTGCATGTGATGTTTCAACACCTACTCAATTGAGGTTGAAATATAAAATAACGAAGTCAGCATCGGCTTAACAGCCTATGTTGGTGGCGCCCAAATGTGTTAGGTAAATTACTCTATTGGAAGCAAAAAAAAGATTTCAAGTGCAAAAATGCACGTGTTTTAATCGTGCTGGCCACTACACAGCATACAGCCATACGTGAAGGCTTCATGGAACAGTAGCCACTTGCAACATTATCAATTAAATCATTCCAATCTCTATGTTAAACTTGTCAAGAAACATCATTCGATAACAAGAATGCACTAAGTGATATGAGTACTCACTAGAGACAGCACATCGCTATCGCCTTCAACTCTTGAAGCCCAAGCATAAATGGGCCCTGAAAGACTATTCCAAGCTGCCATGAAATGGAATGCTAATGAATTCCTCAAACATTCGCCGTTGCAAAAAATTTTAAATCCATTCAGTACGGTGGAGTTAAAAAAATTTTTCCCACTCTGCGCTTGCATTCGGCCTTCTCTCATCCTGATTAAAACGCTGAAACTAAGCAGACCCAGTCCAAAAACCCAGCAGTCTGGTGTACTGCGTTTTAATGGAAATAATGACCCACTCTTGTGTGCCCGTATGGAATGTGTTCTGGTGGGATGTATTTTGGTCTGATTGTTGAGCCTGTGTAGTGTGTCCTGGTGGGAACGCCGACCTAGTCTGCTGTGTTCTGGCGGAACATGTTCTGTAGGAATGTGTTCTGGTGGGAAGACCACACCACACACCGTTGTGGTGTGTTCTGGTGGGATTCGTTTTGGTCGAATGCGTTCTGGAAGGCTCAAGAATTATAATTTGTGCTTCCGGGTTGAACTAGGAATTTTCTTCAACCGCATACACATGAACTCACACTCTCCATTATTTTTCTCAATAAGATTCACTTGAACTCAAATTCAATAAAATATTACTCAACCGATGGCTTTCCGAATCGTGACTCTATCATTCTGAGTGAGTTCACTCAAGGTTTCTTTACTTTTCGTTTAGCTTCTCGAACAATAGTGTCTATGCTCTCTAGTTTTTGTGGCAATTATTGCTAATACTCACAATTGACAGGGAACCAGAAAACATGTATAAAAAAATTTTGTTTCGTTTTGAAGTTTTTGTTGCCCTGGAGAGTACGCCTGGCCTTTGACAAAGAAATACCAAAGTCTACTTGTCCCATACAGCTCATTGAAGCACCGGCGCAATATGGAAAGCATATTGTCATGCTTCTCGCAGTACTATTTTGTTGTATTGTAGCACACGTGTATTGTTTTCCAAGCTTCGTTAAAATTTTCGCACATGTATGACAGCCACCATAATAGAGCTTATCACATCGAGATAGCACAGCTTCTTTTATTTGCAAACTGAGCACCTGTGTGCAACCGAAATTGCTGTTAAAGCACCAACATGTCCATTCACCATTCACTATTTACGTGCAACACATACATTCTACAGCAATGCTTGTCATTATCTCCTTGTGACTTAAACATACGCAACACTGTTCACGTATCACTCTAATACCACCGCTTCAATATCAAAAGCAAAAATATCTTTTTAGGACGCTGTATTACAAATATATAATAGATGCACTCCAAAAAGGTATACATTTTTTGCACTAGAGCTTTTTAAAAAGAACAATACAAAAACTGATGAATTTAGTAGTACACTTCAACGCTAACATTTACCATAGTTTGTGCCCTATTTAGATAATTTTCACCTCATACCTTTCAATATGATTCATCAGAGGCAGTTCAGTAATAAGCACACTTTTGATGAAAGACAACTCACACGAGATAGTTTTATCCATAACGTCCTGTGAATAAGACTGTGGGCTGAGGCAAAAGTGTCCCACTTTCGTAACTCATGCATATGATAAACAAGTATATAGATGGAGTATAAACTGGCATACACTTAAGCATGCGGGTACGCACAAGCATGAAAATAAGCTGGCATAAGGCTGATAGTAATGAAGTTAAGTAGATAGGACCACAAGTTGACAGAAAAATGAAGGTCATGCATGCTCACTAAAGATATAAATTTTGTACTTATGACTGACTAAAACACATCCGCCATATTTTTCTGAACTGAACTATTGGACTAAAACTTCCTAAAATGTTACTCACCCCAACTTACTCTGACTCCGACTTGCTGCTTGATCTAAATTTGAGTTAGTTGACTACTGAGGAAGTTTGCTGACCTATGTATATCCCTCTCTGGTACGTCATATTCTTTTGCACAAACCACACCCTCGCGTGGCGCAACACAGCTAGCCTGACTTCCAGATCATTACTGACACGAGAAAGTCCTACAATTTACTGGAAATACAAAAACGGTACACGTTGTGAAACCGATGACCGACAAAAGGCACAAAAACAGAAGCCATGCAGCAGTGTGTATACATTATTTCAAAATACATAGTTAATCACAATAACACGAAGCTCGTGTATGACAGTTATGTACAAGATACTGCAATTCTTGTCGTATGCCACTTTCCTACCAGATACTAATAGTAATAAAATATTACGAAATTCAACAGAGCACTGTGCAAATTAGGTACTTAAAGTGGTAGTGACACAAAATTTCCGGGCCGAGATAGCTTGCGGGGTCGATTCTCGTGAACATTTTTATATCATCTGCGATATATCAACAGCGAATATCGCTTGAAGGTATTCTAAATAATTTTGAAGTTTGTGTCCCCGACCGACTCCATAGCGCTATAGGCACCCTTGGCGGTGACCCCGAGGTGACTCCCTACTTTCCACACGTCACCACGCTGCAGTCAACAAAACAAGTTAGGATGACGTCATAGCCGCCATTTTTCGTTTGCCGTGTTAGTTCTCGAAGTCTATATTTGTTGGCGGCTGGTTGCGAGTGCATGGCCGTGGCACACGCTTAGAAAGTTTTGTGTTTCTCGTTTCTTATTGGAAAGTTATTTTTGATGCGGACCATTGCGGAAGTGCATCACCGTTCTGTGTGCTGACATGGTCATGAGCTGCACACGTTATGGCGACAGTTGCACCCAGTTTTTGGAACTCTCTCAAACTGAAACTGAAACTGACTGATAATGAGGTGCCTGAAATTATTTATCTGTCACTTGCTGCAGCAAAATACAGCAAAAGGTGTGTCATGTCATGATTATCAGGCCTCCGGCAACGCATTGCAGCGGAAAAACGCGAGGGTCAAAGTTTTTGTGCCAATACTCCTTTAATTATGGGAACATCTAAATTCTGCATTGTATTGTACTGTTTCGTAGCCTTCACATAGCAATAAACACAAAACTAGATTTAAAGTGGTCAGTAATACCAAGCTCGTGTGCACATCTGATGCACAGCAAACACATATCTGTGTATATGCATGAGGGGCAATTTGATACGGCATCCTGTGTCCAATTACAGCATTCGATATGGTGTTGACCAATGGGAAGAGCCGCACAATTATTGTAAACGTGTATTAGTTTCTTTCTCTACGTGAAGATTTGACTTCGAAGAGCACAAGCTTCTACTGGCTGCAATGCTGAAAGGTGATGCAGATAATAAATAGAATAATTTTATAAATTTCATTCACTTATACGGGGCTTCAAATGTTTTCCACCACTTTGAAAGTTACACATAGGATATGGCTTGGGGCTTATGAAATCTGTTTTTAAAGGTACTGGTGCAAAAATTACCGGTTGTTTTTTTCAGCATCCAATGTAAGGTCAAGTCCTCAAGGGCCCTTGATATGGCACTGCTAACTATGAGTGCACCTTGAAAAAGAAAGTACACGTTAGTGTCACGTCCTACTCTACCGTGACACCCTTGACATAATACAAGTTTTTCATACCTCCCTCACCCAAGGTCAAGATACTGTCATATTTTCACCGTTGGCTCTGTTGGTGACATACAAGCATTTGTTTTGTTTGTTTTTAGTCCCTGACATCATCAACACTGCCTATACTGGTGCACGGGCCCACCAGAACCACACATTAGAGTCAACGTCACAAGGTGCACCATTCTAACTTAATATTCTCCGCCTTAGCCAAGTTTCACACTAGCTCACAGTCTTCTCCCCATAAAGGATATTTGTATGATAAAGATAATGCAGCCTTTCAAAATTTGGGTTCGTACCCCTTTCAATCGATTCAACAATTTATTTAATGCGAAGCATTTCTTAGCGAACTTCGAACACTTTGAGCGTATCAATCTATCTATCTATCTATCTATTATTATCTATCTATCTATCTACCCATCTATCTATCTAGCCACTTACGACTTCTAGCTCTCCTTGTCGTTTGGATAATGCTATCAATACCAAACTTGGTATGGCATAACGTGACGATATGACAAGCACATTTGACTAGTCATAACATGAAAATCATGTCATACCATTCATTTCATGTATGTCAAGAATGTCATGATTTATATTTCATGGTCTTGCTGCTCTTGCAGCGGTTCCGTTCACATGTCATCTTGCAAAACTGGTATGGTATGCCATGATTGCATGGCGAAAACTGCAGACAGACCTTAACATGAAAATCATAACGTGCGTGTCATGTAACATCATGACTACATGCTGCGCTCATCATGCACTCTTCACCGTTTCGCTAGCGCCACATATACCAAACTTCGTATTACGGTACGTTAATGGATGGCGAAGGTATGTGACTGGTGCAAACATGATAATCATCAGATGCGTGACATGTAACAACATGACTACATGCCACGCTCATGATGTGCTGGTGCTCGTTTCACTAGCTTCACTTATAGCAAATTTGGTAGTACGGCACCTGAATGGATGCTGAAGGCATGATACTGCTGCGATCATGCTAAACATAAGACGCGTGTCATTTACCAACATGACTACATGCTACGCTCATGATGCGCTCGAGGTCGTTTTGCTAGCCTCACATGTACCAAACTCGGTACTACGCAACGAGAACGGACGACATATGCTAATGACACGTTCAAACATGACAATCACGACATGCATGTCATGCAACAACATGACTACATGCCACACTCATGATGCACTCGCGGCCGTTTCGCTAGCGTCACATATGCCAAATTTGGTATTACGTGACGCCAATGAATGACGAAAGTATGTCACTGGGGCGAACATGATAGTTATGAGATGCGTGTCATGTGAGAACATGACTACATGCCACGGTAAAGGCGCCAATACATTTCGACGTGGCGTTCTGGGCGTGCTCGCCGACATTCAATTCGTCGCGTCACGCTGGCGTTGCCACGCCAGGCGCCAGTCCTGCTATATACTCGCACGCGCGGACCGCGCTGCGTTGCTTTCACGCATGCGCGTTTAAGCGCGTTCGGCATCCCTCCGTCACGAAAAAAGGGGGGCGCTGTGTTGTCTGAGTAACGCATCAGATGGGCCGCGGCTGTTTTGCTTGCTCTACATATATCAAATTCAGTGTTACGTGACGTCAATGGATGACGAAATATATGACTGGTACAATCATGATAATCCTGGCACGCGTGTCACGTAAGAACATGACAACATACCACGCTCATAGCGGCCTTGCTTCATATATACTCAATTCGGTCACACGCGACGTGAATAGATGACGAAAATAAACGATGCATCCAAACATGATAATCATGATATTGGAAGTCATGAACGGCATCATCGGCTTCCACCTCGTAACGTTGCGCTGATCTTAAAGTAAAATTCGAACCCTTCTCATTCTTGCTTCGCATATCATAGATTCCCACAGTGCGTAGGATCTGCCATTTTTCAATATAATGCACTATGCAGCTCCAACAATCCATCCACCTGGGTTGATTACAGTCCAGGAGTTAAAACAAAATAAACGACTTGCACATAGCTTGGAATCTGCCAACAGCGAGGCCAGAAGGCATTTTTTCTGATTTTCTCAGCATATATTTCAGTGTCAGTATCACCACCGTTGACCTTGGACATCTTCAGGAGTTTTCCCACTTTTTTTACGAATCGCCGTGCACTTCGCCGACTGTTAAAAAGAAAAAAAATCTTCCCATAGAAATGGTTCATCTTCGGGCCCAACAGGTTCCTCCTCAGCTGCTGATTTGAACTTGCCTGCATAGACAAAAAGAGAAACAAAACATAAGGAAGACAATATTCAGAATTCATTCACGCCAGATCATGAAGTGTAAGAGGCACATAAAAGAAGTTGTAGACAAAGCAACAAACAACGTGAAAGTGACATCACAGTCAACTTTCACCTAGAACCTGAAACCCACGACAACGGCAGTTCTCGAATGTTGTCTACATGAAGGCAGCAGCACACACTGAAGCTGACATGACACATGCAAGAAGAAGCTCACCATACTTGTTTTTTTTTCTTTCTTCTCACATGTCACAACCAGTATAGCATGGTAATAAAAAGTACATACTATTCAAACTTCGTGCTACTGACTGGTATTTTATTGGAATTCTGGACAACGAGAAATGTATTCTTGGTTTCTACAAATAAACAACCTAGCAAGGAGAACAAGGGCTTAGGCCATGTAATAGTCCCTTTCATTACATATAACTTCCGCATTCCGAATAGCTTTCATGATATTTGTGCTTCAAGCGTTCAGAGCATTAAAGCAGATGTGAAACAGAAACTGATAAGAACAAAGTGATTTGATCATGAAGGGGTCACAGAAGCTGTAATGCGGGAAAAGTTATGAAAACACACCATTAATAGATTTATTATTACAGTAATAGAAAAGATTATAATAAAACTTATCCACTAATTTACTTTGTCACTGTCTTTCTATCAGCTGCTAAGCATTTTGAATAACTAGCAACACTGAAAGAGATAACATCACAACACAGCTCATTTCTATTCTTTCAATTGATTTCTTACTCCGACAGTTTTTTCACATGAAAAGTACACAATAGCTAAGCAGAAACATTACAGGCCAGAAATTTTTCCCTTCTCAGCTTGCCTTTATGAGAATTACTTCATTATATTAAAGTAAACTTCATTAAAATCTTTGTATACGGGCTGCAGAAATACGCTCTGTTAAAAGTAGTACACTACTAAATCTACACCCTCCTCCTAATGCTCCGCGCCCAGCTGATGCGTAGATGTGAAACAGCTGACTGCATCACCACGTAGAGAAAAGCTGACATTTACGGCAAAAAATGCCCTTGCCCCATATGAGCTCACTTAACGGCTCCATGTGCGAACCGACATTCATAGATGACAATAGAAATTTCAAAGTAGAACTTACCTGAGTGGCATCTAAGGTAGCAAATAATTCTTTTATTGGCTTCACACAGCCCGCAGAAGAATTCCGAGGATGAGTCCGTACGCGACCCTTCAGAGGGCAAACCGACTATTGTTACGGGCCAACACCTCTACGGGTCCGGTGGGCCCGTCACAGTAGCAGGTGCACGGTACCGACGCATCAACAATAAACACCTGCACACACACACACACACACACACACACAAATGTTATCAGTGAAATATCAGTATTGTGTCCTAAATATGCTGTTACTGCATCAGTCTGCACCTTCCTGCGGTGGCCGACTATGTAAGTGCTTTGCAGAAAATAGCATGGCTACGTGTGCTACAAGTTAGAATCCCAGGCGGGTTTAATTTTCAAGTTTTCTTTTTTCGCATTCTTACAGAATTTACCTGACTGCTTCGAAGAACTTGTTCTTCTTTTTTAGAAGAAAATTTGGTGGAACGCTAAAGTTATACTCAAATGGCCTGATAGGAACGTCATTATTGCTTCTACCGCTGGTGTCTCATTCAAATAGCCCACCAGCGTGGTATTACTGGCTCAATTTATTACTAGGGTAAATTGCCCTGAGCTGTGTATATAAAAAACAGTGACAATACCTAGAGCTCTTTTTAAAAAAATATATTTTTGATTTCGTTCAAAACCAAAACTAATTATACAAAAAATTGTGACAACTTAATAATTATTGGTAGTGTTTTCTAGCTTGTTACTGTTATATTTGGGGTTTAGAGCTCCGGTATTTTCAACAGAACAGCAAGGTATTAATCCAAGAAGATTATGTTTTAGTATCTCTTTTCTTAGCGGTGAAACATTCACTTTTATGGCTCTCTCAGCAACAATGACGTGGTGTTTTTTTATGGCTTTCATAAGAATCTTGTTTGGTTGAGCAATCACTGGCGTGAACGCAATTCTTATACATAACATATTGATTGGACAAGATCAATAGGGTTAGGAGTGCGAAGAGTGTGTGGTCGTGAAGAGCGCACGCAAACGCGAAGCTTGGCGTGCGCTGTTCTAAAACCATATATTCAACAATATGTGTTTACGCAAAGCTCCCGTCAGCACGAAAGAGATGTGTCAGTGTGTGCTATGCTTTGTGCAGTGTGCAAATCAATTCAACCATGATTAGCGAAGAATCTTGTAATCGTAATGAACCTACAATAGTGTACAGGTGGCTTTTCAAATAGCACGGTTCTTCATCACGTGCTATGTGCTAATTAAAAAGGAGTGAACGCGAGAGTTGTGAGCAAATGATTATTTTTTATTTAATTATGTTCAAGTATTGCTGCCGAACGCCGTGCTATTACAAGAGTTGGGTACATAAATAAAGTAGGAAAGTATAACAATAAAAACACAAGTTCTTCACTAGAACAAATATCGGCACATCGTAAGCAAAAGAGGAGAAGTAAACCATATCGGTCATTCCAGTAAACAATAATGGTCAGAAAAAAGACTAAACTTTAACATATTTGTACATGCGAAAATCGTCTTAAGACAGTGCCTACGTCTAGTTGAAAGAGCGTGAGCATACACGATGTAGTTACCATTAGATAGCCGACATACAAGTTCTCCAATGCACTGAACCACAGTGCTCATGCTTGAGGGAAAGCTCAAAACAAGCATGCGACCGGGAACTCGAAGCTTGTCAGCTTTTAGGTTCATTTAGTACCACTTATACGTTAGTTTTCTCAATGTGAATTTAAATATTTCCTCAACTGCTCGTTCATCAGCAGGTATTGTCTGCAAGTGAGGAGTGAAGCAAGACTGTTCGCCATTGTCGTCCGCAACCCTCCAAGCACAGTTGCTGACTTTTATTCGGAAGCGACAGTCATCGAAAAACACTGAAACATCGGGCTTGGCAGTACAACCAGAATCGAAACTGCGCATCCGCACAGGTATTCTCTGGAGGCATGTGAAACGACGTTGAAGCCCTACTAGAGCTCATTAGATCAGTTATTAGAGAAGAAATGAGCAGACTGCAAGTGCCCCAGACTCAAACTGCTTTCTCTGTTACAGACCTTAATCGTGACGAACTGAGGAAGGTCATACGAAAGCCAGCACGTGAGCTGCAGCCGGTTCCATATATTTGAACATATTCTGAAGTTCTCAGACAACACACGGTACACATCAATGCAGCAGTTGCGGTGGCGGCAATTTTTCTCCCACCTGCAGCACGTAGCACACCTCGTCCAGGGGAACCAACGGCTACCTATCTTCCCCCATGAGCACGTAGCATACATCGCTATGTGAAGCATAGGCCCAGAAAAACTGACGTCTGGCGGGATCACGAGTGCAGGCCTATGTGTTTTCATTGTGGCGAAGCGGGTCATCTGTACAGATTCTGCCATTACCGACCGGCTGGACTAAGAGGCTTCCCGCCTTACGCATCATGCTGCCGAAGGGGTGAACGACTGTCGAATATTTAGGAGTACTTGTCCACGCGCCAGAACTCGCCAATTTTACGCCTACATCCGTCACGGTCACCATTGCCTATACGCTACCCGTCATCCAGCCCACGTGCTCCTTCAAGGCAGAGTACTGGTCATCGTTCTTCGAGCCCACTCCCGGAAAACTGAATGAAGTGACCTGTGGAGGTGAGGCCTCTGATAACGTCAGTTACGAAGATCCTCCAATATGGTTTAAAGGCGACGACGGTGTATTTCCGATAAATGGGTGCAGCAACGAAAGCGTTACTTCAGATTTTCGGTTGAGAATGGCAAGATGGAAGCTGAATGACTTAGACAACACCAGGGATAATTATTCAGGGATAAGTCACAAGATGGCGAAGAAGCTAAAGAAAGTTGTGACACAGTGAAGTGGATCGCAGGTACGCATGGCAGGCGGTCAAGTTATAACGCCCCTTGGAAGATGCACTGCAAGACTTGAAATACGGGGCTTTATTTACGTTGCCGATTTCATTGTGCTACCAGATTGTTCAAGGGAACTCATTATAGAAATGGATTTTTAGCGAGCTACTGGCGCCGTAATTAACCTGCGTAGGTCCAGCATGTCGTTTTCTACTGAACGAGGTATACCTGTGAAGGAATCTGAGGAACGACGCCTAACTGCTCTACGCGTTGTTCAACTGTGCCACCACGCTGCAGTATAATGGTGCTCTTAGAGAATGACGTATTGAACAACCGCCAAGGAATAGCGGATACACATGAAGGGCTGTTTTGAACAAAGGTGCCTGCTTACCTCTGGGTCTTCTTCTTTGACGATTGGCCGTGCATATGTCCTACTCAGAAATTTCTTCAATGAACTGCACATCGCTCAAGGTACGGCTATTGCCTATTTACACGACTTCTGTATGGCAGCCGAGCTATTCAGCTCAACGACGTCAACCACTTGACCCGTGTCCTGCAACATTGACACATTCATGACCGTCAACCAGAGCCTTCCGGACAGTAAAAAAACAGATTTACACCTTGGTAAAAGAATTCTCTGACTGCTTTTCAACTGCCTCGAAGGTCCGGCGCACGGCAATTCTGAAACACAGAATTATATCGCAAGACAACAAAAGGCATATAAGCCGGCCTCCATATCGAGTGTCACAAAAATAACAGGGAATTATCAAGAAGCAAGTGGAGGAGATGCTTTGGGATGATCTCATCCAGCCTTCGAATAGTCCATGGGCGTTCCCCGCAGTGCCCGTTAAGAAAAAAGACAACACACTTAGATTCTTTGTCGACTGCCGAAAACTGAACAGTGTAACTGAACTAGATCTCTACCCCTCGCCACGTATCAACGATACACTAGAACGGCTGCGATTCGCAAAGTTTTTCTCTTCCTCGGATCTGAAAAGCGGATTTTGGCAAGCAGAGGTCGACGAGCAGGACCATGAAAAAACGGCATTCGTAACACCAGATGGCCTCTTCGAATCCAAAGCACTTCCATTCGGCCTCTGTTGCGCGCCAGCGACGTTTCAGCGAATTATGAACACTGTCCTCGCAGGATTGAAAAGGCTGTCATGCGTAGTGTATTTGGATGACGTGATGGTATTCTCTGCAACGTTTGACCAACATACAGGACGACTACGCACAGTATTGGAAGCCATCCAGTCAGCAAGCTTGACAATCAAACCCGAAAAATGTCACTTAGGCTTCGAAGAGCTGCGATTCCTTGGACATGTCATTAGTTCTGACGGCGTTCCTTCTAATCCCAAAAAGACAGCCGCTGTTCACAGGTTCCCTACACAAAGAGACAAAACGTCAGTACCTAGAATTTCGGGTTTATGTGCCTACATTAGGCGATTTGTAGAAAACTTCTGAAAGATGAGGATATATGGTGTTTTTTGGCGCAAGGGCTATTTGATGGCCAAAGAGCGCCAGTTCATGGGACAACGAATGTGGACAATGATTGTGATTAGCGGCTGTATAAGGGCCATAAAATTTCTCGCGGTAAGGCGGGTAAAAACATACAAGTAATAAAATCATGACCATGCCGTGAAATGTGTGTGTGGTGTGAATAGATGACAAAAGTTGGTGATAATGTAAAACGATGGTGGATATGTATGGCATTAGCACAAGTACCTCACTGGATCATACCTTTGCGTCCAAGGGCCGTGAGGCAAGTGCTTTCCTGTGTAGCCACCGCAGCAAAAACCTGCCTGGAGAGGTCATGCTACGGGATGCCTGGGTATATGATATGAAAATTATGAAGTTCTTTTAAAAACGCTAACAATGATTTATGACTAAAAAGCGGTTCCCTACCGACGAACATTGTAGGGTGTAAAGGTATATGTTGTCGGTAGGGTAATGGAAAATGTTGTTTTCTTAGAGTTTCTATGTGTTTGCACTGGATTAGTATGTGAAGGACTGTTAATGTTTCACCACATTTGTCACACAATGGTGGATCGTCACCAGACAAAAGATAAGTGTGTGTCGCGTATGTGTGTCCTATCCTGAGTCTCGTTAGTATTATATCTGTATGACGCGATTTCGATACGGGCAGCCAATGACCAAGGTGTGGCTTAATAACGTGTAGTTTGTTTTGTGTGTGTGTATCCCACTTGCTCTGCCAGTATACCCTGAGGTTTCGTTTGAGAGACGGCTTAAGATCAAGGGCCGGGATTGATATGGGTGTAGGGGCAGTGCTTTTGTGGACGGATGCAGCGAGTTGATCCGCCCTCACGTTGCCTTGAATCTCACGGTGCCATGGCACCCAGCACACTACAACATGTTGTTTGAGTGTGTAGAGTGTGCACAAAATGGAGTAAAGTGAGACAAGGACCGGGTTTTTTTGTTTTTTAAGACTGTGCAGAGCCGTTACCACACTGAGGGAGTCTGTGTAAATTACTGCTTTTGGTATTTGTAATTGTTCGATGTGTTTAGCTGCCACAAGTATCGCGTAAGCTTCTGCTGTGAAGATACTTGTGCCTGGATGTAGAGGGCCAGCATCCGAAAAGGATGGGCCGACAGCAGCATAGGACACAGAGGAGTTGGATTTGGAGGCATCTGTAAAGAACTCAGGACGTG
Organism: Rhipicephalus annulatus; assembly: GCA_013436015.1. Taxonomy (NCBI): domain Eukaryota; kingdom Metazoa; phylum Arthropoda; class Arachnida; order Ixodida; family Ixodidae; genus Rhipicephalus; species Rhipicephalus annulatus. The sequence continues at coordinate 253,747 of WOVY01003440.1, forward strand.
TGTATTTGTGTTGAAGTTCCAGAAAGTATGTTCGGATATGGGCAATAGGCGCATGTTTTGTAACTTCTAGAAAGGACACATCACAGTCTATAGTCTGCCATTGCCACGGTGGTGGATATGCTACAGGAGCCATTAGGCTGTGTTCAAGTGATACTCCAGTTTCCTCAGCTAGGCTTTTCAGGCGAACTGAGAAGGGCTGCCTCATCGAAGGGCTGTTTTGAAACAGAATTGAGCTCGACAAATCATTAAGAGTAGAGTATGAGGCATGCTTCTTATCCGCTTTCACCTTAAGGAAATAAACAAAAGACATGTAAGTTCTCTGCAGATGAAGCGACCACTCATTTGACTCAACATAAAGGCTTTCTAAGGGGCTGGTGCGAAAAGCACCCGTAGAAAGGCGGATGCCCAAATGGCGCACGGGGTCCAGCATCTTCAAAGCACTTTGAGTTGCAGACTGATAAACAACGGCCCCATAATCTAAGCGGGTGCGAACGAGGGTTCGATACAGATTCATGAGGCATTGCCTGTCACTATCCCAAGAAGTACGTGACAACACTTTTACAACATTCATGGCTTTGAAACATTTTGTTTTTATATACTTTATGTGTGGCACCAAGGTCAACTTGTTGTCCAAGATGAAGCCTAAGAATTTATGCTCGGTTTTGACGGACAGACGTTGCCCGTTCAGTCGAATGTCGGGTTCCGAGTGCATGTCTCTCTTTCGAGAGAACAAGACACACGTGCTTTTTTGTGGGTTAAGTCGAAGTCCGTTTTCATCTGCCCATTTGGAGACCTAGTTTAAACCCAGCTGAACCTGCCGCTCACACATTGCCAAGTTGCATGACTTGAAGCCAAGCTGGACGTCGTCGACATATGTACAATAGAGCATATTGCGGGGGATGGACAAGTGCAAGGAATTCATTTTGATGAGAAAAAGTGTGTAGCTAAGTACACCACCTTGTGGCACGCCTGTTTCCTGGACAAATATTTGGGAAAGAACCGTGCCCACTCGGACACGGAATGTCCGGTTTGACAGGTAACTTTTAATTATTTGAAACATTCTTCCGCGCACGCCAAGGTGGGACAGGTCTCTTAGAATTCCAAAACGCCATGTTGTATCATAAGCCTTTTCGATATCGAGGAACACAGAGAGAAAATATTGTTTATGGATGAAGGCGTCTCTTATCTGTGCCTCGATACGAACGAGGTGGTCTGTGGTGGATCTACTTTCTCGAAACCCGCACTGAAATGGGTCGAGCAAATTGTTTGTTTCAAGAATATGTAGAAGTCGGCAGTTTATCATTTTTTTCGAATACTTTGCACAAGCAGCTTGTAAGTGCAATAGGCCTATAACTTGAAGGTAAAGAAGGGTCCATGCCCTCTTTCAAAATGGGAATAATAATAGCCTCTTTCCAGGAGGTAGGGATAGTGCCAGAAAACCAGATAGCATTGTATAAACAAAGTAAGGCTTTTCGTGTTTCGGCTGGTAGGTTTTTTAACATTTCATACACCACACGGTCAGAACCTGGGGCAGAAGTACTGCAGGAGTTTAAAGATGTTCGGAGCTCAGCTAGACTGAAAGCTTGTTTATATGCCTCGTATCTAGTCGATTTATGTTCTAGCTTCTGCTTTTCTATTCTTGTTCGGTATTTTGGAAAGTGTCAGTGTAGTGGGACGAGCTGGATACCCGTTCAAAGTGTGCACCGAGGAAGTTTGCCTGATCGTCCAAGGATTTCCAAGGTTGCCTGATCTTCCAAGTGTTTATGAGTGGAAGTGTGTGTACTTGTTTTCCTGCTATCCTACCGACCATGTTCCAGACTTTAGCCTCCTGTGTGTATGAATTGATCCCTGACAAAAACTTCTGCCAGCTTTCTCTTCTGGCCTGCCGACGCGTTCTCCTGCCTTGAGACTTTATTTTCTTAAAGCTCTCAAGGTTTTCCGCTGTCGGCGAGTTGCGCAGCAACCTCCATGCCCTGTTCTTTTCCTTTCGCGCATTACGACACTCTGTGTTCCACCATGGGACTTGTCGCTTGCCGGGCTGTCCAGATGTTTGTGGGATGCATTTGGCTGCTGTGTTAATAAGGAGAGCTGTGAAGTACTGCACAGCTTCATCTATGCTTAGCCCACATATGTCAGTCCAAGATAAGTGAGCTTTGTTATGAAACTGTTCCCAGTCGGCTTTGTGTATAAGCCATTTGGGAACTCGTGGAGGATATTTGTATGATGTTTGTGTACTCAAAACGACAGGAAAATGGTCGCTTCCGTAGGGATTATTTAGATCTTTTCATTGGAGTAATGGTACAAGTGAAGGAGATGCGATGCTGAGATCTATGGAAGAGTAGGTTTTGTTGGCAAGGTTATAATATGTTGCCTCTTTCCTATTCAACAGACAGGCGCCGGAGGAAAAAAGGAACTGTTCAATGAGACGACCTCGTGCGTTGCAGCGAGAATCACCCCATAGACTGCTATGAGCATTCAGGTCACCAAGGACCAGATAAGGTTCGGGTAGTTGGTCTATTAAGGACTCGAATTCTCGTTTTCCAAGACGGTGGTGTGGGGGTATGTACAGAGAGCAGATGGTGACGAGCTTGTCGAAAAGAACTGCTCGAACAGCACTGCCTCTAGTGTTGTTTGCAGTGGTAAATTTGTGCATGCTACGTTTTGATTAACAATAATGGCTACACCGCCAGATGATGCCGCAGCATCATCTCTGTCCTTTCGGAAGAGAACATACCGACGCAAACATTTCGTGTTTTTAGATTTTAAATGAGTTTCCTGTACACACAGGACTTTTGGCGAATGTTTGCAAAAGAGCTCTTGAACATCATCGAGGTTTCTAAGGAGTCTTCTGACGTTCCAATGTATTATTTGTGTTGCTATATTGGAGGTAACGTAGTGCTGTGTGTAAGGAACATTGGGTGTGTCTGCTTCTTAAGCTAAGCGTTAAGACTCAAAGATCAGGGCCGTCGCCGGGCCCCGTTATTGGCTTTTTATTTCTTTTGGCGCGCTCCAGGGAGCTACGCCGATCTTTCTGCACCAGGGCTGCCGTGGTGTCCATTGCCTCCTCAGAGGCACTGCGTGCCCGCATTTGCAAGCTGATGTTTTGGGCTTGGGACCTCGCCTGGTGAGACGAGGTCTTCATATCGGCCAACCCTGGGGTCTCCTTCACCTCGGGGGGCGAAACCTTCGGTCCTCTTGGGCTAGAGGTCGAAGGAACCTCCTTTGGTGCTGGGATACCCTGGCCGCTGCAAGAGCTTGCAGCGGCCTTGGTTGTCCCCGTGGGGACGAGTGGCAGGGCAGCCTTGGCTGTTCCCGCCGTGGGTGGGGGCATTGGCGATTGCCTGGGCACACTGTGCCTGGCATGAGCAGTTGCCGCAGGCCGTTCTAGTGCTGCCCCCTGTTGCACTACATCGGCAAACGATGGTTTGTTTGTGAAAAGAACAGATACTTGTTTACGGGCTTCTCGGAAAGTAATGTTTTGTGTGATTTTGATTGTAACAATTTCTTTTTCCTTTTTCCATGTTGGACAGGTTCGGGAGGCTGCGGGATGGGCACCATATCAGTTTGCGCAGTGGGCCCCATCCTCCACCTTACACTCGTCCGTAGCGTGTCCTGTGGTGGCACACTTTCCGCAGGTGAGTTGGCCGCGGCAACTCTGAGAGCCGTGACCAAAACGCTGGCATTTGAAGCAACGTCGTGGGTTGGGAATGTAAGGTCTCACATTCAACTTCAAGTATCCTGTTTCGAGATGTTCAGGCAGGGTGCTGGTGCAAAATGTCACAATTATGTGTTTTGTTGGGATTTTCTTCTTATCACGCCTAATTTTGATTCTTTGTATTTGTGTCACCTGCTGGTCCTTCCAGCCCTCGAGGAGCTCACCTTCAGTCAGGTCAAGCAAGTCTTGATCAGACACAACGCCTCGGGAAGTGTTGAGTGAGCGGTGTGGTGTAATTGAGATCGGTATGTTTCCAAACGATTCTAGTTTTGAGAGGTTTTCATACTGGCTCTGACTTTTTACCTCGAGGAGGAGATCCCCACTGGCCATTCTTGTAGCCTGGTAACCTGGTCCAAGTGTAGTGGTGAGGCATTTGGAAACAACGAAAGGCGAAATAGTTCTGGCGTTCTTTTCATTGGTTTCACAATGGATTACACGGTAGCGGGGAAAGGTTTGTTTCGGTTTGCTGAAATAATTGCAAAAGTCTTCAGTGCGCGCTCTCTTCGGGAGAGGACGATCGTGCAATGAAGGGAGGGAAGAAAAAGCCATAAACTAAATGCGAGTTCGGCAGCCATGCCAGCCGCCCACCATGGAGCCCAACACGGGGACGTGACAAGTCCTAAATTTATATGGGGCATGTCAACGTCAGCTGTACACAGCCGCTATAACCAAATGTATTGTGCCCAAGACAGAGCACATACACAAGGTTAACCCTTGCCGCCAGGAATAATCGGAAGTAAATGGAAGAGAGAAGAAGACAGGATAGATTTAAAGACGAGAAAAGACTAAGATGTCGAGAGAGAGAGAAATAGGAAAAGGCGACTACCAATTTCCCCTTGGTGGGTCAGCCCAGGGGTGCCGTCTACGTGAAGCCCGGGCCGAAGGGGTGTGTTGCCTCTGCCGGGGGGCCTTAGAGGTCCAATCACCCAGCATTGGCTCAACCCCCAGGATCCCCTTTTCCCCGGACACGGCAAAGCCACGCACGGCTAGGCGTGGGAGGGAGCCGAAACTCTCCCGTTATGTCGGGTCCGTGGTGTCGCTACACACCAAACGCCTACTTGCGCAGGCGCCCCTGCGGGGAAAACTTCTCAAAGATTGCGGAACATTTTAAAAACTAACAAAGACGACGTGTGAAGACGTGCCCTTCACACGGGAAAGCGAACAAAGAAAAGCTTTTGAGGAATTAAGAAAATGGCTACAGGGTTCACAAGTACTTGTCCATTTTAATGAGACGGGTTCGTATCCCGGCTGCGGCGGCTGCATTTCCGATGGAGGCGGAAATGTTGTAGGCCCGTGTGCTCAGATTTGGGTGCACGTTAAAGAACCCCAGGTGGTCTAAATTTCCGGAGCCCTCCACTACGGCGTCTCTCATAATCATATAGTGGTTTTGGGACGTTAAACCCCACATATCAATCAATTTATTGAGACAGTCTACATTGAAGTCCATACCAATGCCAGCAATGTCAACCTCGGCGCCATCCTGGTTCAGTGGCAAAATGGTCAAGAGAAAGTGTTAGCCTATGCCTGTCGCAAACTCTCAAGAGCTGTGGCAAACTACCCAGGCAGCTCACCGGCGTTGGACCGATCTTGAACCCGTATCGGCTAAAATTGGCTGCAATACTGGGCCAAGATCGGCATCTCGGGCAAGTGCAACTTCTACCGATGTAAGATCGATGTTCAAGCCGACGTGGGGCCGACGTTCTGCCGTTGCATTTTCCTATATCCAGCGAATGCCGGCCGTTTTTACGCATGCCGATGAAGGCCCGTCCTTTCACCGCTATAGTTTCCAACATACATCCAGCATATGACCATTCTCGAGCCACTTTGTTGCCGATGAAATGCCATTATTACGTCAGTATTCAATTTACGACGAATATTGGCTACCATTGGCTCGTCAATAATCCACCGTTACTATTATGAACATTTTACCACCGGGGTTCTTTAGCAGGTAAACTTTACATTACACCCCCAGAACTTCCCCTACCAGCTTATAGCACCCCCGTGCGAGCTTCACGGTGTAGTATACTTCAAGGCGACTGACCACTGGTGACTAGTGTAGAAACACTACACAATTCAACTAAATCGTCTACTTTTGCCTTTTTTTTGCATTGCCTATCACCCTCTCCATGAGTAGAACATAAAACTGCACAAGCCTTCTTACTGTCTAGTTTTCTCCACACATTCTTCCTCAGTTTTGCGAGAAATTGTAACATAGGCTGTTACAACTTTCGTCAAGTATTAGCTAAAACATTAACTAAAATAATTGCTTGGTTAAAATATTCTGCACATAAGCAATCTATAAATAAGAATACCAGAACACAATTTCCGTAACTTTACTTCTAAATATACCAAGTCAAGCAATTTATTTTTCAGTTCAGCTTTTCAAGGTACTGCTGTCAGTAATGCAGCCCAAACTTGGAGGTGAGTTCAGCAAGGCTCTGTGGGCTTAGGGGTGGCCAGGGCAGCAGAGGTGGGGCGATGATTTAGATGCTGCAGGAGTAGATGAGGGAATTAGAGCCGTCGTAATTCGGTGAAAATGAATTCCACCAAAACTTCATTCATGCTTTTTCATACTAGCCAAAGAACACCAGAAATCTTTCCGACTATCATTCTTAATTCTCATGTCATTAGTGCAACTGATGAGGGTTCATTTCTCGGTGTTACTTTACATTCTAACTTAAAATATTCAAAACACATCGCCCAATTGAAGCGCAGAATTGCTCCTCGTATTAGAATTTCAATAAAAGCCAGGTACTATTTCAGCAAACCTACACTACTAACACAGTATTATCGTTTCAATCATAGTCATCTGTTACTGCATCACGTCATGGGGTACCACATATGCAACACACATAGCACTGCTACAACATTTACAAGACCAGGCCATCTGTATACTAACGTTCAGGTCATTCAGCTGCTGTGTGTCCGACATTCTTCATAATAGAAAAATCCCATCATTAAACAACTTGTTAAATACAATTTATTCATAGTGCTATTTAAAATAATGAAGAACCCTCCTCCAGTAAACACATTTCCAGACGCTGTTCTAGTAAACACCAACCAAACAAGAATTGCAGCTAACAGCCTTTCATTATTGCCATTAGTCTATACTAATCATGAAAAACACTCCAGTTATTTCATGTCGTTATCAACCTGGAACAGTTTTCCCCTAACGTTGAGCAGTCTTCATCAATAGCTATTTGTAAAAACACAATATTCACTTTTCTGCTGGACACATTAAATTTCTAAGATGTGTAATATTACCTGCACCTGTTCATATTCATGCACTCTTAATGTTGCTACAGTTTCTCAACTTTTCTAGCTTTTTTCGTTCCTCTGTTTGTTTCGTCAATATTAGTTGGGTTTTTCTTTATTTTTTATATGTTCTAAGCAGTGTTTTCTTGTATTAATGATTGTTAAAGTTTTTAGTTTTTTTTCTGTATTCCATGTATTTGTATAACTTATTCCACATTGCTGTCAGAGCTGCATTTTACTTGTACATATTTATCACATTTTCTGAACGGAGGTCCCCCTTCAGCCTAGTGCTCTGGGGCCTCCTTCTGTATGTTTGTGTAAGCATGTATATTTTGTGTGAAAGTAAATAAACTGAAACTGAACCGAACTGAAACTGAACTGAAACTGGACTGACAGGGGGCTGCCCAGGGTCCTGCAAGCAGCGATTGGGCAGGAAACCAACCATCATAGCCTATCGCAGATCCCTGCTCTGAGGGGCAGCAGCGATCGGGCTGCAGATCTATGAACACATGTTTGAAGTGCCTTTCCTAACCTCCATCGAGGCCAACAAACTTCAAAAGCCCCGTCTTGATAAAACGCTGAGCTTTTTCAAACACCTGCGTACGTGAAAAGAAATAAATACCTCAAAATATGTTCTAAGCACTGCAGTGTAACATATATGTAAGCTAAAACAATGAAAAACAATAAAAAGGAATGACAGCAGACGTTAAAAAAACTATCCAGATCAAATTCTATGTGGCCATTATGAAAAGAATTGAACAAATGCTTCAACAGCCATTGTGCGAAAAAAATCTGCCACGTACCAATATATTTAGGAGTGAGTTTCAATGAAAGTTGAATAAAACAAGCTTGTTTGACTAATTCAAAAATAAACACAAGGTCTTTCATTATTTCTAAACAAGACTTACAAGGTCGCAAGCCAGGTGAACCAGTCTGCAGCTATAGCCTATGGCTGATAAAAATATAACAGGACAACAAAGACACACGACCGCAAGAACTTTCAACTCTGGATAATTCTTGGGCACACATCAGCTAATACTGCACAAGAGGATGATTGACCACCAGATAGACAACACAAGATGAAAGAATCTAGATATCTGTATTCATTATTCGACAGATTGACAGCTATCTTTTCAGTTATGTTGTCATTTTAAGATTGGAATAAGGTGGTCAGGTGCATGCGCCATCATTTGTCTTTTCTTCTGTGCGTGATCCTCTCGCCCTGACATGAAACAAAATATGCAATTTTTATCAAAAGATACCAAATTTTGAGCAGTATAAAAAGAAGGCTTTCATTTAGAAACAACATATGTATAAACCATTCGACATCACCGAAACTGTGCAGTGTAAACATGAGCACTGCTATTTCAATGAAACTGGTATTTTGAACCACCCCACTGAGCCAACAATGATAAACTTCATATTAGCATTAGCTGTGCCTGTAAAACCATTTGACAGACTCTGCGACTCTAAATATGGATCTGGGAAGCTTGCGACTATTAAATTTGGGAGATTCCTGAAACTGAAAACCACAGGTGGGGAAAAAACAAAAAAACTGGTACAAAATTTAGTTTGTTTTTCAGGGAAGAAATGTCATACACTGCTCCAAAATATTTCCAGTAGCATATTTAGACATCAGTGATTACACTGATACTCATAATTAGGCAGCCTACAAATGCATGTGTAATTGAGCATTATGTGCAGCGTCCCGTGTCTAGGGATAACAGCCCCTTCCAAATCTCAATACACTTTTTCGCAAAGCACCGGTGTAAAATGCCAAACTGGCCTATTCTGAATTCTCTCCACGGGTTAGAATCCCATGCCAAGAAATTTACTAATCACTAAACCTCAACTTCTCTAACTTCCCATCGTGTCTTGTCTCCCACCGTGGGGTTAGGTATGGCTTCGGCTCTCTCTTGAAGGCGCATTCAACCAGGTAAAATAAAAATGGCGTGCACCCTTTGACCTAGCGACAGTACCGCAGATGTTCTTTGCCAGGACTGTGGCCAGAACAACGCAACTTCAAGACAAAAAAGTGGGAGCGGGCTCAAAGCTTTCAATAAAATAAGAAGCTTTACATAAAATAAGAAGTTTCCAGTTTTTTTGTTATTTTAAGCTTTATTCATAAACTGTGCAATATTTTACGGCAGCTCTTCGAAGATGAATCAGTTTTCCAAGCTTACCAAGTTTTCGCCTGTAGATCAAAACAGCATTTAGAGGAAGTGACAGTGGCTATGGGCCCATCCTACAGACGTAATCTATAAGCAAAGAACACTGTGAGCTGAGGCCACAGATGGCAGAGGCCTTGCCAGAAATGTTTTCGAAGGTGCGCTACCTTGATTAGAATGGGTCCCAGCTAGGCACGTAGAAGTGGTAGAACGTTATTTTCTTCGCTCCTATATACCAGGAGACAATATTGGGAGGGCAGAGGCACGGGCCTGGTGTGCCACCCCCTGGATACGCTACTGGTGGATGGAAACCAGTGTGGTCTAGTACACACATAGAGAAGGAGAGCCGGGGAGGAGGATGGGAGTGGCTCAGGCTACTGTAAGGTTACCTTGGCGAGAAAAGTAGCTCAAACTGAAGCGGCACATGTATGATGTAAGAAACAAGGTTTCGTCCAACGTGCTGGCTGAACATACAAAAGCAACTGACAATTAAGTAGACTGGAATAAGGTAAATTCCCCAAAATAAAGGGAAAAATTGGACTTCCGGGCTATATCTAGACTCTGACAATTCGGCCAACAACGGGGCACATTCTTGAGTGTAATGACAATGACAGCAACTTCCCCCAAATATACACACCTACATCCTATTTTGAAATTTACACAAATGGATTGTTCACACATTCAATTTTAGTTGTGAGTGTGGCTACCATGCGGAAACTTAAATCTTGCGCTTTTATGCGAGCATTAATGGTCGGTGCTCATGTTAACCTCATAGTTGAATAATAACCACAACATAAAAAGAGAGAGGTGACAGTGGCACTGCAAGCTGCCATAAGAGTACCCTCACGTGTGTAGCGCACTGTGGCATGCCGCCGGGAACTTTGGTGTCTTTCCGGATTGTGTAGTTTGCAGAAGTCTGCACACATGAAGCCAGAGCAAAACAACGCTGTTCGAAAATGAAGACACTGAAAAGTCAAGGTAATATCACACAACCAACTGCCAGCTTTCTTTTGCCAGAGCGAGGTGAGATCACGTGACCCAACCCTGCACATCACAGCGATTGCAGCACTCGTGCCTCCGGTGGTGGACCTCACGCCCAATATGTTAGGGAGAGTGCATTACCGATCCTTGGTACACTGGACGGTGCAGCAAGCAGTAGAGGAAGACATGAGTGGTCGGTGCAGGGTGAATCAGTGGTCGAAAAGGCAGTGACAAGAGACTTTTCGAAGTCAACCTTAGAATCTTGGCTCGCTAACCCATTTGTAAGTAGTGTAAACAAACATCTTGTATATTATAGAAACCAAATGTCAGTGATTTGCTGAATCAAACCTTTTTATAACAAACTCTGTCCTGTCATGCAAGTATTGGTTCATGTCAAACATTAGTTGGCAAAAAAAAAGAGCCCACTCAAACTCACTTATACATACTTCGTGCCAGGGGCTCATACTCACCCACCAAAATTTCTTTAAACCAGACTCGCTCGGCCTCAAGCTCGCTAAAAGATTACTCATGCTTACTAACTAAAGCAAATGGCTTAATTTGAGCATGATCGAGTCTCGACTAAGTTAACTTCCAAGTGAGTTGCTAACCCAAGGTGTTAAATTAGGGAGATGATCACAGAGTGCCCAAACTGAATAGGCTAGATTAAATTGATCGATCAGAATAATACTATACTGACCGACTGACAGACAAATATGGTTGAGGTGCTTTTAGTTCACTAAAAATGCTCTGCTTTAAAGAGCAGGTGTGACTACCAGGAGCTCAGCCTTTAAGGAAAGTGTCAGTTTGAGACTTCAGCTTTTTTAAATTTAATGAATAAAAAGCAATTACGAGACATTTTGAAACTTGCCACTTTGTACTAGCACTGGTTTCCAAGTGATAGCCGACACTGCCCTAAACAAGCCTTGGAATGCAAACCACAGGTCAACAGCACCAGAAAAAATGAATTCCTTCTTATCATGGCAGGACGACAACACTTGATAGGCTAAAAAAAGAAATAATGGGAAAACTGATGTGCTTTTGAAACACCCGACAGCGTTGTACAGACCTTGTGTAGAATCTGTTCCGATCTAGCAGACACCGAGCGCATTTCTGCAGTGTTGAAGGCTGGGCGCGCTCCACCTGTGCAGGCACGAATGTCCATATTAACGTGTGGTGGCAGATAGGGGCGGCAGCGCCAACACATTTTCATGTGCCATGTTGCTCACACTGAGGAAAATGGGAGGCTAAAAATATGTGCAAGAAATCAACCTCTATCTTATTAGACTTCCTCATGGCTGACGCGAAGGGCCAGTTCTGTTGCTTGTTTTGCTGCTTACAATTAAATGCCTGTTTATGTTATCCATTCTATCCAGATATGGGACAGCATAGGCACTCTTCACAGCACGTTCTTTCATGCCATGCCAGAATGAAACAGTTTTTTCACCGTGTGAATGCAAGCACAGACAAACCGGCCTTAGGCACAAGCTTCAAAGCTGCATCACGGGTACTCATGCTTGGCTGTGCTGCTGTTTACAGCATTACTTTATCAATTAAATTGCGATAACAATTACATATTAGCCATGTAGCTTCTGCACGTTATAAATTCTCATCTAATGGACTGGTTGTGCTCGATCATGTTGCTTATTGTTACTTGTTTATTGTGGAGTTTAAAAAGGTAACATTTGGTGGTGTGGTTACCACAAGTATTGCTTCACTATGTGTACGTTTATATTGCAAATTAAAAGATTACATGTACTCTGCTATGTACCCTCGAATCGAAAGAGAAAAGATCGATCACTCGGGTCACACGTACGCGACTAGCCGCAACTGTTCGTCCTATTTACTCGTCGAATACTCACACACAACGGCGAGCGGTTGATTAGGGTACACGTGACAGGTATGAACAAGAAGGCACTGGTAATAAAGAACAGTAACTCATACTCACACATAAACTCTGGCTCGTCGCTGGCGATGCTGAGGCAGCTAAAATTATATTTTCCCTGCCCAGATTGCGGTTGACAAAATCAGTGTTGCCAGTTCTTAGGGAGGAAACCTCGACGAAATCGGACAAAATCGCCCGAAACGTGGCCAGGGAAGTACTTATTCACAACAAAATTAAATATGATTTCAAGCCTCCTTAACAAAAGTAATATTTAGCTCTCAGAAAGGGTGCGATGGTTTAGTCAACCAGAAAATGTTGAAATCTACTGTCGCTCAGCTTGGCGAGCTGGTATCACGACCGAGGTCGTGGTTGGCGCAAAAGACTGTGAAACGACTTTTTTTAATGAAGTAGCATGCAATAGATAGCTTTTATACAGCGCCAGCTGTCTGTATAACCAACAAAGCAAGTGTACTACTTCTTACAACTGTGCTAAGCTTGCGTTGCGTGTTACACGGACACCTATCATAGTGGAGGGAATAAGACTGTTGCGATCTGCGCACTGCAATTTCCGACTCTCAGGCCGTGATTTGGCTAAGATCTTCGCCACACGTTTGCTAATTGTGCGCCAAACACTACCTGATAGGTCTGACCACGATTAAAAGACACCTTTACAAAGCATCAGCAAGAAAATTAAGGCGATCCTCGCAAAATCGCGAAAACCAGCATCAGCTGATCCGATTGCCGCATATATTTTATTTCATCATGCCGAAGTTCCGGATGGTATGCAGCTACAGTAGTCTTGAACTCGACATGCGTGAAAAGCCACGGTTTTACGTGCGAGAATGACGCGTAAATACCAAGCAAGAATGACGGCCATAAAGAGGTGAAAAAGTGCACAATTTTTGTCCTAATTAAATTAAGTGGTAGTATAAGGAGCTAAGCGTTGCCACAAGGTTGGGTTCAAACTATACAATTCAATACAATAATATCGGTTCAGCCACACCGTGGGTTCGATGCTTCACCCAGAAATAAACAATGGCTGCGCCCTTGAAAACGTGACCCAACATGGTCACATGTTTGTGTAATTTTAATCTCAGATACACCTCGCTCTGAAGGCGACATACGCCAGACTGCGTAAACACAATACAGCAGCACGTAAAATACAATAACTAAGCGTGTACACGTGCATGCTCTATTAGTAAGAAATGTGCAAAGCCATATTAGTCTACTTACACCTGTCCGCTATTAACTTAGTTCTAACAACATTACATGTATACACTCTCGAAAAGTACCTGATCATGCTACAAGAGAGCGTATAAGGAAAGCATCGCCAAACTAACGAGGACTATGGTAGAGTGTGCACAACACGAGCGCAAATTTTCAACATGTTTGACAGCTTAACATCTAAGAAAAGCTCTGCGTCGGTGCGAAGCGATCGGTCAAATTATTACTTGTGTTTTAAGGCATAGCAATTGTACCTGCTTCTTTTCGTTGCGACAATAATATAGCACAATACATTATCACTCTTTCATATCATAAACCACGGAGCCACCACAGCAGTAGGAGATGGTTCTTCGAGAAAGAGCTCTAGTCTCAGGGCTCTGATGACAGAGAAACTAAGAAGAAATAATTATGCATATGGTAAATCAACCATGCAATCGATGTACTACATAAATTGTATTGTATTAGAAATTGTATTATCTTAATCGGGCTGCAATTTAAAAGATTTTTCAAGGCAGCCTTACGAAACTACGCATATATTTACAGATTTTGCCGACTTCGCTCAGCCAAATTTGTGCTGTGTGCTGGTGTTAGTGTGCTCTGCGAATGGTGCTGAAGTCTAAATCAGGATGCTGACGTCGTACACCAAGAGTCAACTGAGCCTAGCTGTTTCAACCCCGCACCTGACATTTGTATATGATGTCAGATATATGATGCAGATTTTCTCCGAAATCGGCCTCACGTGGTTCAATCTTCAAATCCTTTAGGAAGATGCGTAGATTTCAAATAACATACTGACAGTGACACCGTTCATCGTGTCTGATCTTCTACATATGCCATGCGGCATGACGAATTCCAGACATAGAATTCAGCATTTTCCCCAGCCTTGAATTCTATCATGCTTGCCTCGACAACTTACTCATCACGAGTTCATCAGATGAGCACGGTTCACATCTGAATTCTGCAATAACACATCTGAACACGGCACAATTGTCAGCATACGCAGGTGTCCATTTGATGTCCAAAAGCTCACCTGTCATACCCTCGTGTTCTCCCCATCCTGTATTCAGCTCTACCCAGGCAGATTTATAGGTGGTGAGAGCTTTCAATCTCCGAATACTGGCTGCTAATAAGCCCTACAAGCTCCTTCAACCTATTTTTGTGAGCTACGTACTATATTAACAATTTGTACCATGTTGCCAGGACATTATACCCATTCACTCCACGTGCTGTTGATACACAGAAAAGTTATATATTGAGCTCCGTTAGACCAAGAACTCTCATACAAACTTTTGGGGATCAACAGATGCTGGCGCTACAGTATATGCTACGCCCCAAATATCAAATGAGAGTTCCACTATACATCATCATATGACATCAAGAATGCAATTTGTGCTGGATCACCGACTCTCAAAAGGAGTGCATAAAGCATCCAATCAGTTCCCTGAAATGCACTGAAAACTTATGCCCACTATTTGAGCAGCATCATAGCATATTTTGTGGAGCCTGAAGCCAATAGATCCTCAAAAATGTCACTGTATCATGTGGTTGGCCCTGCAAACATACCCAGCAATGTGACAATGTGACTGAATCTTGAAGTGCCCCAAAGCAATCTATTCGGGTGGTACGTACACCCAACTGATGCTATTCTACACTTTATGTCATTTGCCTGTGAAAGTCTTGACTTCCCGTGTACTTGGGTGTATGTGAAAGACTCCCTAGTTGTGATATAACTCATTGTGCCTACAAGTGGGCATAAATGGTAAGTGATTATGTCAATACATTATTACATGAAAGAATTTACGTGATTTCTTTCTCATAGAATACGTGAGTATATTTCTTATCGGTACATGTTACACTCCGTCAGTTACAATCGTTGCATCCATATTCCCATGAACTGCAGCAGATGTCAAACATATCCGAACCTTATCATATGAGCTGTCAACATCATCATTGATGCCCTGTCACATAGCCCAAACAACATGTTCACCTGTCCTAGAGAAATATACACCTTAAAAAGTGGCGACTGGTTGACATGAAAACAAATTCTGCCATCTGCAAGAAATATCAGCTTCGGCGCTGCTAGACATTCAGTGGTGCAGGTTCGTTTGCCAGTAACAGGAGACATATTAGCTTCAACACATGCTGTGACCCAAGAACTGACCACTTATGCCCACTTGCAAGCACAATCAGGCATATTACTAGACTGTCTTTCATGCCCAAATACGCGGGAAATGCAAAGGCTTCCCCTGGCAGATAAAGTAAGGTGTATGGCATCACGTGGGTTTAGTACCACCTGTGTTGAATTCTCTGCAGCACTTAAAGATTCAATCACATTGTGACATTGCTGGATATGTTTGCAGGCCCAACCAGTTGATTCAGCGACGTTTCTGAGGATCTTAATGCGCCATTATCTATACTGCTGCCTTGCCAAATACAAACTTGTAGGCTTGTGTTGATTGCATGGTTCAGCGTTGGGTGGAATATATTCTTACTTCAAAAATTTCTAGGTCATGCACTGTTGCTCCTGCTGTTGTAGCTGCTGGCTGCGTCACTCATGTCATCCTTGGTCCCAGCAGATAGAGGAAGCCACTTTGGACGGACAGTGTTCCACCAAACCCTACCTTACAATGAGCAATGAAATTATTGAAACGTATATGCATGACATTCAATGCAGACATTGGTCGCAGTACTGTAAAGCTTGCTTTAGGTGTGACTGTAGGTCTACCAAGGGACCATATTCCTTTACTATGATCGACACGAAGCCCACCTTCCGGCAAGTGACTACACATCTCGTCTACGTTACATCATAAAGAAGCTTCTACCTATAGCTGTGTGAAAGCGCATTGAAAGGCACATATAGTAGCAGTGAACTAGACTCTTGTACTTGCATGCATATTGAAATGATATGGGCTAACCATTCTTCAGTGGTGTCAAGTTGGCAACTTTAAACAAACCTTTCTCTCGAGTAACTTTTACTGAAGTTTTATGAAAGTAAGACAGATGATTCATTTCCTATGCTGAAGTCATCATCAGTGCACAAATGGCCTGAAACAGCAAAAATATCTTACTTACACAGAATCAATAAATATTCCCCACAATGCCATGATTAAAATTGGATGTAACTGCCGGTCAAATCAATCTAGCTATTAAAGTCTTTACCAGCATCATTTATTAGGCAAGGAGAAAATATTTTTTCTGTGTTTTATACATTTGTTATGTACGAAATTATTATTTATGTGCAAAAAATGCCCCATTGAATTTGTGACATCTGAGTTATGATGGCTACAAAAAGTATTGAATAACAGCTGTAATGTTATCATATGATTCAGTAAATCTATTTTTGCATGGGTTTACAATTGTGCTAGTTCTCGAGTGCCACAATTCGAAAGTGAGAATGTAATTTCAATTTTTATGGCCTGGTACTTGCGCTCAAGTGCTATGAAAAACAAAGTGTAACTTCGTGTTTGCTGTGAGCTTGACCCTTGCAACCAGACCTCACTTAAAAAAGGTTGAGGCACTATTCTAAATACCTGAATTTTCAATCAGTTGGAAATAAAGACGGTGTGGTCTTGCATCTTGAGCTTTGTTTCATTTGTATATCAACAAGCTCGTGGTTGTAAGTCCTGCCTAATTGTCTTACCTAACTTATTCACATCAAAAAAGCACTGCAGCTTGTAAAGCCACATTTGCAAAAATAAAAATTAGGACCGTGCATGCGCCCCTAATCAGCAAAAAGCAATATTCACGTAACCAATGTGATGAATGCCATGAACCCTGCCGTACATCAAATGGTCCTTCAAATATTTTGAGAAGCATGCTTGGTCGTAACTCTGACAACTATAAGATCCAGAAAGCTTGAATTGTACTGACAGATTAAGTTGGTATGAATTCATGATATTAGAACAGTACAACGAACAAGACTAAAAACGAATGAGCCACAGGAACACAAGCGCCCATTCGCGGTTGAAGTTTATTCAAAATTACAACACAGATATATACTACATCCACGTGGCAATACGCAAAATTGACCAGCAATACCAAAAACTAAAAAACAACTTGTTCACAAGAGTGAAGGATTTGTTTACCTTGCAGTATATTTGAAAGAAAGCTGATGCATGATTGTTTTTTTATTTTGAGCGTACCTTTTCAATTGGTTCTTTTTCTTTAAAAACATTATCACAGGACAACTCAGGAAGCCTGTGCTCGTGCATGTTACCTAAAAGTTTTTTTTCCTGCTTTGTCGTGCCAATCTAAAAACCAGAACGCTAACTGGCTCGTAAGATTATTTATAGTAGTTCTTGTACTACTTGTTTATGTGAAAATCCACTAGTATGAGCTCTTTTCGACTCCACTGTTACCATAATTGTTGTGTATCTTGTGCCTAAGTAGTTATTTTTTAGTCAACTCCAGCACACTGAAATAATGCTACTATTCAGCATCTCTCGGAAGCTTTAGGGCGATGAACTAAATTTGTCGCTGACAGTAAGGCAGTGCAGGAAATTCTTTTGCAGTTCACTGAATCAAACCCACATTTTAGGCACTTCATGTAAGAAGACACCTAGTGATGGCATTTTTCATATTGAGAAAGTTGTTTGGAGCAAGGCTCAGCAGTAGATTTTAAGGAAAGGACATATACATTGAGGAACATATGAGCCCTATCTATATACAAGAAATAATAATAATAATAATAAACACGAGAGCCGAGTCTGACAGTGGCTATTCAAGAAATCACGTTGAATGTCATTCTCTGATCAGCTTTCAAGCCTGGCTTTATCCACTCATTGCATGTAGAAAGAAAGCAGAAACACAGTACAAGTGTTTCTATATAATATACACAGTGTCATTAGAGCAACGTATTGGTTTTTTTATTATAACAAAGTTCAAATTTGCAATATTTAAAATACGTCTCAAAGTTTACATGCATCTCTTACTGATATTTATGTCTTTCATGCCTTTCATTAGGCACAACTACTACACTAACACGTCGACGTGAATATAACAAATGGCTCAGACATGAGAGGTAGTCAAAGATGACCATGCAGGCCATTGCTCAAGTATTCAAAGCCCACCATCTGCATGCAGCTCCACCAGTGCCCTGTCTCCTTTATTTGAACACACTCCCAGCAGCGATAAAGGTGTTGAGCCTAATACAGAGAAATTCGGTGAGATGGTTTCTATAAACCTGGAAGCAAGATTATTTTAATCACGTAAAGACGAGTTGTGTGTGTATTCCCCTGTTTCACATCATCGCGCTGAGCAGCAGGTCATCGGAACATTATTGTGTTTGTGAGGTCAAGATTTCAGTTGGGAATGTTGAGTGTTCCTAGTGTTCAAGATTTCTTGCGGCATCCACTCTAGCATAAGTTCATGGTTGGTAGTTATTGTGTTCATCGTGTCGCATTGTAGTCTGCCTTTATGTCTCGTTCACTTGCAGTCAGCACTTTTGAGGGTATGTGCAAGAGTTGTACTGAAGCCATTGTTAGGAATCCAGCCAAGTGTCTTCCATCAGTGCATTATAGCCGTATTTGAGTAATTGCTTTCTTCTCCTTTAGTGTTTATTTTTGTTAATGTTATTGTGCAAGAAAGGCAATAAATGTAGGTTTTCATGACTTTTCAGTGCTGTTCATTAACTGCTGGCGTGCCTGAAAGGTTTTTCTTTTTGTTGTGGTGTTGTCTCAGTGAGGGCCACACAGCCTCCTGTTGCTTTATATTTCGCTTCGTGGGATCGCTCTTTGCATGCTTCTTCAGCACTTTATACTATTATGAAAGCAGATACTATCAGGTGTGGACTGTGGTGCTTTTATTTAGTGCTCAACATACTTCTCGCTAGATTTATTCGCACACAAAGCAAGAAGTCCAAGTATTGTGTTAACAATTGCTTTGAGTTTTTTGTTGTTCTTATTGTGTTTTAAACAGGGTTGGTGCCAGAATTGGTCTATACCGCGAGTGCACCCACGATAAGCCAGGTTCTTCAGGAGGAGCAGAGAGGTGGAAAACTTGGCCATTGTGTTACGGCTATGTTTCCTCTTGGGAACATAGTCGTAACACATAGTCCTAACACTACACAGGGGTCAGGCAAAATTGGGGGAAGGGGGTTCCATTCTAGCCTCTCTGTGCCTACCCTGGCAACAACCCCGATTCCAGCCTGTGTCATTTGGCTGCTCACGACCTCGCGTGACAGCTCTCCTTCGTGCACTCATTGTTTGTCAGTTACTTATTCGCCTTATCAGATGAAGCCCGTTCATGTGATGAAGACGAACCTCTGTCTGTTTTTGTTTTGTCATTTTCTGATGGCGTATCCTCAGTACGTTTTCTTTGTGTACACTTTATTTACTTGGCTGGAAGATCAGCAACGTTACAACTTTGAACTCTTAGCATGTTTTATGGACTGTAAATGTAATCACCGCTCTTTTCTCTGGCATTCTGTTTTGGAGGGTTGGCACGTCAGTACAGTACTTCTCCTCTCAGCTAGTGAGTGTTTTGTAAGTAGGACTTTGTCACTGCAGCCTCCTGGTACTGGATGCTGTGCTCCCTTATCCAGCCTTATGGGCATAGTAGAAAACATGAAAATACGTGGACTAATCACTCCAGGTGTGCACTTTCTTCGTAGCGGCTGGTGTATCTTTGCAGTGGTGATGTCCTGAGCATGTATTACTAGCTCGACAGGCAAAGCCTCTTCTTTTAAATAGCTGCAAATCACGTGCGAAGAGTACTAATACACTTGCTAAGATTATAGCCCCTTCAGGTGAGAATTATGATGCACTGTCAACAAATGGGGCAAATTCAGATAGCACAATCACAAGGCCCGCAATATTACATTCCAAGGAAGAAAATGTTGTTACATTCCAAGGAAGAAAATGAAAATAATCATACCACGATTTCAATGATCCATCACAAATAACAGTTCCTTCACTAGAGTGATCAGCTATAATTGTGTGCAGCAGACTGAGGTCAAGTCGGGACATACTTACTAGGAAAAAGGTCAGTTCATCTAACGAACTATGTATTTTGCTCTATTCTGGCCTCAAGTTGACAAAGCTAGAATAAAAAAATTGCGTACACAAATGTCGCCACTGATGCTAAATGTTTATATTTGTTTCTCTTAGAAAAATGTTTCCATTTGAAAACATAAGGTCGCATGAACCATGACAAAATGCTTGAACATGGGCCATGGACTTATAACATGTGACATAGGCGGAACTTTGTATGGTGAAGGGATAGGGGAATGACGTCCTTGGTATTCAGTGCAGGCAAGTCGAGTATGTGTTATCTGAATCTCGCTTTCCATTGCTGAAAATTTCAAGGGTGGGCCATTTGCCCAGTGTCCTATGCTTCGGCTACACCACTGCATTAACCATGAAGCACACATCTTGCACTTTTGCGCCTTCAGTGGCTCATCAATTAATGTGCCTCTCTGGTAGACGAGACCATTTCAGCAGTTGACAAAAAAGATAAGCTAAATATCTTGGTCAGCATGTCAAACTAAATGTAAAGAGATTTGTTTCAGTTTGAAAAGTCTTGAGGAAACATGTTCATATACCACATGAATATAAAAACCGATGAGAACTTCATGTGCAGAGAGCAGTATAAGTCACAAAGATATAAAATATTGGAATAGTGATATGCACCAGCTACTTTAGCCAACTGAGCGGTTCCTTGCTTTTAGTTCTGTTTGACTCTCGCACTGATTATAGGACGTCCTGAAGACACATACACCACAAAATTGCACACAGAGTATGTGATAATTAAGACAAACTAACTAGTTATTCGCTGATCACAACAATACTGTGTGGTGATTCCACGAGATATCGACGCGGGTCCAAAAGATGATATTTTAGATTTCATTGAGTATTCTATATTTCGTGCACCTCTCACCAGGTAGCCCGAAAGTCAACTTGGTTTATTATTAACGGCATAACCCACGAGAAAAAATGATCAAACTTCACCAACACGAAGGCACCATTTTCGTCACCTGTCATTTTCGAAAATTGCAGATGCTCTAAAAAGACAAATATTTTTGTTTCAAGAAAGATATTTAGTACCAGAAAAGCATGTGTAATTAAGAATGGATTCGCACGGTTTTAAGTTTGTAGACCCTAAGGAAATAGCTTTTGAAAATGGCTATTTCTGCGAAAGTGTAAAATAAGTTACGTACTCCCTCTTTTTTTCTCCGAAAGTACTGTAAGCAACGTTTTCAAACTTGACACGTTTTAAGGATAAAGTGTGTTCAATAGGCGCATAAATTTTTGCTGCCGTAGGGCAAATGTACATTTTTATATAGTGCTTCAAAATTCTTATATTGGCAAAAGTATACTCCACTGAAATTTGTATAATAAAAAAACATCTTCAATATTTCTTAAAATCTCGTAAATAGGCAACCGAAGGCCATCATACAGTAATATAGAAAAACATGTTGCATAATTTTGTTTTTAGCGACAATACTTGTGGTACATATCAGAGCTTTTCGAGAATGCACTCATAGGTTGAGAATACTAGAAATCGGAACGAAAAAGCGGCAATACGCTTCAAACACGAGTAAACGTGACCGCATTTGGTGAAGAAAGGCTGTTTTAGCACTGTGACAAATACCTATGAAGGCACATTTATGCTCCTGATAACACAGCTCTAATGGAGGAAATCTTCGACACTGTAACTCAGTTGAGAAACAACTGTCTATATTTGCAGATAAACTCAAACATTAAAAAGTTCCAACGCAAGTGTTGGGTCTCGATAGAAAAAGCATATGCGCTTGAAGTACCCTCAATAGTGTTTTGGTAGTGACTGCGTGAAAGAAGAGATGCGCTCAAAATGGCTGCATCTTTTGCAGATCACATTTAGCAGTACGTGACGCCAACAAAACACGACCACGATCAGTAGCCTCAGAGGCTTAGCCAAACATGACAAGAACATACGCCTGGAAGATATGGCAAAGATTTCCACTGGCTCTTCCTAAACTGATGGAATGTTTCTAGCTCGTCTGCATTTGCACACAGCTGCTTGACATTCTTGAGCTTCGCGCTCATTTGCGCCACCATTTGGGATGCTGACATAATCACAGCTGAGCTTGCCGCTCTGAGGCTGTAGAGCTTAGCCTGATGCTTTAGTAGGCCACGAACGCCGTCACAAGAGTTCTTGTCATGTCCTGTAGCCGGAAAAATCCACTTTGTTGATATAAGATCTTTTTGACATAACTCAGATTTGGGCGCACGTTAAAGAACCCCAGGTGGTCGAAATTTCCGGAGCCCTCCACTACGGCGTCTCTCATAATCATATAATGGTTTTGGGACGTTAAACCCCACGTATCAATCAATTGACATAACTCAAACAACTGGTACTTGTTTTTGAAGTGACTGCATGCACCATCAGAAGCAAGAGTAACATGCATGTCAGGCTAAAGTTGTTCTTTCACATAGATGTGGATTATTTCTAGAGCAAAACAGGCATGTTCAGCATTACGGCATATGTCATCACTGATGAGGGCAAAACTTTGAGTTTATTGCTTCCTTGTGACGACACACGTGAATATAGACACCTGTCTTTTGTGCCATTGATACGACTGTACCTCATTCGGTAAAATGGCTTTCCAATTTTCGGCGAAATCAAAGTGAAAAATGTAAGATTCCTTTTCTTGGTTCTCTTTCGCCTGGCGTATTGCTGATTCTTGAATGTATCTTATGTAATCATGGGTAATCTACTTCACTAACCATAGACTTTGCTCTTGCAGAAAAGCACTTGCCTGGGCTGCTTTTTTACTACATCGCCATTTTCTCATACTCCATAGGCTACCTCAATACCTTCAGGGATTCCTAAACATGTGGCTGTCAGAGTGTCCTCTTTAGCACAATAGTCACAATGGCCTAAAAAACAATCACTTGTAGGGGAGCTGCAAAGACATAGTTATTTCAAGAATTCCGCCACGTAGGCACCATCGGTGACGTCTTGTAGGGCAGAAACACACTCCACAGCATTAGCACAGTATATACAAAGGCACACTTCTTGGTGTGGTGCAAGAAGAACCCACTTCGGCCTCAGTGAATAAAACTTTGAGGGCCCAATAGACGTGTTCAAATTACTTTCTCTAAAGAGACGGTAAGTATCTCGCACCAAACGGGTCATAAACCTTTTCGAAACAAGCTCCTTTTTTCTGTCAATGATAACAGATACTACATCTTTCTTGTTGGGACTCTGCCGAGAACAGCTATACTCATCTTTGAAGTAGTAAGCCATAGCTGCCTGGACGTCCATTGGGTTAAGCCGTGTCCTTTTTATCGCATTTGGTGCTAACCATAACCCGTGTTTTGCGCGCCAGCATCAGATCTGTATATCATGTAAGCTGACAAGTTTGGTATGAGCGCTTGGAGTTTTCGGCGCTCTATATCGCTCGGCAACAGTGTCAACAAACGCATGCGCTTATGATACGAAGAACATGCTTCATTGGCTTGCTTGAAGTTTTTGAACCACTGGGCACACACACTGAATTTTAGACCTGATGGTTGAAAATGGTGGTTACAATGGTTACGGTGGCATTTCACGGTTACTGTAGAATTGCTGCTAAGTTGTGTTGGCTCTGCATGAACTTTGCTATTGTGCGCAAGCAGCTTCTCCAGTCGCATATGTGACAACGCTTCAGGCATGTTTACACACCGTTCTTGACTTCTGCCTTTTTTTTCTTCCGGCAAAAACTCATCAGCTGTTTCAGTTGAGAAGACATTAGACGAAGACAGCATATCTCTGAGGCGTCTGAAACAGTTATGGCAGACATGGTCGTTATGTGCATGGCGGGCAGCTTTCGGCAAAAGCTTCTGGAGGGCAAACAGGCCGATGTCTTTGACCTTGCGGAAGTTTCTTTGATAAGTTAATTTTTTGTGCAACATGAGGTTATTTGAACACAAAACTCTATCCCGACTGAAGTGGTCAGCCATCGCCACGCTCCTTGAGGCTCAAGTTACTGGTAATACAATCATGCGTGAAACCAGCAGCACGAAAGTGATCCATCTGTCGTCTGTTCCTGTATCATATCTGATGAAAGCACATGTGCTTTCATCAGATAAGATATGTCATCAGATATGTTTCATTCGTGTGTGGAAGGAACAGACTGGACAGCTGAGTTGTCGAGAAACAAGTGAACCCCATCGTTTATTCTGCGTTGATAGCTGTAGTCGAAGGTAGAAAGGGTTAGAAAATGTGAGGGCCAGCAGTACGCACGAGGCAATCATGCATGTAGATAGCACATGTGCTTTCATCAGATATAATACATCTTCCTTCCAAACAGTTGACGAATATAATGCCGCTGGCTTGTCTGCTGGAACTGCTGGTCATAACCCAGACGCTCTGGCGGCCGCGTCTATCGTGGACTGCGTCTCAGTGGTTGAGGCGACGGCTGCTGAGCTTCCGTGGGCGAGGCTGCGGTGGTCGAATGACGCTTCACCTTGAAATGGGATGTGGTTGTTGGCAAAACCTTTGTCGTCTGATGAACAAACACTATATGGTTCCTTCGTCGCCAGAAGGCGCCGACGGTTGCACCTCAGCACGGTGTTGTTCTCTGTGCGTACGTAGAAGGACCGCGGGCTGGCTGATCCGATCTCTTTGGCTTTCGTTGCCTATGGTGTCCCATTCAAGCTAACGAGGTCATTGTCTCAAAGGCCTGGTAGGGTGCGCCTATGATGACTTCTCTGCCGGTGTTTCTTGACGAGCGTTGCTGACACTGGATTGAAGTCCAGCAATGGTGTGCGCAGCCGCCTTCCTTGCAATACTTCGCCCGGAGACCAGCCATCTTCAACAGGCCTCACCCTGTAATTCAACAAGCCCAGCCAGAAGCACTCTCCTGCAGCTTTTGTTTTCTTTAGGATGCGTTTTACAACTTGTACACCCTTTTCTGCGAGCCCGTTCGATTGCGGGCTCGATTTCGCATGCTTAAAGTCGTAATCGCTTTGTGAAAATAATGAACTCTTGGCTGCTAAACTGTGGGCCTTTATCAGTTGAAACCTCGGCTGGTATGCCGTACCTTGAAAATATTGCACTCAGTCTACTGATGACAGTACTGGCTGTTGTATCGGGCATTAGCTCCACCTCAGGGAAATTGGACATCAAGTCATAGGCGCACAAATAATGTCTTCTCGTGTACTGAAAGAGATCGACACCGATACGGTACCGTGGCTGAGTAGGCGTTGGTTACAATATTAAGGGCTCCGATGGCTGCCTATAAGCGTATGTCTTGCAAGTTGGACATCTTTCGATCAAGGACAGAAGTTCCGAGTTTATATTCGGTCAGTAAACCATTTGTCCTGCTCCAGCTTTACACTTTACCTGGCCAAGATGGCCTGTGTGGATCTGTTTCAACATGTCGCTACGCATGTTTTTCGGTATCACCACTTTAGTGCCTTTCTATAGTATGCCTTTTACTACGGATAGCTCAGCGGCCACCGGTTTCAGGGGGCCATCGACAGGCTCTTCCTTGGCAAGCTTTCTTAGCACTGTGCCAAGATATGGATCGAGAGCTGTTTCCTGTGCATGTTTTCTAGCTGTCGTTTCACTTACGAGTGCTGATACGGCTGTGACGGCATGGATCTTGACGTCACTTGTGCCTGCAGCTCCCTTGCTTCCAGGAACAGGTGATCGGGACAGCATATCAGCAAGGGCCATCTGTTTACCAGGAATGTACGTCAGCATGTAATCATATGCCATCAATCTAAAAAAACTTGTTGCACTCTGGGTGGCATATCGCGTATGCCTTTCCTTCATATGTCTATCAGAGGACTGTGATCACTCTCAAGGGTGATGGTGCGGCTATAAACAAAATGATTGAATTTTTCACAATCAAAAACTGAAGCCAAAGCCTCTTTTTCAATCTGTAAATATCTTTGCTCCGATTCTGTTAAAGATCTCGACGCATAGGCTACCGGCTGCCAGCAGTCTCCTTGACGTTGCAGAAGTGCCGCGCCAACCCCACTTTAAAAGGCATCTGCAGTTACCTTTGTCTCCCGCTTTGGATCAAATATAGCAAGCAATTGGGAATTACTTAAATCCCGGCATCTAGCCTGCCATTCTCTTTCGTGGTTTGGTAACCAATCAAAGATGGCATCGTGTTTCATGAGAGAACGTAAAGTAGACGTACGCTGTGAGAGAGCTGGTAGGTACTTGCTGAAGTAGTTAACTACTCCCAGTAGCCTTCGGACAGCCAATTTTTCCTGAGGTCTTGGAACTTTCAAGAGACCGTCAACAAGATCAGGATTCGGCCTCCTACCCTTGTCGCTAATGATGTCACCCAAAAAGAGCCCTTATTGTTGGCCAAAGCGACATTTGGATGCATTGAAGGTAAGGCCTGCTTTTTCAGCTGTTTCTAATGCTCTGCGCAGCCTCTTATTATGCTCAGCCCTTGTCCCTCCCCAAATCGAGACATCGCCTACGTACACGCGTACACCGGCAAGACCATCGAAAACCTCGTTAAGGGCATTTTGAAACGCTTCGCTCGCTGACGCTATACCGAACGGTAGACGAAGAAAGCGATACTGGCCGAAAGGCGTCGCGAATGTGCATATCTTCGACGAATGTTCGTCTAATGCAATTTGACGAAATCTCGCATTCGCGTCGAGCCGCGAAAAGAACTTCGCGCCTGCCACGTCTGCTTCACTATCCTCTCGGCGCGACATTTGGTAGTGTTCCATCTTGATGTTTTTGTTGATGCGTCAAGGGTCCATGCAGACCCGCACTTTGCCGTCTTTATTTAGCACAATGACAAGGGGGCTTACCCAATCTGCAGGGCTGCTGACCTTCTGGATGACGCCCTCCTTTTCCATTCTGTCCAGTTCAATACGTAGATGCTTACGCAAGGACAGGAGAGCCCTCCCAGCTGGCTGGGCGACTGGCATGGCATTCTGTGCAGCTCAATCTTGTATTCACGCGGGGCGCATCCCGTTACGTGGAGAAGACGTGGAAACCCATTGACAATTTCTTCGGTGTCGTTCGTCGTCACGCTGTCAACAGCCGGATGTACGATTACAAGCTTCTCGCTGGTGTGAAATTCTAAGATAGTGCTGTGGTCATTCTTTACAACAAAAAATTCTGCGCACGCCTTGCGACAACCAATCTCGATAAGCGCTAAAACTTGCCGGTGTGCTTGATCGTGTTGCCACCATATGATCTCAGTACTGCGCTACTGGGCATCAGGGTTGTCGTCTTGAGATTTTAAAACATTGAAAGTGGCAGAACATTCGCCTGCGTTCCTGTGTCCACCTTAATGGGGATGCACTTGCCGCCAATGCATGCGTTCAAACGCCAGTGCCGTTCTGTGCTTGCGCAGCTGCTGGCGACATTCAGTACTTCGAAGGCGTCGCTCTGATGTTGCACTTTATACACGCGCTCTTGCTCACTGCAACTAGACGCGAAATGATTGCGGCCAATACACGAGTAACATACTTTTCTGTATGCCGGGCAGCATCTGTAGGCATGCCTTCGGTTGCAACGATTGCATTTTAGGTCGTTTCTGGACCCTCTAGGGGTGCTTTTACTGGCAGTGACAGCGTTCATATCAAGTTCTTTCATTCTTTTCTGCCAAAATTCATTTTGACAAGCTGATGTTTTCGCCACCTTGCAAAGGATGATTACTTTTTCCAAAGTCAAGGTTTTGTCCCTAAGGATCTTTTCTCGAAGCCTTGGCGAGTTTGTTTCAAAAACTATTTGGTCTCGCACCATGTCATCCGCCATGGTCCCGAAGTTGCACTGCTGCGCTTGTTTCTTAAGCTCGCGTAGAAACTGCTCAAAGGGCTCCACCTCACTTTTACTGCGAGAACGGAACACGTAACGCTCATGTATTTCATTTTGTTGCTCCAGGCAGTAATCTTCGAATTCGGCAAAACGGTGCTGAAATCCTCCTTGTTTTCTTCTCCGCTGAACACAAAATCGTTGAAAACGTCCAAGGCTTCCTCCCCAGCAACGCTGAGGAGCAGGGCCGTTTTCGCTGCTTCCGACCTCGGATTAGCTTGGCATGCTATCGCTTGCAGAAAAAATTCTGCTGACGACGAAACCACGTCCGGTTTCGCTGACGAAACTGCTGACGAAACCGCGTCCAGTTCCTTCCTCCACCAGTTGTCAAACGTAGCGGTTCAGGCGGCCTCAGGTGGTCCATGTCGTTGCTTATACGTTGCCAACGTCTGACACCATGTTTAATTCGTGTGTGCAATGAACAGACTGGACAGCCGGGTTGTCGAAAAACAAGTGAACTCGTTTATTCTGCGTTGGTAGTTATAGTCGAAGGTGGAAAGGGCTAGATAACGTGAGGGCCAGGAGTACGCACTATTCAATCATGCATGTAGATAGCACATGTGCTTTTATAAAATATGATACAGTTCATATGTCTCTAACCTTTATTGAGAACAGACGTAAAACAGCGTGCGCAAGTATCCGCAGTGCGAATGCAAAACTGAAGTACAGAACGTTAAAATGAATTTCACAATGTTTTGTCGAGAAAAATACGGGAGGCGAAATCTTTGTCCCAACATTGAACCATATAATCTAAAGCATTGCCTCCGAGATGCGGCGCACAGCAATTCATCTGTAGAGCAGACGACGAATGACAGAATGCCCTAAAGCGTGTTCTTCAGTCTAATGCGGCAGTCTTCGTGCACCGAATGATAAAAATTTGTTATGAATCATTTAGGACCTCAATCAACATTCAATTCTTTTACCCAAAGTGTTGAAAACACATGACCGTCACAGCAGTTCCATCTGTGTCTCAGTAATGGAGAGGTACCACATATTGGATGTCTCAGTGCCCTACGTATAAGAGTGAATTCAGATACCGTAGAATATTGTGTTCAAAATATTTACTCCTATTTGCTAAAACAGCCATTCTTCACCAAACGCGGTCACGTTTACTCGCGTTTGAAGCGGCGGCTGCATTTACGATGGAGGCGGAAATGTTGTAGGCCCATGTGCTCGAATTAGGGTGCATGTTAAAGAACCCCAGGTGGTCGAAATTTCCGGAGCCCTCCACTACGGCGTCTCTCATAATCATATGGTGGTTTTGGGACGTTAAACCCCACAAATCAAAAAGAGCAGAAGGGAGGGGGGCGGAGAGGGGTCTGTGGTTCTGTATTTGATCAACACAACACGATGCCGTAAGCGTGCGTGTTTCTTGTTTATAAACAATTTACCCTACGTGTAATGTGTTCTATGCATCAGCCCATATGAACTCACGGAAACGTTTTTTTTGCGCGTCGTACTGCGGGTTCAATTAAGTCTGCGTACTGCGTAATCTAACTGATGGTTTGGCTACAGTAGGGCAATATATATATATATATATATATATATATTGAAACGAAGATGCGCGAGCCTACGGGGCGCGGAAGAAGAAGAGTAGTGGAGCGGCGCCTAGACTGTGTGGTTGGGTGGAAGCGTTCTTGGCCTGTCTCAGAAGTACGCTGCTATTTCACAACGCCTTTTCACCTCATCTGTAAATAAACACAGTCACTCGTAACAGTTTGGCGGAAGGTGCCGGGTACATCGATCTGGACGACCCAGCTCTACCGATTTTGCGACGGAGCAGACGCTTGGCAGGCTTGCCACCGCAGCTACCAGACATGGAGGACGCGGGAGCGGGCCATAACAACCTCGTTGCTGATGAGCAACACCCTCACCCTCCAGGACAAGATCGCTGCGGCATGCCGGAACGTCAGCCGAGGACCTTTTCGGGGCAGCCTGATGACGATGTTGACGACTGGCTCAAGCACTACCAAAGAGTGAGTCGCAGCAACCGTTGGAGCACTGCTAAGCAGCTCGAGAACGTGGTGTTTTTTCTCGTCGGCACCGCGTCTCTTTGGTTCGACAACCATGAGAGTGCATTGACCACATGGGACATTTTCGTGGACGAGTTGAAGAGGTGTTTTGGTGACTCAACAGCTAAGGTCAAGCAGGCGGAGCAAACGCTTTCACGCAGAGCTCAGTTACCTGGCGAAACATGCACCACCTACATCGAGGCCGTCTTGAAGCTTTGCGGAATTGTGAGTGCGACCATGTGTGACGAAGATAAGGTAGGTCATCTGCTCAAGGGAATTGCGGAAGACGTGTACAATTTCCTTATCACTAAGGAAGACTTACACACACCTTCCGACCTAAGGAGACACTGTCGAGTGTTTGAAACCCTAAAGAGGAGCAGAGTCTTACCAAAGTTTGGACGTCTTGACAACGTGCCCACGATTGCAAGTGTCAACCTTCCATCGCAGGACGAGATCTCTTCTCCTATAAGACGAGTGGTTAAGGAAGAACTTGCTCAACTGCAAGCTGTGGACACCGCTGGTGTCTGCCATCAGTGTGCATTCGACCAACGGCCCCGTGAACCACTGGTACCTCGGATGCGACCGAGCTACTTTGAGCCTCGCCCGAATTACACCGATCGGTTCGAACGGAGGAGTGAACGACCACTCGAAAACCAGGAACGCAGGCAAGCTGCGTCACAGCGATTTACTCCTCGACCACCATCGCCCAGTTTTTATCAACCGACGAGGTTTACTTCGCCGGGCACGACTAGGCGCGACACCCGTACTTGCTACAACGGCGGGCTACCTGGACACATCGCTAGGTACTGCTACCGTCGCCAGCAGCGAGCTCCACGATTCAACGTGTACACGCCCTATGTACCTGCTGGCGAGTCTCGACCATTTCAGGGCTCTTTCCAACAGCAACACGCAGCACGTGCTGACTCGCCTTGCTCCGACCGCAGCGTTACCCCACCACCCGCACGCCAACAGCGATCCCCGTCTCCGCGTCACCGCTCGGGGACGCCACCACCACTGGGAAACTAACAGGTGCGACCAATGGGGGCGAGGCCGCAAAATCATCTTCCGCAAGACCCCCTTGTGTTGTAATTTTTGAGAACAAAGTGAGCATTTTTGTAGACAATGTGAGTACTGTTGCACTAGTTGATACCGGTGCTGCCGTTTTCATAATGAGCATGTGTTTTAAAAATCGCCTAGGGACGAAAGTAATGTTTGCTTGGAATCGGAGTGCTACGTTCCGCGGCGTAGGGGGAGAAACGTTGAGCCCGGTTGGAGTTAGTTCTGTTTTACTTCCTATAGGACATCAAACGTTTCGAGCTGAACTAACGTTGCTTGCACTAGCGACCCATGATGTCATTCTAGGTATAGCCTTTTTCGCGGGAATGTGGTGCAACTCTAGATTGTGGTAGTGGTGGGATTATTTTTCGTCCCGTGTTGCCGCCTCCATTGACAAAAGATACCGTTGATGACTGCTTGGAAGTGTTTTCCGTGTCTGAAGACGTCTGCGTGGCCCCACATACCGCAATTTTTGTGCGTGTGAACTCTTCGCGTTCTTGTGCGGGTTCTTACTATGGTTTAGCCGAGACGAACTTCAGTAACGCCCTTAAGAAAAACGTAAGTGTGCCTCGTTGCCTCGTGCTCATCGTCGATGGTTGTGCCGATTTGTGGACTGTGAACGTTTCCGCGCAGCCCATATATCTGCCTGCAGGACTTAAATTGGCAAGCTTTCAAGAGCAAAGTACTCTTACCATACGGTCACTCCAACTGTCGGTGGATGTAAAGAAACCCCACGCCAACTCGTACCGCGACTATTCTGCCAGCATTGACCGTATGATTAACAAGTCACTTCCATCAACTGAACGGTCGCTGCTGCAGGAGGTGATCACACGCTACGCCTCAGTCTTTGACTTTGCCCAAGACGAGACATCTACCGTTACGCCACCGTCTTCACGTACGCAACACCGCATCTATACAGGCCAAGCACCACCTATACGCCAGAATCCCTATCGTGTCTCGCCTTCCGAAAGGAAAGTCATCGCTGAGCAAGTTGAAGACATGCTAAAGAAGGGCGTCATACAAGAATCATGTAGTCCATGGGCAGCTCCTGTCATTCTAGTGAGAAAAAAGGATAATTCATGGAGATTCTGCGTAGACTATCGTCGCCTAAATGCCATCACAAAAAAGACGTTTACCCTTTGCCACGTATAGATGACGCCGTGGACTGCTTGCATTCTGCCTCCTATTTTTCTTCTGTTGACTTGCGTTCTGGGTATCAGCAAATTCCTATGCATCCCTCAGATAAAGAGAAGACGGCCTTCGTAACACCAGACGGTCTCTTTGAGTTCAACGTTATGCCCTTTGGTTTGTGCAATGCTCCAGCAACATTCGAGAGATTTATGGATACAGTACTCCGTGGACTAAAATGGGAAATTTGCATGTGCTATTTAGATGACGTGATTATCTACGGCAAGACTTTTCAAGAGCATAACCACCACTTGTCGCTTGTGTTTGAATGCTTACGCGAAGCCTGGCCTTGTTTTAAACTCAAAGAAGTGTCATTTTGGAGAACGTCAAGCCCTCGTATTAGGCTTTCTCGTGGATAAAGAAGGCGTGCGACCAGACCCACAGAAGACCGCAGTGGTTCGCAACTTTGAACCACCACGAACAGTGAAGGACCTGCGAAGTTTTCTGGGTCTGTGCTCATATTTCCACCGATTTATTAAGAACATCGCACAACTTGCCTCCCCACTGACGTCCCGTCTTCATAAAGACACACCGTACTTGTGGGATGATAAATGTGAGGCTGCATTTCAACAGCTGAAGTTTTTATTGACTTCAGGACCCATCCTAAAGCATTTTGATCCTGATGCTTTGACTGAACTTCATACTGATGCTAGTGGGCTAGGTGTTGGTGCTGTGCTGGTCCAACTCTGCAACAGTCGCCAGCACGTCGTAGCATATGCCAGTTGGACACTGACCAGAGCAGAGACGAACTACACCGTCACCGAGCTCGAGTGCTTAGCAGTCGTCTTCGCCATTCAGAAGCTCCGACCCTATCTACATGGCCGCGAGTTCACAATAGTGACCGATCACCACTCACTATGCTGGCTTGTGGGACTTCGTGACCCGTCTGGCCGGCTGGCTCGTTGGGCGT